>CM056049.1:147097881-147547881 GCA_029574335.1 Rana kukunoris
AAGTGTCTACCTCAGGGTACAGGCTCCTCTAATGTATGAGATGAGAGTTGTCACCTCAGGGTTACAGCTCCTCTAATGTATGAAGATGAGAGTAGTCACCTCAGGGTACAGGCTCCTCTAATGTATGAAGAGGAGAGTTGTCACCTCAGGGTACAGGCTCCTCTAATGTATGAAGATGATGAGTTGATCACTCAGGGTTAGAGGTCCTCAGGGTAATGTTATGAGATGAGAGTTGTCACCTCAGGGTTCTTGCTCCTCTAATGTATGAAGATGAGAGTAGTCACCTCAGGGTTACAGGCTCCTCTAATGTATGAAGAGGAGAGTTGTCATCTCAGGGTACAGGCTCTTCTAATGTATGGAAGACGGAGAGTAGGTCATCCTGCTGGGTACAGGCTCCTCCTCTAATGTATAAAGAGGAGAGTAGTCACCTTCAGAGTACAGGCTCTTCTAATGTATGAAGAGGAGTAGTTGGTCACTCAGGGTTTACAGGGCTTCCTCTAATGTATGAAGAGGAGAGTAGTCACCTCAGGGTACAGGGCTCCTCTAATGTATGAAGATGAGAGTTGTCACCTCAGGGTACAGGCTCCTCTAATGTATGAAGAGGAGAGTAGTCACCTCAGGGTACAGGCTCCTCTAATGTATGAAGAGGAGAGTTGTCACCTCAGGGTACAGGCTCCTCTAATGTATGAAGATGAGAGTAGTCACCTCAGGGTACAGGCTCCTCTAATGTATGAAGAGGAGAGTTGTCACCTCAGGGTACAGGCTCTTCTAATGTATGAAGAGGAGAGTTGTCACCTCAGGGTATAGGCTCTTCTAATGTATGAAGTTGAGAGTAGTCACCTCAGGGTACAGGCTCCTCTAATGTATGGAGATGAGAGTAATCACCTCAGAGTACAGGCTCCTCTAATGTATGAAGCTGAGAGTAGTCACCTCAGGGTACAGGCTCCTCTAATGTATGAAGATGAGAGTTGTCACCTCAGGGTACAGGCTCCTCTAATGTATGAAGATGAGAGTAGTCACCTCAGGGTACATGCTCCTCTAATGTATGAAGATGAGAGTTGTCACCTCAGGGTACAGGCTCCTCTAATGTATGAAGATGAGAGTTGTCACCTCAGGGTACAGGCTCCTCTAATGTATGAAGATGAGAGTAGTCACCTCAGGGTACATGCTCCTCTAATGTATGAAGATGAGAGTAGTCACCTCAGGGTACAGGCTCCTCTAATGTATGAAGAGGAGAGTTGTCATCTCAGGGTACAGGCTCTTCTAATGTATGAAGACGAGAGTAGTCACCTCAGGGTACAGGCTCCTCCTCTAATGTATAAAGAGGAGAGTAGTCACCTCAGAGTACAGGCTCTTCTAATGTATGAAGAGGAGAGTTGTCACCTCAGGGTACAGGCTCCTCTAATGTATGAAGAGGAGAGTAGTCACCTCAGGGTACAGGCTCCTCTAATGTATGAAGATGAGAGTTGTCACCTCAGGGTACAGGCTCCTCTAATGTATGAAGAGGAGAGTTGTCACCTCAGGGTACAGGCTCCTCTAATGTATGAAGATGAGAGTAGTCACCTCAGGGTACAGGCTCCTCTAATGTATGAAGATGAGAGTAGTCACCTCAGGGTACAGGCTCCTCTAATGTATGAAGATGAGAGTAGTCACCTCAGGGTACAGGCTCCTCTAATGTATGAAGAGGAGAGTTGTCACCTCAGGGTACAGGCTCTTCTAATGTATGAAGAGGAGAGTTGTCACCTCAGGGTACAGGCTTCTTAATGTATGAAGTTGAGAGTAGTCACCTCAGGGTACAGGCTCCTCTAATGTATGGAGATGAGAGTAATCACCTCAGAGTACAGGCTCCTCTAATGTATGAAGCTGAGAGTAGTCACCTCAGGGTACAGGCTCCTCTAATGTATGAAGATGAGAGTAGTCATCTCAGGGTACATGCTCCTCTAATGTATGAAGATGAGAGTAGTCACCTCAGGGTACAGGCTCCTCTAATGTATGAAGAGGAGAGTTGTCATCTCAGGGTACAGGCTCTTCTAATGTATGAAGATGAGAGTAGTCACCTCAGGGTACAGGCTCCTCCTCTAATGTATAAAGAGGAGAGTAGTCACCTCAGAGTACAGGCTCTTCTAATGTATGAAGAGGAGAGTTATCACCCCAGAGTACAGGCTCTTCTAATGTATGAAGATGAGAGTAGTCACCTCAGGGTACAGGCTCCTCTAATGTATGAAGATGAGAGTAGTCACCTCAGGGTACAGGCTCCTCTAATGTATGAAGATGAGAGTAGTCACCTCAGGGTACAGGCTCCTCTAATGTATGAAGAGGAGAGTTGTCACCTCAGGGTGCAGGCTCTTCTAATGTATGAAGATGAGAGTTGTCACCTCAGGGTGCAGGCTCTTCTAATGTATGAAGATGAGAGTTGTCACCTCAGGGTGCAGGCTTTTCTAATGTATGAAGATGAGAGTAGTCACCTCAGGGTACAGGCTCCTTTAATGTATGAAGATGAGAGTAGTCACCTCAGGGTACAGGCTCCTCTAATCTATGAAGATGAGAGTTTTCACCGCAGGGTACAGGCTCCTCTAATGTATGAAGATGAGAGTAGTCACCTCAGGGTACAGGCTCCTCTAATGTATGAAGAGGAGAGTTGTCACCTCAGGGTACAGGCTCTTCTAATGTATGAAGATGAGAGTAGTCACCTCAGGGTACAGGCTCCTCCTCTAATGTATAAAAAGGAGAGTAGTCATCTCAGAGTACAGGCTCTTCTAATGTATGAAGAGGAGAGTTGTCACCCCAGAGTACAGGCTCTTCTAATGTATGAAGATGAGAGTAGTCACCTCAGGGTACAGGCTCCTTATAATGTATGAAGAGGAGAGTAGTCACCTCAGGATACAGGCTCCTCTAATGTATGAAGATGAGAGTAGTCACCTCAGGGTACAGGCTCTTCTAATGTATGAAGATGAGAGTAGTCACCTCAGGGTACAGGCTCCTCTAATGTATGAAGAGGAGAGTAGTCAACTCAGGATACAGGCTCCTCTAATGTATGAAGATGAGAGTAGTCACCTCAGGGTACAGGCTCCTCTAATGTATGAAGATGAGAGTTGTCACCTCAGGGTACAGGCTCCTCTACTGTATGAAGATGAGAGTAGTCATCTCAGGGTAAAGGCTCCTCTAATGTATGAAGAGGAGAGTTGTCACCTATGGGTACAGGCTCCTCTAATGTATGAAGATGAGAGTTGTCACCTCAGGGTACAGGCTCCTCTACTGTATGAAGATGAGAGTAGTCATCTCAGGGTACAGGCTCCTCTAATGTATGAAGAGGAGAGTTGTCATCTCAGGGTGCAGGCTCTTCTAATGTATGAAGATGAGAGTGTCACCTCAGGGTGCAGGCTCTTCTAATGTATGAAGATGAGAGTAGTCACCTCAGGGTACAGGCTCTTCTAATCTATGAAGAGGAGAGGTGTCACCTCAGGGTACAGTCTCCTCTAATCTATGAGATGAGAGTAGTCACTCTGGGTACAGGCTCCTCTAATGTATGAAGAGGAGAGTTGTCACCTATGGGTACAGGCTCCTCTAATGTATGAAGAGGAGAGTTGTCACCTATGGGTACAGGCTCCTCTAATGTATGAAGATGAGAGTTTGTCACCTCTGGGTACAGGCTCCTCTAATGTATGAAGAGGAGAGTTGTCACCTATGAGTACAGGCTCCTCTAATGTATGAAGATGAGAGTTGTCACCTCTGGGTACAGGCTCCTCTAATGTATGAAGAGGAGAATAGTCACCTCAGGGTACAGGCTCCTCTAATGTATGAAGATGAGAGTAGTCACCTCAGGTACAGGCTCCTCTAATGTGTGAAGAGGAGAGTTGTCACCTCAGGGTACAGGCTCCTCTAATGTATGAAGAGGAGAGTTGTCATCTTAGGGTACAGGCTCCTCTAATGTATGAAGAGGAGAGTAGTCACCTCAGGGTACAGGCTCTTCTAATGTATGCAGAGGAGGGTTGCCACCTCAGGGTACAGGCTCCTCTAATGTATAAAGAGGAGAGTAGTTACCTCAGGGTACAGGCTCCTCTAATGTATGAAGAGGAGAGTAGTTACCTCAGGGTACAGGCTCCTCTAATGTATGAAGATGAGAGTAGTCATCTGTGGGTACAGGCTCCTCTAATGTATGAAGATGAGAGTAGTCACCTCAGGGTACAGGCTCCTCTAATGTATGAAGAGAAGAGTAGTCACCTCAGGGTACATGCTCTTCTAATGTATGAAGATGAGAGTAGTCACCTTAGGGTACAGGCTCCTCTAATGTATGAAGAGAAGAGTTGTCACCTCAGGGTACAGGCTCCTCTAATGTATGAAGAGGAGAGTAGTCACCTTAGGGTACAGGCTCTTCTAATGTATGAAGAGGAGAGTAGTCACCTCAGGGTACAGGCTCTTCTAATGTATGAAGAGGAGAGTAGTCACCTCAGGGTACAGGCTCTTCTAATGTATGAAGAGGAGAGTTGTCACCTCAGGGTACAGGCTCCTCTAATATATGAAGAGGAGAGTTGTCACCTCAGGGCACAGGCTCCTCTAGTGTATGAAGAGAAGAGTAGTCACCTCAGGGTACAGGTTTCTCTAATGTATGAAGATGAGAGTAGTCACCTCAGGGTACAGGCTCTTCTAATGTATGCAGAGGAGAGTTGTCACCTCAGGGTACAGGCTCCTCTAATGTATAAAGATGTGATGAGGATGAAGTCCTGACTCAAGACAGGGAAACCTGTACTGCCTACTGGGTCAAATTGTACAGCAAGAATTGACACACAGTCTGTTTGCTTTGTTCCCAAAAGTGAAAGAGGAAGGGGTGTAGCCAGGGGCTTCCTTTTATTAACAATATGACATCACAAAACATATGCATTCACATTGGCCAACTCATATAATTCACTCCCATTTTACACGCCCCCCCCCCCCCCTGTGACATCTGTCCTTTTGCACACAGCACACATCCCATAGCACATGTAGTCTTGTGTAATACAGGGACTTCAAACCCAAGTTTCCAGGGGCAAAGCCATATTTGGTTCCTGAGTGAATACAAGAAAGGAGGAACAGAAGGATGAGGAGGAGGGGTGGATGTCCATATTTGGCATAAACAGTTCCCTGGTCACGAGACACAAAGTTCCCTCAGTAAACAAGGACAGAAGGGGGAGGTTGAAACATCTGGAGCATGGGGGGAGAAAAGTGGCAATTGAAAAACTCTTGTTTGTCCCTTTTCCAATGCTGAGTTATAACTTCTTTAAAACATCATATCTTTGGAACAACCATACACATATGGTGGTATTGTCCCAAAATAAAAGAATATTGGCGAGAAATCCAGGAAATCACAAAAGAAATAACTGGGGAGGAATTAGATAATAGCATTTATGCTTGTGTGTTCCATGATGTAAAATAGGGTGACCAGACATCCCTGGTTTCCGGGGACAGTCCCCGGATTGAGGACACTGTCCCCGGATCAAGTCTGTCCCCAGTTTTGTCACTGGATTGGATTTGAACAGGGACTGGGGCAATATCAAAGACAGTCAGTGTAGAATAAAAAAAATTATCTGAATTACACCCCCCCACTCCACCACTCCTACTAGGGGGGGGGGTATTTTTTCCATTATCTGTGCCCCTTTCTGATGATCATGTTTCAGGTGCATGCCCATATAGCTCTACTTGCATGTTTTTCTGCCTTGGTTCAAGTCCAGGCCAGCTGTCTGACTGCTTATCTCCTTGCCTTCCCTGGCGGAGTAATCTTCCTCCGCTCAGCACCCAGTTGTAGCCGAGGCCCGAAGAGTAAAACTTGACAGGCTGTGAGGCGGGCAGCGGACGCGACGGGCATTGAGTCGCTGATTGCTGTCATTACTAGTAATAAAAAAAATATGTCCCTGGTTTTCATGTAAAAAATCTGGTCACCTTAATGTAAAAGGTCCCAAGAACAGATACAGGGAAACATTGCTCCCTCGGTTAATAAATGCGGTTAAGGGGCTAATCCAGAAAAACTGGCTAAATAAAAACAAACCAGATATAAAAGAATGGTTTGCGCGGACTGAAAATTATAACAGACTGGAGTATCTTAGTAGCTGCGATGAAGGCCAACTCTAGAAACATAATAGAAAATGGAGACGATGGGAAGACTATAAGATGACGGAGGAATACGCGAAGAAAATGTTTAAAGAACGAGAGACCTAGGAACAAACCATGGGAAGGGAAAGTGGGGAGGGTGGGCGGGTGTTAGGGGAGTAGGTGGATGGTAGGAGAGATAAAGAGGGGAAAGGGGAGGAATAGCGGCTAAAAGTGAGGAAGAGTAGAGTCACAAGGAGATACTAATACTAGTTACGGGAAGGAAAACATATATATTTTTAAACGATTGAAATAAAGTTAAAAGAAACAAATAAATCTAGTATTTATTCACAATTGATGCGAAACCAAAGTAGAGATAATGGGCCAGATCCACAAAGAATGGCCGCTGGCGTAGTTTATATAATTTACATCACTATGCGCTGTAAGTTACAGCGGCGTATCCTTATCCACAAAGAATTGCCGCTGTAACTTACGGCGGCGTAGTGTAATCTTGGCGGCGTAAGGCGGCACAATTCAAATTTAGAAGATGGGGGCGTGATTTATGTTAAATCAGCGTGACCCCACGTAAATTACGTAATTTTTGTACGGCGCATGCGCCGTACGTGGAGGTATCCCAGTGCGCATGTGCAAAATCACGTCGAAAATAGTCAATGAAAAAGATGTGAACGTAACTTACGCAAATCCCTATTCGCGAACGGTTTACGCAAACGACGTGAACGACGGAAAATTCTAAGCTGGCCCGACGTCCATACTTAACATTACGTACGCCTCTATACAGCAGGGGTAACTTTCCCCCGGACCTACGCTTACGCAAATGACGTAAAAAGAATGCGCTGGCCGCTCGTACGTTCCTGAATTGCCGTAAATCGCTCATTTGCATATTCAACGCGGTAAAAAGACGGAAGCGCCCCTAGCGTCCAGCGTAAGTATGCAACTAAGATACGACGGTGTAATAACGTTACACCAGTTGTATCTTAGCATAATTCCGGCGTATCTTGTTTTGTGGATACAAAACAAAGATACGCCGGTGGGAATTTTAAAATTACGGCGGCGTATCTGGAGATACGCCGCCGTAATTCTTTGTGGATCTGGTCCAATGGCTCTTCTCTACATGTGTAAGCACGAGCGAGTCTCTGGATATGGTGGAGTCTGATGTGAAAAAAAAAACATCATATCTGATATAAATTCTCAAGGAAAACAAACACTTATTGTGATATATATTTTTCACACATGCATATATAGATAATGAATATAAAAACAATATAACAATATTAAGAAGAGAAAACATTTCAGTGATTCTAATCATAACACAAAAATAGGAATTTTAGTATTTTCCATCACAGATGAGAGTTGTCACCTCAGGTTACAGGCTCCTCTACAGGGTACAGGCTCCTCTAATGTATAAAGATGAGAGTTGTCACCTCAGGGCAGGGCAGCCATCAGAAATTTTGGGGCCCCTTACACAGCTTTAGGCCTCCCCCCGTCTGACCACCAACATTCCTCAGGGCCCACCCACTGGCTGTCCTACCGAATTCACCCATTGGCCATCCCACTGAGTCATCACCCGCATCCCTCTCCACAATGTAACTCTCATCCTCACCCCCACCCAGAATCATTTGCCTCCTTCTCCAGAGGGATGAGTGATTCTGTGTGGGGATGAGGATGATAGAGTGGGATGAATGATCCAGGATGGGGGTGAGGATGATGGAGAGGGATGGATGATCTGGGGTGGGAGTGAGGATGATGGAGAGGGATGGATGATCCGGGGTGGGAGTGAGGATGATGGAGAGGGATGGATGATCCGGGGTGGGAGTGAGGATGATGGAGAGGGATGGATGATCCGGGGTGGGAGTGAGGATGATGGAGAGGGATGGATGATCCGGAGTGGGAATGAGGATGATGGAGAGGGATGGATGATCCTGGGTGGGGATGAGGATGATGGAGAGGGATAGATGATCCGGGATGAGGATGATGGAGATGTATGAATGATTCGGGGTGGGGCCCCTTGGGACACTCAGGCCCCTTACAAGTGTGGTGGCTGTACCCCCCTGATGGTAGCCCTGCCTCAGGGTATAAGCTTCAATAATGTATGAAGAGGAGAGTTGTCACCTCCAGGTACAGGCTCGTCTAATGTATGAAGATGAGAGTAGCCACCTCAGGGTACAAGCTCCTCTAATGTATGAAGATGAGAGTAGTCACCTCAGGGTATAGGCTCCACTAATGTATGAAGAGGAGAGTTGTCACCTCAGGGTACAGGCTCCTCAATGTATGAAGGGGAGAGTTGTCACCTCCAGGTACAGGCTCCTATAATGTATGAAGAGGAGCGTTGTCACTTAAGGATGCAGGCTCTTCTAATGTATGAAGAGGAGAGTTGTCACCTCAGGGTACAGGCTTCTCTAATGTATGAAGAGTATTTACTTAAGGGTGCAGGCTCCTCTTAAGTATAAAGAGGAGAGGTGTCACCTTAAAGCACACACCCCTCTAATGTATGAAGAGGATAATTGTCCCCTCAGGGCACAGGCTCCTTGAATATATGTAAGGAGATTTGTCACCTCATGGTACAGGCTCCTCTAATGTATAAAGAAGAGAGCAGTCACTTTAGGGTACAGGCTCCTCAAATTTATAAAGAGGAGAGCTGTCACCTCATGGTGCAGGCTCCTCTAATGCATGAAGAGAAGAGTAGTCACCTTGGGCTATAAGCTCCTCTGACGATTTATAGAGTGGAGGTGTCACTTTGTATTGTAGAAAGATCAAAGGCTCCTTTATTGAATAAAGAGCAGAGGTGTTCGGAGGAGCTCAGGATACAAAGTCCTCTAATATATATATATATATATATATATATATATATATATATATATATATATATATATATACAGTATATATATATATATATGGTACAGACCAAAAGTTTGGACACACCTTCTCATTCCAATAGTTTTCTTTATTTTCATGACAATGAAAATTGTAGAGTCACACTGAAGGCGTCAAAACTATAAATTAACACTTATGGAATTATATACATAACAAAAAAGTGTGAAAGTGTGAAATAACTGAAAATATGTCATATTCTAGGTTCTTCAAAGTAGCCACCTTTTGCAGCAGACATATCTCTAGAACAACTGTTAAGAGGAGACTGTGAATCAGGCCTTCATGGTGGAATATCTGCGAGGAAACCACTGCTAAAGAAAGGCAACAAGCAGAAGAGACTTGTTTGGACTAAAGAACACAAGGGGCCAGATTCAGAAAGATCCACGGATCCCTGATACGTTACGCCGCTGTAAATATTTGCGCAAGTTCTTTATTCAGAAAGAACTTGCGCCCTTTTTTACGCTGGCGTAATGTATGTGTTGCGGCCTAAGGCCGCGCAATTCAAATGAATGAAGTGGGGGCGTAATTCATGTAAATGAATCATGACCCCATGTAATTGACGTTTTTTTTGGACGGCGCATGCGCAAAATCACGTCGCTTTTTCTCAATGTAAACGACGTGAACATAACTAACGTCGAGCCCCTTTTCCGAACTATTTACGCAAACGACGTAACCGACGTACAATTCGATGCTGTCCCGACGTCCATACTTAACATTGGCCATGCCTCCGATAGCAGGGGTAACCTTACGCCACTCTAACGATTACGCAAACGACGTAAACTACGACGTGCCGCCGCAAGTACGTTCGGAATTCGCGTAAATCGCTCATTTCCATATATTATGCGAAAACCGCCGTAAGCGCCACCTAGCGGCCAGCGTAAATATGCAACTAAGATACGACGATGTAAGCGACTTACGCCGCTCGTATCTTAGAAAAAAGCCGGCATATCTTCTTTTCTGAATAGCAAAAAAAGATACGCCGACTATTCTTAGTATTTACGCAGCGTGGGGTAGATTCACATAGATCAGCGGATCTTTAGATCCGCGTAATCTATCTTCTTTACGATCCGCCAACGCCAGTTTTTGAGGCAAGTGCTGTATTCACAAAGCACTTGCCTCTAAAGTGGCGCCGGCGGCTCGTAAATCCCCCGGCGGAATTCAAATTCCGCGGCTAGGGGCAGTGTATTATTTAAATCAGGCACGTCCCCGGGCCGATTTAACTGCGCATGCGCCACCGGCTAAATTTCCCAGCATGCATTGCTCCAAATGACGTCGCAAGGACGTCATTGGTTTCGACGTTAACGCAAATTACGTATCGCCGTATTCGCAAACGACGTAAAAAATTTAAAACTCGGCGCGGGAACGACGGCCATACTTAACATAGGATACACCGCACTTACCCCTCATATAGCAGGGGTAACTATCCGCCGGAAAAAGCCGAACGCAAACGACGTAAAAAAAAAGCGACGGCTGGGCGTTCGTATCTGAATCGGCGGTTCTCCTCATTTGCATATTCGTTGCGTATACAAACGGAAGCGCCACCTAGCGGCCAGCGGGAGATTGCAGCCTAAAATCCGACGGTGTAAGTCACTTACGCCTGTCGGATCTAAGGGAGATCTATGCGGAACCTGATTTGATGAAGCAGCCGCATAGATCTGACCGTCGGATCTCAGAGATACGACGGCGTATCAGTAGATACGCCGTCGTATCTCTATATGAATCTACCCCCGGATCTCTTGATACGCTGACGTAAATACTTTTCTGAATCCAGCCCAAGGAATGGACATTAGACCAGTGGAAATCTGTGCTTTGGTCTGATGAGTCCAAATTTGAGATCTTTGGTTCCAACCACTGTGTCTTTGTGCGACGCAGAAAAGGTGAACAGATGGACTCTACAAGCCTGGTTCCCACCGTGAAGCATGGAGGAGGAGGTGTGATGGTGTGGGGGGGCTTTGCTGGTGACACTGTTGGGGATTTATTCAAAATTGAAGGCATACTGAACCAGCATGGCTACCACAGCATCTTGCAGCGGCATGCTATTCCATCCGGTTTGCGTTTAGTTGGACCATCATTTATATTTCAACAGGACAATGACCCCGAACACACCTCCAGGCTATGTAAGGGCTATTTGACCAAGAAGGAGAGTGATGGGGTGCTGCGCCAGATGACCTGGCCTCCACAGTCACCGGACCTGAACCCAATCGAGATGGTTTGGGGTGAGCTGGACGGCAGAGTGAAGGCAAAAGGGCCAACAAGTGCTAAGCATCTCTGGGAACTCCTTCAAGACTGTTGAAGACCATTTCAGGTGACTACCTCTTGAAGCTCATCAAGAGAATGCCAAGAGTGTGCAAAGCAGTAATCAAAGCAAAAGGTGGCTACTTTGAAGAACCTAGAATATGACATATTTTCAGTTGTTTCATGTGTATGCCTTCAGTGTGAATCTACAATTTTCATAGTCATGAAAATAAAGAAAACTCTTGGTCTGTACTGTATATAGTGAGCAAAGTAGTCACCTCAAGGTAGAGGGTGTCCATTGTCGCCCTTCCTTTTTGCTCTGGCTATGGAGCTGCTGACTATGCGCATCCGCTGCTCCTACCAGGTTAGGGGCCTTTCTATCGCTACCATAACGAAGCAGATCTCGCTTTATGCAGATGATACCCTGGTGTAGCTGACCTCAGTGGCGTCTCTAGGGTTGGTGTCACCCGGTGTGAAAAAAATTGTGTGACCCCCCTCCACTAACTACAGACCCCCCTTCACTAACTACAGACCCCCTTCCCTCAGTATAGACCCCCCAACTAAGTACAGACCATCAATATAGACCTCCCCTTCAGTACAGAACCCCCATCAGTACAGACATCCCCCACCTCAGTGCAGACCCCCATCAGTATAGACACCCCCACCCAAGTGCAGACCCCCATCAGTAAAGACATCCACCACCTCAGTGCAGACACCCCCCTCAGTGCAGTCCCCCCTCACTACAGACACCCCCAGCAGTACAGACATCCCCCACCTCAATGTAGACCCCCCAGCAGTACAGACACCCCCTCAGTGCAGACCACCTCAGTACAGACATTCCCCAGCAGTGCAGAGACCCCACAGTGGAGACCCCTATTGATGCAGACCCTCCAGCAGTACAGACCCCCCTCAGTGCAAACCCCCCCAGAAGTGCAGACACCCTGAGTACAGACACCCCCCCCAGTGCATACCCCTCAGCATTACAGCCCCCCTCAGTGCAGACCCCCCAGCAGTATAGACCCCCTCAGTAGTACAGACCCCCCAGCCGTATAGACGCCCCCTTACATACAGGCTCCTCCTCCTCTGTGGATGTAAACAGAAAGGAGGGGGTGTGGCTTCGGTCCGCTCCGCTGAGGGACAGAGCGGTGCGAGGCACAGCTAATCAGGGCAGGGGTCAGTGTCAGTGGTGCCACTACCCATGGGTGTCACCCCTCTGGCGGGTGTCACTCAGGTGCGGCTCGCACCCGCCTAGCAACGCCACTGCCTGGATGATACCCAGGACCAGTGGCGGCTGGTGAAGTTTTAGGAGGGGGGGCGCAAGACCCCGCCCCTCCATGTTTGGCCCCTCCCACTTATAAGCCACGCCCCTTATATAATTTACCCACTCCGTCCCCTGTATTCCACTTCACATCACAAATCATGGTATATAGCGTAGCCTTACAGATCAGCGCAAACAAACGAAAAAATGACATTGTTGGTAATGAAGGACTCTAAGTAGGCATGAGATTATCAGAGACTGCGGACATACTGCACGAGATTACCAAAGACTGCGAACATGCTGCACAAGATTACCAGAGACTGCGGACATACTGCATTAGATTACTAGAGACTGCCGACATACTGCACAAGATTACCAGAGACTGCCGACATACTGCACGTGATTACCAGAGACTGCGGAGATGCTGCACAAGATTACCAGAGACTGCGGATATACTGCACAAGATTAACAGAAACTGCGGACATACTGCACGAAATTAACAGAGACTGCAGACATACTGCACAAGATTACCAGAGACTGTGGACATACTGCATGAAATTACCAGAGACTGCTGACATACTGCATGAAATTACCAGAGACTGCTGACATACTGCATGAAATTACCAGAGACTGCTGACATACTGCATGAAATTACCAGAGACTGCTGACATACTGCATGAGATTACCAGAGACTGCTGACATACTGCATGAGATTACCAGAGACTGCAGACATACTGCATGAAATTACCAGAGACTGCGGTCATACTGCATTGGGGGGGGGGGGGGGTAATACGGGCCACTATTATTGCCGAACATAAAAAAATCTTAATAAGTGGTGTGGGGGGGGGGGGGGGGGGCTTGCAATTTGATGCCTGTCGCTATTTTCATGAAATAAAAATAAATGGCAATAACCCGGTGGGGGGGGGGGGATATTGGTTTGCTGTTTTGGGTTGTAATGTGCCAAAATGTGGAAAAATGTCAAGGTCTGTAAGAAAAGTAAAACTCTTTTATACCCTTTTAAAAATAGCTAATATAAGAACATCAAAGTGTACACCGCTCACATTAAAATTCAGTTTTACCATATCTCTAGGTTTCACAGACTCGTCATCATTATGTGTCTGTATGCAACCAGAAATAAGAGGATTTCGATTTTGTATGGCAAATGTAAGAAATTTCTATGTATACTTCAAACATTAAAGGGGTGTTCCAGCCCTAAGTTGTGTTTATTAAAAGTCAGCAGCTACAAAAAGTGTAGCTGCTGGCTTTTAATAAACACTCACTTACCTGCTCCTGCGTTCCAGCGACGCGCCGACCGGGGCTCCGCTCCTCTGCCCCCCTCCCCGGCCGGCGTCTCCATCCTGACTGTGGGCACCCAGCCGTGACAGCCTTCGGCTTCACGGCCGGGCACCCACTGCGCATGCGCGAGCCGTACTGCGCATGCGTGCGCGGCGCGGCTCGCCGCTGATTGGAGAGGCGATCGCATGGGACCTGTCAGTGTCCCATGTGATCGCCTACAGGGAGGGGGCTGGTGTAGGCGATTAAGCTTAATCGCCTAACCAGCCCCTCGGCGGAAGCAGGAAGTGGGACAGGAAGTCCCACTCCTACTGAAGCCCCCACTCCCCCCCCAAAAAAATTACATGCCAAATGTGGCATGTATGGGGGTGAGGAGTGGATTGAGAAGGGGTCATTTTTTTGGGTGGAACACCCCTTTAAGGATTTGTTTGGTTCATTTTCATAATGCATGTAGTGCTGTCATAAGGTGGATAGTTGAGCATTGTAATATACACCATGGTTAGGGTGCCCTTTCATTTTAGAGGTGGATTATGATGGACACTGAAGAAAAAGTAGTAGCGCTGTACATAATTGATGATAGTTTTATATAATTCTGATGATGATTCCCAAATGTATTGCACACATACTTTGAAGATCCATGCACACATTAATCCCATCTTATATACAGCAGCAATGATGTGAAAAAAAATCCAATGTCTGGAGCTTCATTTGTTACTGATCTGTACTCAGCAAGAAGTACTTTGTGAACACTGGACACACTGAGAGATAGAGAAAACAAACTAATTGATTGTATTCCCCTCCAACACAGCTTGTTGGTTTCATTTAAAAGTTACAGAAGGTGGAACACAAAGACAGGGTTCAAGCAACAGCCTAACTGGTTTCACATGTGAAGTGTGTCCTTCTCCACAGGGTCTTAATACAATTTTTATCTTGCTTATTAGGTCTGCAATGACATTTTAACTAATATTGCTTTTGCCAGAAGGCTGGTATTTCTATGTTTATGTGGGAGTTAGCAGGATTGCGCTGAAGTTATACCCAAGTTTTCTAAGTGTAGGGCGAGGGGGATCTGGAGACGGTTTCCTTACCTGGCTGGAGGCTCTCAGTGATGCGTCCCTCTGAGTTGCATAGCGCCGACGTCACTTCCTGATGTCTGCACTATGCACAGCATATACTGGGGGCCGTGCACCCTCCCGGCCACTAGTCCATCGTGCCGGAAACTGTGGCGCGATGGGCATAGCCACAAAGGCATATTTTGCCTGCCAATGTAGCACCTCGTTGGCAATCTTATGATTGCCCAGACGTGGCGCTACTCGCACTGCACCCGCGCTACTCGCACTGCACCCGGCGCCCTTTTAAAGGGACATGTTTAAATATATATATTTTTTTATAATTTTTTTTTACTGCCTTGAGGGGGGGCGGCGCCCGGGCGCCCCCTATGGACGGGCCGCCACTGCCCAGGACTCACTAAAGACGCTGCTATCAGAGATAGAGGACTTTGGTGACAACTCCTGGGTTTCGGGTGAACTGGGACAAATCTAATCTTTTTCCTCTAGATCCTGATGCAACTTTTCAGATTTACCCAGACTCCAGACTTCAGGTGGTGTCCTCTTTCAGATACCTGGGGGTCTTAGTGCAGTTACCCTTATCCTCCTACATTAAAAACAATCTGTGTCCCTTACTGACCCAGCTACAAATACAGACTAAGCAGTGGACGAACCCCTAGACCTGATGGGAAGGGCTAACACCCTTAAAATGATCTATCTACCTAAGCTGTTTTATGTACTAGCCAACGCACCCTGTAAGGTCTCCGAATACATCTTTAAACGGATAGATACAATATGCACGGCATTCCTGTGGAATGGTAAATCCCCAAGGGTGGTGCTAGAGACACTACGGTTACCGGCGCATATGGCGGGTTTAGTGTTCCCTAACTTTTATTTATATTATTTGGCTTCTCAACTCGTCCACATCCATGACTGGCTACACTCGGTTGCAGCAAATGCCTGTACATCCACTGAGGGAGCCATCGCCTCCTCTCTAGAGACTCTCCATAATATCATATACTGAAGTCGGGCTCCAGCCCGCCCGGGCACGTCTATGCTAACTACCCCGCTCTCCCTGTTTAAAATGATTGTTTCCAAAGAGTCCTGGTCAACGTCCCCTAATAACCCTCTGTGGTTCAACCCCAACGTTAAAGAACTATGCTCTATACCTGTCCCGCAACGATGGTACTCCAAGGGAGTTAAATACTTGTGCCATCTAAATGACACAGAGGGATTTAAATCCTTCCAACAGATGCCAGCTGATTTTGACCTGTCACTCTCATATATGTTCTAGCACAGCCATGGCTGGAACAGAGGCTAAATTGCCCTTAATCACTCTGGTCTGAGCCAAAGACCAGTTCCCAGAATTGTTTTTTTTTAGCTTTTTTCCCCTCTGTTTTCACCTGGTGATCTGGCCAGTAACACAACTCCTATAATTAATGAGGCACAGCTCTGGAGGAATGAGAACAGGAGGCACAGCAGACTGTGCCACTGTCAACGCAAAAAGGGCTCTGAGGAAGAGGCTAGTCCTTGAAATGCGTTACCATATTGGATCTTCACCTTTTCCTACAACATTATATGGACTTAATGACGCTATACTGTGTAATGTGCTTGTTACATTTGTCATCTTGTGAGTATAATACTTACCATTTATTACATTAATAAAGCAATCGTTTTAGTATAATGCACTAGGTCTGTGCGTCCTCTCTGTCTTTTTGTGGTATAATTTGTTCCAGACTTCCCCAGTCTTAAGAAATCGGCAAGACAAAGTGCATCTATACAAGCCAGGACTGAGATGTAGCCTATGTACATTGTATGGGTCCACTCCCAAGCGCAGGAGGTTTTTTGTATTTGTGTGGATTAGTGGCATTGTCAGCCTGGGGGAAAGGGAAATGTTAAATGTATTAGCAGATTTAGATACACTAACACATCAAAGCCAAACTCCAACTCACACTTTTTATAATCAATTACAACTGTTTTTTTTCTTTTGGGATAAAGGTTTTACATGAGTAATCTCCCCTGCCAGTGTTAAGTGGTTTATCTCATCCATGTAAACTGATACATTCTGCTGGAGCGATTGAGTTTCTGAAACCCAACAGACCTGCTAGTTGGATTACCAGATGAAAATAGAAGAAAGAAAGCCTAATAAAGGAAACTAGTGCAGCCATCAGATCTAAGAATGGGTAGGCTGCAATATAATGAAATAACAAATTGGGGGGTTAATACAGCTTTAAAGGGGCTGTAAAAAAAAAAAACAACAAACATGCTATACTTACCTCTACTGTGCAGCTCATTTTGCACAGAGTGGCCCTGATCCACGTCTTCTGGGGTTCCACGGCAGCTGTCTTTGGTCCTGCCCGCCTGAACTTTCCACCTTCATGCGAGCAAGCTCACATGGTGGTAAGTTCTTGCGGGTGAAATAACATGTACCTTTAGTGTCCCTTCAAAAGAGATGGGGTGGGAAAAAGAGACTGGACTGCTAACTGAATGGAGAGACTAGAATACTGGCTGAACAGAGCCTTGCTATAGTTGACCACAGTTGGGTGAGACCTCAGAGAGACTGTTTATCACACAGGACTAAGGATGAGCTCTGGCGTGTTCGCACAGTCCATGTGCAGAGCCCGCCAGGAGACGTTTCCCGATGCTCGGCTGCAGAGATAGGGAAATGTCTCCCTGCCTGTGATTAGCGCAGCGCCGACTTCCTGGCGGGCTCTGCACATAGACTGTGCAAACACGCCAGAGCTCATCCTTACACAGGACCTTGCCTCAAAGACAGGAACTTTCTCCTTGGAAAGGTTTGAGATGTGATTGGGACATGTCCAGAGACCCAGAAGAGGGCGCTCTGGGTCTAGTAAAAGACTAAAGACGGACATACATGGATTGAAATTTAGCTGGTTCAGCAGGGACCAGGGTTGTAACGATCAACTTCTGTACAACCAGCCTGTCAGTATTCTGACAGCGGGTAATTCTTTAATCATTTTCCAAACACCCTATAGCAGTTTTACTCAGTGGCGGCTGGTGCTCAAAATATTTGGGGGGGTGCAAGCGAACTGAAAAATACTGAAACAAAAACATCATATGCAGCCAACTGTGCCCATTATATGCAGCCACTGTGCCCAGCAAATGCAACCAAATGTGACATCGCGGGCCCCCCATCGTGGTGGCGGGTCAGGCAGAGGGTGGCGGTGGCGAGATGTGGGTCGGGTAACGTAGGCCAGGCAATGACTCCTGTGTCCTCCATGCGTCTCTTCTTGCCTTCTGCTAGGTGGCCAATGGATCACCTGTGCCTTCAGCCAATCAGGTGATGGGTATTAGACCCACGTCTCCTGATTGGCTGAGAGGCGGTTCAGTGTTAAAAAAGCAAATGATTATTTTCTTTTCTAACACACCTGAGTGGACTGCGAGCCCAAGGCTCTGCGCTCCAAGTCCATCTTTTGTAAAGTCTATTAGAGTCTATGGGCCAGATTCAGAAAGGAGATACGACGGCGTATCTCCATATACGCCGTCGTATCTCTGCGTCTGAGGCATCCTATCTATGCGCCTGATTCTTTGAATCAGTTACGCATAGATTTGCCTTAGATCCGACTGGCGTAAGTCACTTACGCCGTCGTATCTAAGTTGCATATTTACGCTGGCCGCTAGGTGGCATTCCCGTTGATTTACGCGTTGAATATGCTAATGAGCTAGATACGCCGATTCACAAACGTAGTTGCGGCGGTCGTATTTTTTTACATCGTTTGCGTAAGCGTAAGTCCGGCGTAAAGTTACCCCTGCATAAAACGTTCGCAAATAGGGCTTTGCGTAAGTTACGTTCACGTCGTTTTCATTGACTATTTGCAATGTGATTTTGAGCATGCGCACTGGGCTATGTTCACGGCCGGCGCATGCGCAGTTCGTTCGGTGCGATTACGTTGGGTCACGATTAGTTTACATAAAACACGCCCCCTACCTTGCCTATTTGAATTACGCAGGGATACGCCGGCCCATTTACGCCCGGCATTCGAAAAGGGGCCGGCCACCTGAATAGGGGGTGGCTACAGCGGCCATGGATAGATTCATGCTATGCATGCAAGGCTGCGGTTTACTACTGCTTTAATTGGAGGAACAGTGCCCCTGGGTTATTATCAGTGAGAATAGTGCCTCATTGATGTTGTCCCAAGGGCCAGATAAAGGCAAGCAAAGGACCACATCCGACTTTGGAGACCACTGTTCTGAAGGTACCTACCACCAGAAAATAGTCGTAAATGCTTTACCAATTCTCTTCCTCCCTGTGAGAAAAAAACGTGTTTCAAATAAACGTTTAAAACGTGAATAAACACATGCAGTAATATATTACAAGGAGAAAAAAAAGTGTGTTAATAAAATCGCATTGAAATGAAAAGGCCGGCAGCATTTTTGATGTTTTTATGCATGTTAAGCAGATCTATGATGCATGAATAAAATATAGGCATAAACAAGTGTTTAAAACCCATTACCACATTGATGTATACAGTAATTTTCTCACGTGTGAAAGATAGTGTGCACAGCTATTCTATAACTTTATTACTGGATAAGAATGTGTTCAAGTGAACACAGTCGGTTATTTACTTTAATACAAGGCTATTCAGAGGAAGATGTGATAGGAAAAAAAACTCTTTGAAGAGGTATCATTTTATCAGATTCCCCACCATGTGCAAATATTGGCATCTCACCAACAGCAATTTCTGCATTCGTGTGCCATTGTTCACAGGTTATACAGATTTCAGAACTACTGTTACCTCTATCACATATTCAAGTGTCTATTTTGTTCACATTCAAATTTGTCTGACTGGTTTGCAAAGAATATTTAAAACAACATCACATGGCATGTCTGTCTGTAAAGTATTTGTTAAGATAATTTCCATGATTGTTACCTTGGAAACTTTAGGGAGAATCAGTGATAGGACATACTCACAAAAATGCTGTACCTGAATATAATTGTTAACCTTTTAAAAATACCCTAATGAGCATTGTGGCGCTATGCATTGTGGGTGGCAGCCCAAAGAATTGTACAGCATAGTACAGTGATGGCGAACGCGTGGCACGTGTGCCGCTCCCGGCACGTCAAGCCGTTTCGGTGGGCACGCCGTGAGACTGTAGAAATGTCACCGAAAAAATAATGAATCGTAAAAAAATCGTACACCGCACCTACAAACTACATTTCCCACACTTCCCTGTGCTAGCAGGGACGTGTCCGAGTGGGCGTGACATAGAATTAGCGCTCGGAGGTCACATGCTAGCTTCCTAACCAATGAAAGCGGCTGAGACACACTGGCAAAAAAAATATCAGCGCTGGCTGACGTGCTGGACGTGACTGGGAGCATGAGGAGAAGACGTGTGGCGGGAAAGAGCTGCAGGACGCAAAAAGTGAGGTTTGGCATAGTTGAGAGCTAAATAGGGAGGGACAACATGGCACAATTTGAGACTGATACTGAAATAATATTCCAAGTGCCTGCCCTACACACTCTGTATATGCGGGCTGAGGGTTAATGGGGACTGTAGTTCTGCAACTTGAATAGGATGTGATGTAAAGGCCCATTTTTTTTTTTTGGATTTAGAACATTCAACAGTGCTCTGTTCACCTAGCATGGTCAGCCAGTTTATTACAAACTCGATAATGTCCAGATTTTATCAAGTGCAATGAATCATCTGAGATTATTCAAAACTCATCTCCATGCTCATTTTTTCTCATAATGTCCTTTATGTGTACTTTGCTCCAGCGCTGTGTAAAGACCGATGAAGTACTCAGGCACTGACCAAAAGGTCTGCTTTTTGTGGCTTCCAGTAGAAGGATTCTACAGGGCCCAGTAGAATCCTTCCACTGGAAGCCACAAAAAAGCCACAAAAAGTACTTCATCGGTCTTTACGCAGCGCTGGAGCAAAGTACACATAAAACACATTATGAGAAAAAATGAGCATGGAGATGAGTTTTGAATAATCTCAGATGATTCATTGCACTTTATAAAATCTGGACATTATCGAGTTTGTAATAACCTGGCTGACCATGGTCATTTAGGTGAGTGCAGTGGTCATGTAGGTGAGTGCAGTGGTCATGTAGGTGAGTGCAGTGGTCATGTAGGTGAGTGCCGTGGTCATGTAGGTGAGTGCCGTGGTCATGTAGGTGAGTGCCGTGGTCATGTAGGTGAGTGCCGTGGTCATGTAGGTGAGTGCAGTGATCATGTAGGTGAGTGCAGTGATCATGTAGGTGAGTGCAGTGGTCATTTAGGTGAGTGCAGTGGTCATGTAGGTGAGTGCCGTGGTCATGTAGGTGAGTGCCGTGGTCATGTAGGTGAGTGCCGTGATCATGTAGGTGAGTGCCGTGGTCATGTAGGTGAGTGCAGTGGTCATGTAGGTGAGTGCAGTGGTCATTTAGGTGAGTGCCGTGGTCATGTAGGTGAGTGCAGTGGTCATGTAGGTGAGTGCAGTGGTCATGTAGGTGAGTGCAGTGGTCATGTAGGTGAGTGCAGTGGTCATTTAGGTGAGTGCAGTGGTCATGTAGGTGAGTGCAGTGGTCATTTAGGTGAGTGCAGTGGTCATTTAGGTGAGTGCAGTGGTCATTTAAGTGAGTGCAGTGGTCATTTAGGTGAGTGCATATTGCACAGTGCGTTCTGCATTATTTTTGGTTCCTTAGGGCTCATTCAGAGGGATGATCAGTCCCATCGTCTGTACAGAGACGCTGGCAGGTTTAATTCTGTGTTGGCACTTTGAAGAAAATATGTTGGTTTTGCGTCGCGGTTTGGGCACTCGGGCTCAAAAAGGTTCGCCATCACTGGCATAGTACAATACACTGCAGTGTACTGCATTACCAATAAAATATATTATTTAGACTTGTATTGGTATGAAAACCCCACCTAAAGGAAAAATAAGCATTCATAGACCCCTTTCACACTGAACGCGGTTTTTAAATGCTTTAGCGCCTGTAAAGCTCCTGAAAAGGTCTCAGCTGCATACCCAGTGTGAAAGCCTGAGTGCTTTCACACTGGGGCGCTGCGCTGGCAGGGCGTCAAGAAAAATCCTGCCAACGGCTTCTTTGCATCACTTTTAGAAGCGGTGAACTCACCACTCCTAAAGTGCACCTGCCCTTTGAAATCAATGGGCAGCGCCGCTGCAGAAGGCGCTTTTAACACCTTTTCGTAAAATAGCACCCCGCTAGCAGCCAAAAAGCAACAGTAACGCCCGGGCACTTTTCGTATGAAAGTAGCCTTAATCACTTCCCTGTTGCAGCATAAGTCTGATGCTGCATCTGTCCCCTGCTGGCTCTAAGCTTGAGAACTCATAGAAGGGGGGAAATGTGGGACTTAAAATGAGGCACAGACCAGTGCCTCCATCCCTGGTACAGATACGCAAAGAAGGAGAGTTGGGACTTTAAATGAAGCAATTTAAAATGCGGAGGTAAGTGTCACGTACCTGGATACCAGAGTCTGATGCAGGGTAGCCTCTCTTATGACCCTGGTTCGCGAGCCACTGAAGTGGGAACAGCAGACTCGGAGCACAGGGGGGTAGGAGTGCCGGGGTGATGTAGAGTAGAAGCAGATGGCGAATACCTCTGATGTGAAGACGTAGGAGATGCTGAAGACGCTGAAGCGGAGGAAGGGTCAGCGACCCGCACGGAAACTGCGACTACTGCGGCACAAGCTGGGAAGGTAAGTTGGCGGAATGGACATCAACTGGAACAGCAGGGTCAGACAAGCCGGGTCATAACAGGTAAGCAGAAGGTATACAGGCAGATGGCTGAAGGGTAATCGGTGAGGCAAGCAGGTAGGTCTGGCAATGGGAGTTCAATCAGGCGGATGGTCAAACAGGAGCCGGGTCAGAGGGTTGGAGAGATACGGATGGTCAGGCAAGCCAAAGTCAGAGTTCATACGGGTATTCCAGGCAGGTAATCAGAGTACAGGTCTCAGGTAGGGATCAGGCATGACTGCAGATCAGGCAGCAATATGCTGCAAACAGCAAGGGTTTTTAAATGTCTCTTTGGCGCCACAGCCGCTACAGCCGCTAACGTGCACACGCGCGCCCCGTTGACGAACGTGCACGAGCGCGAGACCCGCGATTGTGCACTGGCTGCCTGGGAGAAGCCTGCATGGAGGAGGAGAGCTGCATGGAGGGCGTTTGTACAGAGGAAGATGGCAGAAAGGTAAGTCCCTGACATTGCCCCCCCCCCCAAGGGGCAGCCTCCGGATGCCCAGTCGGGCTTCTTTGTCAGGGTGAGCAAGGAAAAAAGCACGTAACAATCTTTTGGCATGAATATTACTTTCAGGCTCCCAAGAATTGTCCTCCGGACCGTACCCCTTCCACTTGACCAGGAACTGGTTTTGTCCTTGTCGCTTCCTGCAGTCCAGTATGGCCTCCACTATGTATTCTTCATAACCATCGATCTGAACAGGTTCAGGAGGCTTGGATCCTCTGTTAGGGAAGGGATCAGGAACTGCGGGTTTGAGCAGAGAAACATGAAATACAGGATGTATTTTTAAGGTCTCTGGTAGAACCAGTTCGTAAGAAGCTAAATTAATCTTTTTTTTGACTGGGAAGGGGCCCAACTTTTTAGATGGGCAAGGTAATCTGAGGTTACTTGAAGACAGCCATACCTGATCGTCCGGTTTCAAATCCAAGTCACCCCTTCTCTTTCTGTCAAAAAATCTCTTGTTGTCAGCTTGAGCTTTGGTTATTGCATCGTGCAATAGTTAATTGTTGCGTTTGAGAAAATCCATAGTACCTTGTACAGTTGGAACAGATGATTCTGAAAAGAAATCTTGTAAAAATGTTAAATTAAACCCATAATTGGCGAAAAAAGGAGATTGCCCAGTGGCAGAATGATTAGCATTATTGTATGCAAATTCTGCTAAGGGTAGCAGGGAGACCCAATCATCTTGAGAGAAGGTTGTGAAACATCTTATATATTGTTCTAGTGTCTGATTAGTCCTTTCCGTTTGTCCATTGGACTGAGGATGGTATGCTGAAGACAAAGAAAGTTGAATTTGTAGTGTTTCACAGAGGGCTCTCCAGAATCGTGAGGTAAACTGAACCCCTCTGTCCGAGACGATATTAGAAGGTACTCCATGTAACCTGATGATTTCCTTGATAAACACGCGAGCCGCCTCCATAGCAGAAGGTGTGTTTTTCAAGGGCAGAAAATTAGCCATCTTGGTAAAACGGTCTACAACTACAAAAATTGCCGTGCATCCCTCGGAACGAGGAAGTTATACAATAAAGTCCATTGCGATCATCTCCCATGGACGGTTGGGAACTGGCAGAGGATTAAGTAGACCCCAGGCTTGTTTTCGGGGAGTTTTATTTTGGTTGCATATTGGACAAGAATTGATGTAGGATTTGCAAAAGTCCTCCAAATTGGGCCACCAAAATGTGCGCCGTACCAACTCGAGAGTCTTGTGAACCCCAAAATGGCCTGCTAATGGGTGGTCATGGAGAAGTTTCAGAACCTCCACTCTGACATTTTCTGGTACAAAAACTTGACTTCCTCTCCAAAATAACCCGTCTCTGGAAGTTAATGAGATATTAGAAGGTTTGGAAGAGTCGGAGGATGCTTCTCTGATCATGGATAGAAGATCGGTGTGTAAGAGCAGAAAGTTCCCTTCTGATAGAATGGTGTCAGGAGTGGACGTATCTTTCGGTTTGGTCGTGCATTCTAGATAAGGCGTCTGGCTTAATATTTTTAGATCCTGGTCGATAAGTAATGTGAAAACAAAAACAAGAAAAGAAAAGGGCCCAACGAGCTTGTCGGGGTCTTAGACGTCTGGCAGATTTTAGATACTCCAAATTTTTGTGATCTGTGTAGATCAGTACAGGGTGAGCGGCACCCTCCAGTAGGTATCTCCACTCCTCCAGGGCGGTCTTAATGGCCAGTAATTCCCGGTCTCCTACGTCATAGTTTCTTTCTGTGGATGAAAGCTTTCGTGAGAAAAAACCTACTGGGTGAATTAAATCCTTGTCTCCTAAACGTTGGGATAGGACAGCCCCCACAGCGACTTCGGAGGCGTCTACCTCGAGAAGGAAAGGCAATGCTGGATTGGGATGTCTGAGAATTGGAGCTGACGTAAAGAGTTTCTTTATGTTTCAATGTTTTTATTGGAAAAGGCATAAACAGACAAAAGCGTATCTAGTCATTGCACAGTCACAACGGTATTTGGGATTTAAATACCAAGGGATTCGATACCCAGAACTCTGTTAGGATAACATAAAAACATCACCAAAAGAAATAATAAATCAAATCAAGAGTACATAAACAGGCAAAAACCAAATGTTTCCCTCAGCTTCAAATGATTGACCGACAATGATCTTACAGTACGAACCAGACAGAAAAAAATGATACCATAGTCGAACAAACCCGACAGGGGTTTAATCCGGCCAAACTGATAAAGAGGAAGAAATAGGAAAAAGGAGAAAGAAAGAGAAAAAGAAGAAGGGGGGAGCAGAAGGAGGGGAGGAAGGGGGAGCCACGGATCGGCACTTCCACGCCACAGGGCTGGAAATTAGAACTAGGCCACACGCATTCTGGTGTCATTTGTAAGGTAGCAAAGCCAAGGATCCCATACTTGGTGAAAAAAATGTCATTTTATCTTGCATCAGGGCTGATAGCCTCTCATTCAGCATCAGCCAAGACAATTTGCCCTTAAGCTGTTCAAATGGGAGAGCAGCTGACTTCCAGTTTCTGGCAATTGTGATCTTTGCCGAGATAAATATAAATGTCAGTAGTCGTCTGCTGGATTTAGAGACTTCAGCCACCCTACTCCCCAGGAGTGCTTGCTTCGCTAACTTTGGCAGGTTTATCTGGGTGAGGGAATAGATGAAGTTATACACCCTGATCCAGAACCTCCTTACCCTGGGGCATGTCCACCAAATATGATAAATGGTACCTACTTGGCCACAGCCCCTGAAGCAATACGGAGTAGCTCCTGGTACAAAGGTTGCCAGTCTAGCTGGCACCATGTACCAGCGCAGCAAAACCTTATAATTGGCTTCTATTATAGAAGTATTAATGAGGGAGCGGGACGCTGCCTCCGCCATCTCACACCAGTCTTCCAGGTCAATGGTTTCCTGCAAATCGGTTTCCCACTGGACCATATAACTCAATTTAGCCGTTACACATGACAATATGGAATATACAACAGATATGTGGCCTTTAATCTTGTCATACTGCTTACACATTTGTTCCATGGGTGTAAGGGTAAATAGATCACTCTTACGGGCTAAAGTCCGTATGTAATGTGTAAGCTGAGTGAATCTATAATATTCTGTTGGAGGCATATGGTATTTGTCTATCATGGTCCTCTCGGATAGCACACCCCTATGATCACACAGGTCCGCTATCCGCAGAAGACCCTTATTAGTCCACCAATTAAACGTTTGGGGAGTGAGACCCGGGGTGAAGGCTTTGTTCTGCAACAAAGGTGCCAACGGGGTATGGGGAGATTTAAATTTATGAGTTCTAGAGAGTCTGTCCCAAATGTCCAGAGACAATGACAAGGTAGGGCACAGGATAGCCGGCCTCTCCCTAATTGGGAGCCACATAATATGGGAAATTGGACTAGAGCGACATGAGCGAGCTTCCATAATCATCCAGATAGCCTGTGTCCTCTGGGAATGGAATCTCGACAATTGTGCCACCTGTGCGGCATAAAAATATTTCAACAGATTCGGTAGCCCGAGTCCCCCTTTTCGCCTTGGTGTATGCAGAGTGCACCTGTTCACCCTAGGTCTCTTGTCCCCCCAGATGAACTGTAAGACTTTACGTTGGAACTGCTTAAGATCGTTATGAGGTAATGATATAGGTAGCGTGCGGAAAAAGTACAATAATCGAGGTAAAACATTCATCTTTATGGAGTGTAGTCTGCCAAGCCATGATGGGGGGTGTATCTGCCACCTTGCCAAATCATCTGCCAATCGTTTAAAGAGGCCCGGGTAGTTCCTTTTGTATAGCTGACTAATGGAGGAAGTCAAATGTATTCCCAAATAGGGAAGAGCGTCCGGCTCCCACCGAAATTGGAAACATTGTTCAAGCGTTGCCTGGACACTACTAGGTAGCGATAGGTTCAGGGCCCTAGATTTACCGTGGTTAATTTCTAATCCTGAAAATTTAGAAAATGGCTGTAAAATAGCTAACAAATTGGGGAGGGAGGTGATCGGTGAGGACAAGGTCAGCAATAAATCGTCTGCGAAAAGCAAACACTTATGTTCGTAATCACAACAATTTATGCCCCGAACGTCCTTACTAGCACGTATTTTGATCGCTAACGGTTCGATCGCCAACGCGAACAATAACGGCGATAACGGACAACCCTGTCTCGTTCCTCGCCTGATCATCAAAGGTTGGGAAGAGTATCCCTTAAGCCTTAGCGAAGCACTCGGGGAATCATATAATGTACGGAGGAGATCCAAAAAGCGCTGTCCAAAACCAAAACGTTCTAGAACATTAAACAAATAATCCCAGGAGATGGAATCAAACGCTTTCCGGATATCTAATGAAAGCAACATCCCTCTCCTAACTCCCCCATTGTCCCAGTCAGATTGGATCGCTGAAATAAGATTAATTAACCGACGGGTTTGGTCAGATGCTTGTCTATTAGGGATAAAACCTGCCTGGTCGGGGTGGATATAGTCCTGAATAAATGTATTTAGTCTTTGGGCCAAAATTTTAGTAAGGATCTTTAAGTCCGTATTGATCAGGGAAATTGGGCGGTAGTTGGCACAGTCTCCATGATCCTTCCCTGGCTTTGGAATCATATGTATGTATGCAGCATTCTCATGGCAGGGGAGCTCATTACCATTTCTCAAGGCATTAAAATAAGAGCAAAGGTGGGGTACTAAGATATCCAAATATTTCCTATAATAGTGACCCGGGAAGCCATCTGGTCCCGGTGCCTTAGTTGGGTGTGTAGATTTGATTGCGGCTCGGATTTCAGGTTCCGTGAAGGTCCCATCCATCAGATCCACATGAACTGGTATCAATTTCGGCAACTGCAAGTCATGAAAGAACGTCCTTTCCCTAGAACGGTCTAAAGTGTTCGGTGAATCGTAGAGCTTAGTATAGAATTTATAGAATTCGCCAATTATTTTCTCGGGATTTTGGGTCGAAAGACCTGTAGATAATCTTAATTTAGGCAAAGTCGGTGAAAACGGCCGGGGGACAAGTCTTCTGGCTAACATTGTGGTCGGCTTATCCCCCATAGTATAGAACCTATGTTTTGACCAACTGATATGTTTTTCAGCTTGCGTAGTCAAACTGAGGTTGAGTGATAATCTAGCTCCATCTATTTTATGTCTGATATCTATCAGGGGGTTTCTACACTGTTCATCCAGTAGGTCCTCTAAATGGGCTTCCAGCTGCTTAATCGTTTGTTCCCTGTCCCGTTTCGCCCTGGCCGCCACTTGGTAAAGAGTTTCTTTAGCATGTCAAAGGCCCTCTGGGCTTCGGAATTCCAGCGGAAGCGAAGATTCTGCTTTGTAAGTTGTGTGATAGGGGCCACAATGGCAGAAAACCCTCTAATAAATTTTCTGTAAAAGTTCGCGAATCCGATAAAGCATTGTACCCCTTTCTTGTCTAAGGGTGCTGGCCAGTCCAGGATTGCGGAGACTTTTTTTTGATCCATTTCGATTCCTGTTGGGGAAATAACTACTCCTAAAAAATGAATAGTCCGCTGCTCGAACTCACATTCGGAGAGGTAAAGTATGTGATATTTTTCTGTAGATGGTTAATCAACCACACTTACCAACATGGGCATTAAATGTAGCATGTGGTAACTGGTACATGTTGAGCCGGGAGCACCGACCCCGTCACGGGAGCTGCGATGCGCCTTGTGGGTCCTCCCTCTTCTTCCTTTACACTTAGTGTTCGGGAGGATTGGGTGGGCGCCCCTTCACACATCGGCGCAGAGTTCCGTGCGACGTGCGCATGACGTCAATCATGGCGCCATTGCGCCGTCGTAATTAGTACCAACCACGTGACCTCCGAAGGGGAAACATGGCGCCGTTCATTGAGCGTTAATCAGCTCAGGTGTGAAAGCCTCCCCTCCCTTGGCTCACGTACGTGGCGTTGGTGGTGTACATATATATTTCTCCCAGTTGGAGCGAGCTGTCCACACGGCTGGTCTCTTCCTGGGACTCCTGCACACCAGCTGCTCTTGCTGGTGTTGCACGTCCGCAGCATTGGGGTATGTGTTCCCTGGGTTTGGGTCCATCTCAGTTGTTTAAGTCCTATCCAACACTATACTTTTCCTTCACCTGTAGTTTTTCTATTATAATATGTATTATGCCTTATGAGTCTGGTGTACACTTATATTTAACAACTGGACACTTCCCCCACACATAGGCACATTATTAATTATTGTCATTAGTCTTAGTCCCATTATCACTTTAGATGTAGCCACATCGTGATTAATCTCTATGAACTACTTGCAATCCTTTATTACTTCAATTATTTATATATTTAATACTTGTTCCTAGATATTCATGCCTGATGAGCTACCACTATCACTGTTGTCACGTGGAGATTATCCCCACACCCACACTTTTCCCAATATCGTCTGATGCTGCGGCCGTATATATCGCCACCTCAGCTCCCGTGACGGGGTCAGTGTTCCCGGCTTACCATGTACCAGTTACCACATGCTACATTTACTGCCCATGTTGGTAAGTGTGGTTGGTTAACCATCTACAGAAAAAGATCACACACTTTACCTCTCCCCCTCTATATACAGAGTGTGGTTGTCAGAAACACGAGTACTTACCAAGGCCGAGATGCTGAGGACGGCTCACCTTTACGACCAAGCGCACCTGCCCCCTGGAGTTTGAGACAGGAGGCAGAGGCAGAAGGAGGTACCGGTACCAGCGGAATAGTAGGTGGGGTGCAGGTTGCTGAAGATCAGCGGCTGAGAAGGGATGCAGGAGCTGGATGGTCACCAAGGCAGGTGAGAGTGGTAAAGTCCCAATACACAGCTCAGAAGCTAACAGACTGACGGTAGCAGATCCGGGGTACAGGTTTAAGTCCGGGTTTAGGGCAAGGCTTAAGACAAGTCCAGAGGTGCAAGCCAAGGTTCAAGGGCAGGAGACAGAGGCAAATCCAGGTCACGGTCCGAGGTCAGAGGATTAAGGAAGGCAGCAAAGTCCACAAAACAAGCCGAGGTCAGGTTTCCAGGCGAGAGCTGAGTCGGGAAGCAAATCCGGGTCAAAGGGCACAAATCAAAGAGTCAAAACTTTACACAGAGCTGACGATAAACCAGCAACATGTGCAAAGACAGGGGCTGGCTTAAGTAGGGCTGTCAGGCCTGCGATTGGTCCTGGGAGGAGGCGCGCACGTCCGTGCGCTTGTGCACGCGCTGCCGCACCACGCACGTGCGCGCGCCGTGACGCAATTCTAACGTGCCTGTGCACAGATTGAGCGCTGTGAGTGCTGGGACCCTGACAGTGGTTTAATACTATTATACTTTCATATCCTCTAGGATTCTGTCGTACCTGATGTCATAGTCACACTTGATATGATCTGTTATCCATCTACCTAATATATAATATATTTATACATCTTGTGAATATAGACACAGCCAACGGGCATGCCGCCTTGGCATTTGTAGGCCAGTTTACCGGTCATTCTTGTATAATTATATCAACTATTATGTATCTATTACGATTATATTTTATGTTTGTATTTACATGTACTCTCTTATCCATCATATTTTATACCTTGTGCAATTCAAATATGTATATACATGAAATTATTGGTCTACTACAATTTTGTTACTAATAAATTATTTTTTAACAACCCTTACCTCAGCATTTTAAATTTCTTAATTTAAAGTCCCAAGTCTCCTAAGCTTGAGAACTGAACAATCACAGCTCTCGGTCTTCCTGGAGCAGAGATCAGTGGCTATCAGTCACCACTCTCTGCTCTGCCCCTCCAACGCTCACTGGAGTCTCAAACTGGTGAGGGGTAAGGAACACCTTATTCAGGCTCTCAGCCATAGGTGTGTGCAGGGTGTGTGCCGCGTGTGCTTGGGCATGACCTAATCACCCCGTGCAATGCAGATTCCCACTACTGTCTGGTTTTGATATTGCCCCCCAACGAAGCTCCCAAAAATTGTAAAAAAAAAAAGAATAATATTGTAAAAAAATTATAAAAAATAAAAATAATTAAAATAAATAACTACTGACATCGTCCACTGCCTTACTGACACCAATCTGTGCCCTACTGACACCGTCCTCTGCCCTACTGACTGACTTGCTGACACCAACCTCTACTCTACTGACACTGTCCATGTCTGTATTTACTGTATTTATATATAATATATATATATATATACATATATATATATATATATATATATATACATACACACACAGCTTTGGGGTGCACACCCTAATGCAATAAGCTGCCCACACCTATGCTCTCAACAGTGCACTGAAAGGCTGGGCCGGCTGCTGGTCAGGCATTAGAGTGAAATCCAACATTATTGTCAGGACCCTTCCAGAGCGTGGAGGGGCTCGGTGATGTAAGACGAGGATGGACTTTAGCCCACTGTCGGCTGATTCGGTTAAAAGAACAACAGCGTGTAATGTAAAGTACTGTGATCAATATATATATGCATTATACCTTTCTATCTAGCAGGTGGCACTGCAGTGTTATGTGTATTTTATGGCAATGTATTTAACAACAAGGTTGGTCTTTATTGAAGAAAAAAACATATCATCTCACAAGGCATACATTAACCACTTAAGACCCGGACCAAAATGCAGGTAAAGGACCTTGCCCCTTTTTGCGATTCGGCACTGCGTCGTTTTAACTGACAATTGCGCGGTCGTGCGACGTGGCTCCCAAACAAAATTGGTGTCCTTTTTTCCCCACAAATAGAGCTTTCTTTTGGTGGTATTTGATCACCTCTACGGTTTTTAATTTTTGCGCTATAAACAAAAATAGAGCGACAATTTAAAAAAAAATGCAATATTTTTTACTTTTTGCTATAATAAATATCCCCCAAAAATATATAAAAAAACTTTTTTTTCCTCAGTTTAGGCCGATACGTATTCTTCTACGTATTTTTGGTAAAAAAAATCGCAATAAGCATTTATCGGTTGGTTTTCGCAAAATGTATAGCGTTTACAAAATAAGGGATAGTTTTATTGCATTTTTATAAAAAAAAATTTTTTTACTACTAATAGCGGCGATCGGCGATTTTTTTCGTGACTGCGACAATATGGCGGACTCTTCGGACAATTTTGACACATTTTTGGGACAATTGTCATTTTCACAGCAAAAAATGCATTTAAATTGCATTGTTTACTGTGGAAATGACAGTTGCAGTTTGGGAGTTAACCACAGGTGGCGCTGTGACTGTGTGTGTGTTTACAACTGTAGGGGGGTGTGGCTGTAGGTGTGACGTCATCGATCGCGTCCCCCTATTACAGGGATGACGCGATCGATGCTGCGGCCACAGAGAAGCACGGGGAAGCCGTGTTTACACACGGCTCTCCCCGTTCTTCAGCTCCAGGGACGGATCGCCGCACTGCAGCGGCGATCGGGTCCGCGAATCCCGCGGTCCCGGTCCTGGAGCTTCGGACCGGGTCACGGGTGCGCAACGCGGGCGCGCGCCCGTGACCCACGGCTGGGTACTAAAATCAACGTATATATACGTTGATGTGCCCAGCCGTGCCATTCTGACGACGTAAATGTGCAGTAGGCGGTCCTTAAGTGGTTAAAGCACTTATACACATGTAGCGCCCCTGTACTTCCAAGTACGGACTCTGTTTAAATTTAGAGGTGGATGAGAGAGTTACACAGCTCTCATCCATGTGATTTATGTTAGTTTAGTTTAGTGCTGTGCTGTTGTTTCATTCTGTGTTCCAAAGATACCTTTCCATCTTGGAACGACAGGTGGTGGCAGTGGAGACCAGCGAGAGTGCCTTCCCGCCAGCAGCCAATCAGAGGAGGTTTTCCCTCTATTGAGCCAAGTCTGTGGCAGAGGCTTGTTTCCTTCTCAGAGTTCTGAGTGATACTCCGGCTGCCAGTTCTGTGAGAGAGACTGTCCGGGTACACTACAGTGTGGCGACGAAACAAAGGTATCGTTGAAGCAGGACAGCTTCTGTACATAGTTGAGGCCTGAACCTGCAACTTATTCTTTTATTACCTTTCCTCTATTCACCTGGAGTTACCTGTTGCCGTGTTGGGCACAAGAATAAAAGCACAGAAAACGACACCTTGCTGTTTGGACATTCTATCATTGCTCACACCATCTACTTTCATCATACCACTAGACATGCTACAGAGGTAACACGTCGGTCCCAAATCTAACCAGCGGCTCCTTCGGGGTAGCGCTACACACAAATCAGGGAAAATTGAATAAACAGGTATAACATATAGTCAGGTGTAGCAAAACGAATATATACAATTATAATATCAGAAACAAGGGCACACAGCTATTGCAAACATACAGAGTTCCATCCCAACAGAAGGAAACCTGCCAATACGGGGAAAGGGAGAACAATCATCCCATCAAAAATGAATCTCGGGCTCTGATCCTTGGGCCTACTTCCCAGAAAACAATTTTTTTTTATTTTTTTTAAAGGGGATGGGGGGAAGAAACAAAACTCCCCCCCCCACCCCCCTACAGTTGCTCAATCCAAGGCAGCCAGAAGCGGTCAAATTTCTGGGGACAGCCCCTGCTGATATACGTCAACTTATAAAGGGGTAATACAGCATTAACAGAGGAGTCCCAGGATTCGACTGTGGGGGAGAGGGGGATGTCCACCTGAGTAAAATCTCCTTTTTGGCATCAAAAGCATCTTGGTGTATCGAGGTCGCTGATCATCGTCCTGAATGCCCAACAGGGCCAGTCCAGGCGATATTGGAAGAGACAACTGCAGGCGAACGTTGATACACTCAAAAACCGTGGCCCAGTACCCAGCCAAGGAGGGGCAAGACCAAAACATATGCAGGTAAGGGGCACTCCTGGGATCTCTGTGGGTAGATCTTGTGCAGCTGGTATGGCGTGTAATAGACTCGGTGAATACATTTTAGTGTGTATTAACTTGTCCCTAGAAGAAATCATTAGTCTAGAACCAGTCTCGAAGCATTCTTCCCAGGTCTCCCTATCTAAACTAGGGATGTATGCTAATGTATTTAGAGGAAGTACCTTTGTTCATAAGTGTGTGTGGTTGTAGCCTCCTGTTTCCTGTTTCATGATAAAGACATGCTTTGATATCCTCCATGAAAGTTAAGGTATACTCTGCATACAACAAGCTTCCAGCGCATTATATTCAATAACCTATTAGATTCTGGGACACACGAAAGACCAAGTAAGAGCACTTCTGTGACCTGAAGAGAAAAGTGGCCAAAAAAAAGCTTTGGAAAGAAGGCATGTAGGTGGTTTCATCTGTTGTGGTATGTTGGCAGCCTATTCATAATTATTGGGATGCCTTAAAGCAGTAGTAAACTCTCTTTTATTTTTACCTACAGGTAAGCTTATAAGGTCTACCTGTAGGTAAAATAACTAACACAGTTTAGAAGACATACCTGTGCTGTTCCTTCTGAGCTGTGGACCATGGCCGAGTGGAGGGCTTTGTTTCAAGGTAAGTCTTTATATTGTGCTAGTATGCAATGCATACTAGCACATTATGACATTGCCTTGCAGGAGGAAACTTTTTGTTTTCTTTCCAAGAGTTTACTACTGCTTTAATGCAACACATGTTGACGCATGCTATAATTGTTGGTGTGCATTGATATACCACAATAGTGTAGATGGGCCTTACACTTTCTTTTTGTATAACAATCTGTTAACCATTTAACAGTATGCATGCAGTGGGTCAATTAAAGTTAACCCGTTTTGTAGCATCATTATGCACTCTATGGGCCAGATTCACGTATTCCAGAGCATCTTTGCTCTGGAGTAACGCTTCTGATTTGCGTTGCGCTGCCGAAATTTTAGGAGCAAGTGCTGTCATTCACGAAGCACTTGCTCCTAAAGTTGCGGCAGCGCATCACAAATGAGCCGGCGGAATTCAAATGTCGCGGGTACGGGGCGTGTAGTATGCTAACTACGCGCGATCCCGCCGCCAACGTACTGCGCATGCGTCGAGTGTCAAAACATCCCCGTGCGCATGCTCCAAAATCTGTGAATGAACGTCAATGACGTCACATTCCCATTCATGACCGTTTTACGCAAGCGACGTTTTTTTTTTTTTTTTCCCGACGCGATGACGACGCCTATACCTAACATAGGATACTCCAGCCCCATGTAGGTATATCTATGCGCCGCGTATCCCGTCCGGAAACGTCGTATCGTCATTGCGTCGCGCCGGATTTCGATCGTGAATTGCCGATTTCCGCTCATTAACATATTTTTTGAGCGTAAATCGGCGGGAACGCCCCCGGCGCCATTTTTAAGTTGAAGTAACGATGCGATGGCGAAACTCAGTTACGCTGCTCGCATCGGAACTTCAACCCGGCGTTGCTTGTTTTCTGGTTACAGAAAACAGAAACGCCGGCTCAAAGCCACAGTTAGGCTGGCGGATCACTCGATCCGCCAGCGTAACCTTTGCTGAATCTGGCCCTATGACTAATTTGCCTACCTAAATAATTTTTCCATTGTTTTTAGGGTAATATAGGATTTTTATTCAATATGCTTTAAATAAATACCATGCTCGTTTTTTTATTATTATTATTATAAACTGAAATAAAAAAATGAAAACCAATGCATTTTTGGTTATTTTACACATACCTTTTTACTTAAAAGACTGGTTAGAATTTATCCACTTAAAGGATCACTAAAGGATTTTTTTTTAGCTAAATAGCTTCCTTTAGCTTATTGCAGTACTGGTTTCATGTCCTTATTGTTCGTTTTTGCTTTGAAGTTGCTGTAATCCTGCTCTGTTCTCCACACTTCCTGCTTGTCTGTTTCCTTATAACCACCATACTGGGAGCTTTCTCACGATGGTTTAAGCTGTCATTACTGTGTGTCTAAAACTTCCCAGAACCAATCAGATTCATTTTAAAAACAAAACACTGCCCTGGATTTGTTTGTTTTTGTTCTGTGTGTCTATTTCTACTTTGCAGAAACATGAAGCCAGTTCAAAAGTGAAACTAACCTGCAGGCACATTATATGATTGATTTTTATCTATTTTTATTTATTTTTTTAACAGAGATGATTTTTATCTATTTTTAATCATTTCGAAAAGGAATCAGTTAACTTTTATGTCTCTATACCCTGTAAACAGTCATTTCAGCAAAAAAAAATGTTTCCTTTAGTGACCCTTTAACCACTTAAGACCCGGACCAATACGCTGGCAAATGACCCAAGGGGTTTTTGCGATTCGGCACTGCGTCGCTTTAATAGACAATTGCGCGGTCGTGCGACGTGGCTCCCAAACAAAATTCGCGTCCTTTTTTTCCCACAAATAGAGCTTTCTTTTGGTGGTATTTGATCGCCTCTGCGATTTTTATTTTTTGCGCTATATACAAAAATAGAGCGACATTTTTGGAAAAAAATCAATATTTTTTACTTTTTGTTATAATAAAAAACCAATAAACTAAATTTTAGTCAAACATTTAGGCCAAAATTTATTTAGCCGCATGTCTTTAGTAAAAAAAAAATCGCATTAAAAAAAAATTAGCTACCTAGCGGGAACAGCGACACTAATACAGCGATCAGAAAAATGATCGCTTAGTGATGCTGGCAATAGGGAGTGAAAGGGTTAACTAGGGCAGTGATCAAGGGGTTAAAACTTTATTGGGGGGGGGTGGGGGGGCTACCCTGACACTAACACTGACTGACTGTCACACTGTCTGTCACACTGACACTAAATACAGTAATCATACATGTATGATTACTGCATTCAGTGACACTGTGACAGGGGGGAGGGGGGGGGGGCGATCGTGGGGGTTAAATGTGATTTTGTGTGTGTGTAGTGTAGTGTTGGTGCAGGACTTACTTGTAGTGTGGTGATCTCTCCTCAGCGGCGCTTGAAACAAACGCCGAGGGAGAGATCACGTCGCTTCCTCCTTCCTGTGTTTACACAGGAGGAGGAAGTGACAGGGCGGGCGCGCGCGCATTGGCTGGGAGCGATCCGGAGGGGGCGGATGAAAACGGATAGCCGCCCCCACTTGTCGGATCGCTCCTGCAGCCGCGCGGACCGCCGCATGTACGGGGGGGGGGGGGGGGCCGATCGGACCCCCGATCCCCCCCAAGGCACCAACGTATATATACGTTGATGTGCCTGTCGGTGCCATTCTGCCGACGTAAATGTACATGCGGCGGTCCTTAAGTGGTTAAGGACTGGTTACAATGTGTAGCATGTCATCTGAGATTTACAGTATATTTTAATTCACCTGTATAGGTTAAGAAACTACAGCTAGGATTTCTATGCTTAAAATGTACAGTATGTGCATGTCTTCCACTTTTCATTTGCTTGTGTGAATTTAAAAGTTCCACTTAGGTGTTTTCTAATACTAAAATATATGTGAATAGATTGCCTAAAAAAATTGAACATCCGTGGTTTTATCCACCTACCTTTGTTCCATTGCGGTGTTTGTTTTTGTTATATTCCAATACATGGAATGAAATGAGTAGGCAATTTTTATTTGCTTGAGGACTAAGACTCCTTATATACCACTACTTATATACCAAATACACATAGATATTGCTGCTGCGTTGTGTTATCTATTGTCACTGCCATTGTGTGAACCAGAGATGAAGACTGAAAAGGAAATCTAGCCATTATTAGAATGACAAATAACTACAGGTGGTCTTAGGAAAGGCTTAATTCATGTCCAGCAAGCTGATATTATTTCAGTATGTTCATAATGAAGTCTGTTTAGGCCACATTATAGTTGCCAAAAGATCCAGTATTTTCCTACCATGTTTTGAGATATCAGTCAGATCAAGTTATTCACAAGGGAAATGAAACTGTAGTATCAACGTTCCTTTAACTGGATAGTGTTGTCTATTCTTGCGAATGCCAAACATGTTCTGTAACTAGAGCACCCGATAAAATATTTTGTTGGTTTTGATCTGCATTTCATAAAATACACACCATCCGGTTTCAATAAAACATGACATTGAAGTATATATACATACCGGCTAACTTACCCTGACAGAAAGAAAAGCAACTTCACACTTTTTCACACTGTGGTCGTTGTTTATTGAGAGTAGGTGTGGCTAATATGATGTTTGCTAATGAATACATATTTTTTTTATATACAGTACAGACCTAAAGTTTGGACACACCTTCTCATTCCAAGAGTTTTCTTTATTTTCATGACTATGAAAATTGTAGAGACACACTGAAGGCATCAAAACTATGAATTAACACATGTGGAATTATATACATAACAAAAAAGTGTGAAACAACTGAAAATATATGTCATATTCTAGGTTCTTCAAAGTAGCCACCTTTTGCAGCAGACACATCTCTAGAACTGTGTGAATTAGGCCTTCATGGTAGAATATCTGCTAGGAAACCACTGCTAAAGAAAGGCAACAAGCAGAAGAGACTTGTTTGGGCTAAAGAACACAAGGAATGGACATTAGACCAGTGGAAATCTGTGCTTTGGTCTGATGAGTCCAAATTTGAGATCTTTGGTTCCAACCACCGTGTCTTTGTGCGACGCAGAAAAGGTGAACGGATGGACTCTACATGCCTGGTTCCCACCGTGAAGCATGGAGGAGGAGGTGTGATGGTGTGGGGGTGCTTTGCTGGTGACACTGTTGGGGATTTATTCAAAATTTAAGGCATACTGAACCAGCATGGCTACCACAGCATCTTGCAGCGGCATGCTATTCCATCCGGTTTGCGTTTAGTTGGACCATCATTTATTTTTCAACAGGACAATGACCCCAAACACACCTCCAGGCTGTGTAAGGGCTATTTGACCAAGAAGGAGAGTGATGGGGTGCTGCGCCAGATGACCTGGCTTCCACAGTCACCGGAACTAAACCCAATCGAGATGGTTTGGGGTGAGCTGGACCGCAGAGTGAAGGCAAAAGGGCCAACAAGTACTAAGCATCTCTGGGAACTCCTTCAAGACTGTTGGAAGACCATTTCAGGTGACTACCTCTTGAAGCTCATCAAGAGAATGCCAAGAGTGTGCAAAGCAGTAATCAAAGCAAAAGGTGGCTACTTTGAAGAACCTAGAATATGACATATTTTCAGTTGTTTCACACTTTTTTGTTATGTTTATAATTCCACATGTGTCAATTCATAGTTTTGATGCCTTCAGTGTGAATTTACAATTTTACAATTAGTCATGAAAATAAAGAAAACTCTTGGAATGAGAAGGTGTGTCCAAACTTTTGGTCTGTACTGTATACACTGTATATACACTATACTAACAAAAGTATTGGGACACCTGCTTTTACAACCACATGAACTTTAATAGGATCGCAGCTAGAAAGCAGCTATTAGTAAAAGCTCAGAAGGAGGGCGCAGATAGATGATGTGTGAACATGTCATTCAAGCTTTCACTTACGTATGTTCTACAACTATTACCTAATGGTATTCCTTCTGATTCATGGGGCTTTAAAAATCCAAAATTGAGTGCAGGTGGGGTTTGCTATTCACATGTATTTATCCTTGGCCAAAAAAGATTATACAATCCTCACCTTGAAAGTCAGCCGAAAGATAAATGTAGTCTAACTTCCCCACCACCATTAAAAATAAGTTAAGCCAAATGGAATTAAACCAAATAAAGCCCAGGATAGAAGGATATTGGGTTCTAAATTCAGAACAATTGTTAATGGGATTTTAACAGATACCTATAAAATATAACAATTTTTTTAGAATTTGTAATGCTACATTTTTTTAAATATAATTATTTAACCCTCTAACAATATAAATATAATATTTATGTTTCAATGTTTTTATTAGAAAAGTTATAGTGATATAAACAGACAAGAAAGATAACTAGTCATTGTACAGTCACAACAGCATTTGGGATTTCAATACCAAGGGTTCTTACCAAGAATGTATAAACAAGCAAAAACCGATTGTTTCCCTCAGCTTCGGATGATTGACCGACAATGATCCTACAAACCAGAAAAGATAATACCAGAGCCGAACAAACCCAACATGGGCTTAATCCGGTCAGAGTGATAAAGATATAAAAAGGGTAGCAGGCAGTGGCGGCTGGTGCTCAAAATGTTTGGGGGGGGCGCAAACGAAAAAAAAAAAATTGCAGCCTCACTGTGCCCATCACTAGTGTTGCTCACGAATATTCGCATTGCGAATATTCGCTACGAATATTGCATATTCGAGTATTCGCGAATAACTTGAATATTGCGGCGAATATTCGCTATGGCGAATATTCATATTTTTTCAAATTTATTTTTAAAACAGATCACATCCTGGTGATCTCCATCGACGTCTAAAAGCATTGCTGGTATGATTAGAGAGAGACCCTGGGCCGAGTAGCTGATGCGATTCTTTTATGTTGCCGAAAATTCGCATTGCAAATTTTCGGCAACATAAAAGAATCGCATCAGCTACTCGGCCCTTCTTTTGCATCAGAGCCAATCAAAATAACTTGAATATTCGACAAACGGAATATTGCGCGATTATCTTCTCCGCCCTTCTTTTGCATCAGAGCCAATCAGAATAACTCGAATATTCGGGAAAAGGAATATTGCGCGATTATCTTCTCAGCCCTTCTTTTGCATCAGAGCCAATCAGAATAACTCGAATATTCGGCAAAAGGAATATTGCGCGATATTCCTTTTGCCGAATATTCAAGTTATTCTGATTGGCTCTAATGCAAAAGAAGGGTGGAGAAGATAATCGCGCAATATTCCTTTTGCCGAATATTCGAGTTATTCTGATTGGCTCTGATGCGCCCTTCTTTTGCATCAGAGCCAATCAGAATAACTTGAATTTTCGGCAAAAGGAATATTGCGCGATTATCTTCTCCGCCCTTCTTTTGCATCAGAGCCAATCAGAATAACTCGAATATTCGGCAAAAGGAATATTGTGCGATATTCCTTTTGCCGAATATTCGAGTTATTCTGATTGGCTCTGATGCAAAAGAAGGGCGGAGAAGATAATCGTGCAATAGGAATATTGCGCGATTATCTTCTCCGCCCTTCTTTTGCCCCCTTATTCTCCTTTCTTTTAAGTAGAGTTAGTGTAGAGTTAGTGTTTAGTGCATATTAGTTTAGTAATACAGGAAATGATCTCCGTTTATGAGAATTTCGCAATCATTTTTGCATTAGCGAAATTTCGCAAAAATTGTTTTGGATAAAATATCACGAATATTCGATATTAGTGAATATTCGCGAATATTCTTCTATATATTCGCGCAATATCGCGAAATCGAATATGGCATATTCCGCTCAACACTACCCATCACATGCAGCCACTGTGCCATGCCACCAAATGCAGCCACTGTGCCATCAATTGTCACCACTGTGCCATGCCATCAAACACAGCAAATGTGCCATCAATTGTCACCACTGTGCCATGCCATCAAATGCAGCCACTGTGCCATGCAACACAGCAACTGTGCCATCAATTGTCACCAATGTGCCATGCCACCAAATGCAGTCACTGTGCCATCAATTGTCACCACTGTGCCATGCCATCATATGCAGTCACTGTGCCATCAATTGTCACCACTGTGCCATGCCATCAAACGCCACCACTGTGCCATCAATTGTCACCACTGTGCCATGCCATCAAACGCAGCTACTGTGCCCATCAATTGTCACCACTGTGCCATGCCATCAAATGCCGTCACTGTGCCATCAATTGTCACCACTGTGCCATGCCATCATATGCAGTCACTGTGCCATCAATTGTCACCACTGTGCCATGCCACCAAATGCAGTCACTGTGCCATGCAACACAGCAACTGTGCCATCAATTGTCACCACTATGCCATGCCATCAAATGCAGCCACTGTGCCATGCAACACAGCAACTGTGCCATCAATTGTCACCACTATGCCATGCCACCAAATGCAGCCACTGTGCCATCAATTGTCACCACTGTGCCATGCAACACAGCAACTGTGCCATCAATTGTCACCACTGTGCCATGCAACACAGAAACTGTGCCATCAATTCTCACCACTGTGCCATGCCACCAAATGCAGCCACTGTGCCATCAATTGTCACCACTGTGCCATGCCATCAAACGCCACCACTGTGCCATCAATTGTCACCACTGTGCCATGCCATCAAACGCCACCACTGTGCCATCAATTGTCACCACTGTGCCATGCCATCAAACGCCACCACTGTGCCATAAATTGTCACCACTGTGCCATGCCATCAAACGCAGTCATTTTGCCATCAATTGTCACCACTGTGCCATGCAACACAGCAACTGTGCCATCAATTGTCACCACTGTGCCATGCAACACAGAAACTGTGCCATCAATTCTCACCACTGTGCCATGACACCAAATGCAGCCACTGTGCCATCAATTGTCACCACTGTGCCATGCCATCAAACGCCACCACTGTGCCATCAATTGTCACCACTGTGCCATGCCATCAAACGCCACCACTGTGCCATCAATTGTCACCATTGTGCCATGCCATCAAATGCAGTCACTGTGCCATCAATTGTCACCACTGTGCCATGCCATCATATGGAGTCACTGTGCCATCAGTTGTCACCACTGTGCCATGCCATCAAATGCAGTCACTGTGCCATCAATTGTCACCATTGTGCCATGCCATCAAATGCAGTCACTGTGCCATCAATTGTCACCACTGTGCCATGCCATCATATGGAGTCACTGTGCCATCAAGTGTCACCACTGTGCCCTTTAATTGTCACCACTGTGCCCCATGCCACTGTGCTCATTGTCGCCTCTGTGCCCTTTGTCACTACTGTGCCCCATGATGCCACTGTGCCCCATGATGCCACTGTGCCCCATGCTGCCACTGTGCCCCATGATGCCACTGTGCTCCATGATGCCCCTTTCCTTGTTAAAAAAAACACTCACCTGACGCTTCCATGTCCTCCCTCGATGTCTTCTGCCGCCGTGGAGAAGCTTCAGCCAATCAGGTTCCTGATAACCAGAATCCGGGAACCTGATTAGCTGAAACGCCTGTCAGTCTAATGCAAGGACCGCAGATTGCCTGCGCTCCGAGCATAGACTTCCGAGAGCCGGAGGGCGGTACTGGAAAAGCCTATCAGAGCCGCTGGCTTTGATAGGCAGTTCCCCTCAGCCAACCAGCTGCCGCTATTCAGGTAACCGGCGACCCATGTCCGGTTATATGAACAGACCAGGCAGCTGGCAAGAATAACACACGTTCAATGCATTTGCGAGAGGGGGTGGCGCTGCAGCGCCCTCTATAGACGGCCGCCAGAACTTCGGCTAAAATGTCAAAATGACATTTTAGCCGAATAAAAGTTATTAAAGGGCCCGTTTTTTTTTTTTTTTTGTGACTGCGGGAGGGGGGGGGGGGGGCGACGCCCGTGCGCCCATATGGGCGGGCCGCCACTGGTAACAGGAACAATGAAATAAGGGACAGAGAATAATATAGAGAGAAAAGAAATAAGAGAGGGAAAAGGGAAAGAAAAAAAAAAGGGGAAGGGGGGAAGGAGCCACGGATCGGCACTCCAAGTCTCAGAACTGAAAATTAGAACTAGGCCACACGCATTCTGGTGTCATTTGTAAGGTAGCGGAGCCAAGGATCCCACACTTTATGAAACAACTTCATTTTATCTTGTGTCAGGGCTGTCAGCCTCTCATTCAACATCAACCAAGATAATTTGCCCTTAAGCTGTTCAAATGGGAGAGCAGCTGACTTCCAGTTTCTGACAATAGTGATCTTTGCCGAAATAAATATAAATGTCAGTAGTTGTCTGCTGCATTTAGAGGCTTCCACCACCCCACTTCCCAGCAATGCTTGTTCCGCTGACTTGGACAGATTATCTGGGTGAGGTAATAAATAAAATTATACACCCTGATCCAGAACCTCCTAACCTTGGGGCACGTCCACCAAATATGATAAATGGTACCTATTTGGCCACATCCTCTGAAGCAATACGGAGTAGCTCCCGGCACAAAAGTTGCTAGTCTAGCCGGCACCATATACCATTGCAGCAAAACCTTATAATTGGCTTCTATTATAGAAGTATTGATGAGGGAATGAGACGCTGTCTCCGGCATCACACACCATTCTTCAAGGTCAATGGTTTCCTGCAAGTCCGTTTCCCACTGGACCATATAGTTCAATTTAGTCGCTATGCATAACAATATAGAATAAACAACAGATATGTGGCTTTTAATCTTGTCATACTGCCTACATAATTGTTCCATGGATGTTAGGGTAGATAGATCGCTCTTACGGGCTAAAGTTTGTACGTAATAAGTAATCTGGGCAAATCTATAACATTCTGCTGGAGGCATATGGTATTTGTCTATCATGGCCTTTTCGGATAGCATACCCTTATACCCTTATGCTATACGCATAAGACCCTTATTAGTCCACCAATCGAACGCTTGGGGAGTGAGACCCGGGGTGAAGGCTTTGTTCTGCAACAGAGGTGCCAAGTCTATCCCAAATGTCCAAAGACAATGATAAAGTAGGGCACAGTATGGCCGACCTCTCCTTAATTGGGAGCCACATAATGTGGGAAATTGGACTGGGACGACATGAGTAGGATTCCATAACCATCCAGATAGCCTGTGCTCTCTGGGAATGGAATCTTGATAATTGTGCCACCTGTGCGGCATAAAAGTATTTCAACAGATCGGGTAGCCCGAGTCCACCCTTCCGCCTCGGCGTATATAGAGTGCTCCTGTTCACCCTAGGTCTCTTGTCCCCCCAGATAAACTGTGAGGCTGCGTACACACGATCGAATATATCTGCTGAAACTGGTCCGACGGACTGTTTCAGCAGACATATCCGATCGTGTGTACGGGCTAGCAGACATGTTTTCCCAGCGGACAAATTTCAAAGCATGCTTTAAAATTTGTCCGCCGGAGACATGTCCGTTGGATATGTCCACTGGTGAGTACACTCACCAGCGGACAGAAATCTCTGCGCATGTGTGGAATGGATTCGACGCATGCATGGAATTATTTTACTTCCTGGAGTGGTGACGTGGCAGTGACGTTGACGCGTCCTCAGCCCAAGGGGATTTTCGTCCGATGGTGTGTACACGCCATCGGACCAAAATCCGATGAGACATGTCCGCTGGAAACGGTCCGTCGGACATGTTTGAGCGGACATGTCTCATCGTGTGTATGCGGCCTGAGACTTTACGTTGGAACTGCTTAAAGAGGAGTTCCACCCAAAAAAACTACCTTTGCTTAATCCACTCCTCACCCCCATACATGCCACATTTGGCATGTAATTTTTTTGGGGGGGCTTCAGTAGGAGTGGGACTTCCTGTCCCACTTCCTGCTTCCGCCGAGGGGCTGGTTAGGCGATTAAGCCTTAATCGCCTACACCAGCCCCTCCCTGTAGGCGATCACATGGGACACTGACAGGTCCCATGCGATCGCCTCTCCAATCAGCGGCGAGCCGCGCCGCGCGCGCATGCGCAGTACGGCTCGCGCATGCGCAGTGGGTGCCCGGCCGTGAAGCCGAAGGCTGTCACGGCTGGGTGCCCACAGTCAGGATGGAGACGCCGGCCGGGGAGGGGGGGAGAGGAGCGGAGCCCTGGTCGGCGCGTCGCTGGAACGCAGGAGCAGGTAAGTGAGTGTTTATTAAAAGCCAGCAGCTACACTTTTTGTAGCTGCTGACTTTTAATAAACACAATTTAGGGCTGGAACACCCCTTTAAGGTCGTTACGAGGTAATGATATAGGTAATGTGCGGAAAAATATAATAGTCGAGGTAGAACATTCATCTTTATGGAGTGTAGTCTGCCAAAACACGATGGAGGTGTATCTGCCACCTAGCTAAATCGTCTGCCAATCGTTTAAAGAGGCCCGGGTGTAGTTCCTTTTATATAGCTGACTAATAGAGGAAGTCAAATGTATACCGAAATAGGGGAGAGCGTCCAGCTCCCACCGAAATTGAAAACATAACAATAAATTCAGGGCCCTAGATTACTGTGGTTGATTTCCAATCCCGAGATTTCAGAAAACGGTTGTAAGATAGCAAATAAATTGGGGAGGGAGGTAATTGGTGAGGACAAGGTCAACAATAAATCGTCCACGAAAAGCAAGCACTTATGTTCGTAATCACAGCAGTTGATACCCCGAATGTCATTACAAGCACGTATTTTGATCGCTAACTGTTTGATCGCCAACACGAATAATAACGGCGACAACGGACAACCCTGTCTCGTTCCCCGCCTGATCACCAAAGGTTGGAAGAGTATCCCTTAAGCATTAGTGAAGCATTTGGGGAATCATATAATGTAAGGAGGAGATCCAAAAAGCGCCGTCCAAAACCAAAACGTTCTAGAACATTAAACAAATAATACCAGGAGATGGAATCAAACGCCTTCTGGATATCCAATGAGAGCAACATCCCTCTCCTGACTCCCCCACTGTCCCAATCAGATTGGATCGCTGAAATAAGATTAATTAACCAACGGGTTTGGTCAGATGCCTGCCTATTAGGGATAAAACCTGCCTGGTCGGGGTGAATATAGCTCTGAATAAACGTATTGAGTCTTTGGGCCAGTATTTTGGTAAGGATCTTTAGGTCGGTATTGATCAGGGAGATCGGGCGGTAATTGGCACATTCCCCACGGTCCTTCCCTGGCTTTGAAGTCACATGTATATATGCAGCATTCTCATGACAGGGGAGCTTATTAGCATTTCTCAAGGAATTAAAATAAGAACAAAGGTGGGGCACTAGGACATCTAAATATTTCCTATAATAGTGACCTGGGAAGCCATCTGGCCCCGAGGCCTTAGTAGGGTGTGTAGATTTGCTTGCGGCTCAGATTTCAGGTTCCGTAAAGGCCCCATCCATCAGATCCGCATGAGCTGTCGTCAATTTTGGCAACTGTCATTAAAGAATGACCCCTCCCTAGATCGGTCTAAAGTGTTCGGTGAGTCGTATAACTCAGTATAAAATGTATAAAATTCCCTAATTATTTTCTCGGGATCTTGGGTCGAAAGACCTTTAGGTAGTCTCAACTTAGGCAATGTCGGCGAAAATGGTGGGGGAACAAGTTTTCTACCTAGCATTGTCGGTTTATCCCCCATAGTATAGAACCCATGTTTCGACCAGCTTATGTGTTTTTTTCCGCTTGCGTAATCAAACTGAGGTTAAGTGCCAGTCTAGCTTTGTCTACCTTATGTCTAATATCTATCTGGGGGTTTCTGCGCTGTTCTTCCAGTAGGTCCTCTAAATGGGCTTCCAGCTGCTTAATCGTTTGTTCTCTGTCGTAGGGGGTGTGTCTGGACGTAGGGGATGTGTCTGAAGCCTTATTAATCTTGAAATACTCTTTTATTTCTTTTTCGATTTCTTCATAGATTATAGGGTCATTCAATAGGCTCACATTGAGTCGCCACGGGGAGGGTTTAGATTTATATCGATGACGTCCTCCTCCTATGGGATGGCAGCGAGAAGGATCTTTCTGATTTCATGATCGATTTAAATCAGAACACTAGGGGTATTAAATTTAATTTTGAGTCCAGTCAGGACTCTATTCATTTCTTGGACCTCCAGATTAATATAGAAGGTAATAAGTTCATCACTTCAACCTTTTTTAAACCAACTGATCGCAACTCATATATACCACTAGACAGTTGTCATTTGCCAGCCTGGTTAAAATCTGCCCCTTTTGGACAGTTCATGCGTTTAAGACGCAACTGTACAGACCTCCAGACTTTTGAAAGTCAGGCCTTGACCCTCTCCAAAAAATTCGAGGAGAAAGGTTATGATAGATCTAACTTACTCCAATCACTAGAGAAGGCTAGGAACACAGATAGAGATACTCTATTGGCGGACAGGATTAAGGGCAATCGAGATGAGAGATTTTCTCTACCTTTTGTTACAACATTCTCTGCGCAACACTTTAGTGTCAAGAAGCTGATCCAAAAACATTGGCATATTCTTACAACTGACCAAGTTCTGGCTCCAATCCTCCCCGAAAAGGCTAGTGTGGTCTTTAGGGGTGCTTCCACGATTGGTAGTCATGTAGCCCCCAGTGTACAAGATCCTCCTAAGGCAATGAGGACTTTTTTGGAACATCTGACTGGGTATTTTAGATGCAAACACTGCCAAGTGTGCACATTGAACAGATGTAGAGACGTAGAGACAGGAAGATTTGCTCATTTCAGTCCACGGCAACCCAAAAAAGGTTTGAGGTAGAACCAATCATAACCTGTGCTACCAAAGGGGTAATTTACCTTATTCAGTGCCCCTGTAAGCTTCAGTACATTGGTCGCAACAAGAGGGCTCTGTCGGTGAGACTAAATGAACACATCGCCAAAATTAGAGGTGGATACGACAAACACTCTGTTTCTAGGCATTATGCTTTGAAACACAATCAAGAACAATCAAGAACCCTCAAATACTCTATTTATCGGGATCGATAAATATCGCCCTCACTGGAGAGGAAGCAATCTCGTCCGTGAGATTTCTAAACAAGAAATGGCGTGGATTTATCGTGTCATAACCTACATGCCGTTTGGGTTGAATATAGACACCGACATAAACGCTTTTATAAATAACTCGTAGTTTTTATTTTTGCATATTGAGTGTCTACAACACCTGAGGTATCTTTATCAACCCATAACAATATAAGGTAGATAATATAATACTCCTTTTACCCATTTTTTTGTCTAAAGTACCAGTATATCAAGTGTTGCACCAGCATTTTGTTCCATTCCCGGCCTGTACCCCCTGGCATGTTTTGAGTGACGGGATGCACCTGTCGTGTGTGCTCCGTCTTTCCATCAGCATGGTAGTGGGTGTTAGTCCGGATGTGGCCCATTTATATTGATATTTTTATTAATATTTTTATTGATATTTTTATTTTTATTTATATGCTGCTTACTGTTTTTGATTTGTGGACATTTGTATAAGTCTTTTCAAAAACATTTTTATATATTGTTTTTTATATATTGTTTTGATTTGTGAATAGAAATAGTTGCATTTAGGTTAATATGTGGGCACGATCCTATATTGGCCGTGAACCGATACCCAGAGGTAGATCTGGTTGTGCGGTGCAAATTTGATACACTCATATCGAGGTTTGATCCTCATTTCATTTGTGCGCCTATTTTTGTCCCTCTCTGGCGTCCGTTGCGATTTCCAGCGCCGCTGGGGTGACGTCATATCCGCGCGACGCTATAGCCTAGCAACGAGTGACGTTTTGGTCACGTGATGCGGAAATCCGCGCTGTTTTTCGAGTGATACGGATCCGCTTGTTAAAGAGAGATCCTGGTTATACTTCTGGACGGGGATCTGTTTATGCTTCCGGCCGGAGCCACAGATTACCATGCCATTTAGCACTGTCACCATGTAAGTGCGTTTTTTGTCTTTTGTTTTTAAATAAATGTTTTACGATTTCACACTATTGCGGTCCTGTATATGTCTTCCATGGCCTATGGCCCTCAAGGTTTTCTATCTACCGGATTGAAGCTGTGATCGTTAGTGCATCTGGAACACCACGCTTCCAAATCCTGCTGTGACACCCACATGCCGTTTTAGGTCTTCTTTTGATTAAGAGACCACGGTAAATCTGGTAAGCAGAAATTCATTACACAATCGGTGGAGGATATCTTCTATCAGTTTGCCATCACAGCTTTTGAGTTTATGTGGACTGTTTGTTTTATTCACCGGTGGAAGGAACCATTGTGTGACTTTTTTATATAGTTTCATTAGCTGTTATACTATTGCTTGTTTTGTGGTGATTAATGATTATTATGAACCTTTTACTCTGCAATTTTTGATCTCTATAGCGCACCTTTTTTTCTTTTCTTTATAGGGTTTAGATTTAGCCCACAACCCAGTGGTGAAGATCTGGAGCGGAGAATAGTCTGACCAAGGGGTGGACAAAATTTTAACTGATTTAATGTAGGGGAGCAAGGGGGTGCGCACCAGGAGGTGATCAATCCTAGAGTATGTGTGATGGGCTTGAGAAAAGTGTGTAAAGTCCCTGGCTGTAGGGTTGAATTCCCACCAAGCGTCAATCAGGCCATGTAAATTAAATAATCGTGCCACCTTGCCGCTCACTATCGGTGGACGTTTTAAAATGGGCTTGAAAGAGTTCGATTTGTCCATAATCCTATCCAAGGGAATATTACTGTCCCCTCCCAGTATAACCTGACCCCGAACCTTGGGCAGCAATATTCGAGACATTCTACTAAAAAACTCAACCTGTCCAGTGTTAGGAGCGTAATCTGAAATAAAGGAGACCTCCTGATCATGGAACCGTCCCACTGCCATAATGTACCTACCACCCTTGTCTTTAATTATAGAGATGAGAGTAAAAGGTGCCTGCTTCGAAAAACAGATGGCTACGCCCCCCTTTTTTTCCGGACCCCCTGCTAAGTAAAATTGTGGGTACTTCACATTTAGATAACGGGGTGCCAAAGTTTTATAGAAATGGGTCTCCTGTAATAAGAGGACTTCAGCATTCCGTTTATGGTAATACTGGAAGGCTTTAGTCCTTTTAACGGGGGGGATTGAATCTGTGCACATTGTGGCTGATGACAGAATAGTCAGTAATCAAAGCAGTGGCGATCGTGGCAGGGCAGAGCACTCTTATCTCGTGTAGATGAAAACATAGCTGGATTGCTGGGGCGGACGCAGTCAATTTCTAAAATTCTCCAGACCAGGATGCGTGGGGAGAGCGTGCTGATCCAGGGCTCACGTAGAAAAAGAGGGGGACGAGAGGGAGATGGAGAAGGATAGAAAGAAAACATGAAAACATTAGAAGGCCATAGGCCTAAACAACCTAACTGAAACTGTCGTAATAAACATATTTTATATAAGAGAACCTGGGGAATAACCCCTACCGGAGACAACATTCGCTATGTTAAGTGCAAGGGTACCATTCTCATCTGAGAATAGGTAGTCTCGCAATTGAGTGGCATGTATGACCACCCCAACCCAAACATGTAAAATAAAAATGACTTAAACAGGACAATCGGGTTAACACATAAACAATTGCTCCTGGTGCAACACCGTGGGCTGCCCGCGGCGACACATATCCCCAATGGAGGTGACACCAACATATCCCCAAGGGTCCCCATCGGTTGTTCCCGCCCCTGCGACACCCCCCAATAGGGGAATAACTGGTTGTCCCAACCATGAACTCCAATCCCTGATTCGGTTAACATAGTTCTGATAGCCACATTGGAGTCTGGAGGGATAGAAAACTAACAGTAAAACAGTTCCTTCGAAAAACAGGTAACTGGGTGAAACCGCCATCAATAGAAGGCAACAATGGCCTTGCAAGGCCAAACATTCAACCCGAATCCGGATCAGGCCCGTATGATCTAACTGCAGAAAGTCCCAGGGGGGGACAGGGGATAGTAAAAGTACTCAAGTGTTCCGTTGAGCACTCCTGGCCTGCACGCGCTTACGATCCTTCCATAGTGACGAAAGAGGGCGGTCATCAGGTCATGAAGGAGAAGATGCCTGGGGGTCCTGTGTGATAATACCGAGTTCAAGCAGTAGATCTTCGCCCGCTTGAAAACGTAGAAAAAGAGTGGGATCGTCCTTTATAGGTGAACGACAGTTTAAACGGGAATGACCACCTATACTTAATCTGCTTGTCCATAAGTTGCTGGTTGAGTAGTGGTCGAAGGATTCTACGTTTCTGTACTGTGGACGGCTCCAGATCCGTAAAAAGCTGTATGGAAGCACCAAAAAGTGACAAGTCTTGCCTATTACGGGCCGCAAACATCATCTTCTCCTTGATACGATAGTAATGCGGTTTAACAATAACGTCCCGTGGCAGTCCATCCATCCTCGGGGCTGTCAATGCTCCGTGAATACGATCAATTTCCATATGATGGGTGGAAATATCAGGGATAAGTTCTGTCATTAACTCCCCCATAGCCCCCTCAAGGTCAGTGTGGGTCTCCGGGAGGCCACGGATTCATAGATTGTATCTACGTGAGCGATTTTCCAGGTCCTCAATTTTTGTATATGCCTCTTCCAACCGGTCCTGCGGTCCGTGAGCATGGTAGTATTCTGATTGACTCGTTTAATTGCGCTGTCCACCTAAGTCTCGATCAGTTCAAATCGTTCGCCCAAATTATGAATGTCTTTTCAGATCAGTGGTAATCAAAGTGCAGGCCTTAGAAAGCTCCTGCTGTAACATGGTGGAGAAGCGAGCCAGCAGGATGGCATCAGGGGAGTAGTGGGCAATCTGGGGAGGAGGAAACGCCTGACTAGGCTGACTGAACAGGGCTTCAGTCAAATCAGCCATGTTCCTGTCCATTGAGGAAGCTGGGGAGTGAACTAGGTCATGTCCCTCTGTATACAGTGCTGGGGATGGGGGCTGTGAAGGTGACTCACCCCTATGAACAGAGTCCACGTCTCCCTAAGATTGAGAGGAAAAAGGATCCCTGGATGGCTCCGGATTGTTCTGCCTGCCTCCCCTCTGTGCTGTGCCGTCAGATTTTGCCGCTGTGCTACTGCGTGTGTCTGGACGGCCCGGCACCATGTTGGATTGCGGCCACTGCTTAGGGGAAGGCCCCACTCCTCTCTTGGTTCCGGGCTGTTTGTGCTGACCCTTTCGCGTCGGTTCATTACCGTTCGGGGCTTCAGACCTGGTGCTCAGACCCTGCTGCCTGTGCTGTTTATTGCCTCGTTGAGTCCGGGAGCTCAGCTAGATCGTGTTCTTCCCGGAGGTCCCGCACATGCGCACCTTAATATTTATATTTAAATAAAAATAAAACATTCCATAAGATAAAGAATCATCATACGTTTATGTTGATATCAAATGTCCTAGAAATATCAGATTTTTTTTCTGGTTTTAGCCTTTGTATCACAGTTTTACTCAAATATATCAAAAACTCTATCGCCTCCTTTCCACTTCCTCTTTCCATAGGGGTACTCCTCTGTCCTTATACCACTGGCATACCTAACATATCTGGCACCTGGAGCCAATAATTTCTCAACACACAAACGTTTTTTTGAACCATCTCCATAGACATGGGCGTCCGCTGAACTTTTTTCAGGGGGGGGGGCATCATTTTAAGGTTATCCATGCTCGGTCCATTTTTGACAATGTCATGAAGGGGAGGGGCTTAGTCATTATCACAAAGCGCAGGCATGCAAAGGTTTGAGAAATCGGGGGCGATTAGGGGAGATATACAGTACAGCCAGTCCGCGGCTCTCCTCTCCCTGTCACAGCGCCGCTGCGGAGTTCTCTGGTAAATGGAGCAGCGGCGCTGTGACAGGGAGAGGAGAGCCGCGGGCTCTCTGTACTGTATATCTCCCCCGATCACCCCCCTCCTTCTCTCTGTCAGCTGGAGCAAGAAGAGAGAGAGAGCGGCTCTAATTGGATTCACCGTGCCACCGCCTTGCTTCCTGCCCGCTGTTGTTCTCCCCGAGGATCATGGCACTTGTTTCTAGGGGGGGGCAAGCACCCTCCCTTGCCCTATGGAGCGGACACCCATGGGCCATAGTTAAATGAAACCTGAGCCCACTCTCTGCTTACACAACACATATATGTGGCTGGTGGTTTTACTTATACTCTAAGGCACGATCAAACATGTCCGCTGAGACCGGTCCGCAGACCGGTTTCATTGGACCAGTTCGATGGTGTGTACGGCCTATCGGACTGTTTTCAATCGGATCAAAGTTTTAAAACATGCTTTAAAACCTGTCCGATGGAAACCTGTTTGTCGGAGAGGTTCGATGGACACAGTCGACGCATGCTTGGAAGCATTGAACTTTGTTTTTTCATCACGTCGTTGTGTTCTACGTCACCGCGTTCTGGTCTGATCGGATTTTGGTCCGATGGTGTGTACGCACATCAGACTTTCAGACAAGTTCAGAGTTGTCTGATGAAAACGGTCCGTCAGACAAGTCTCATCAGACATGTCTGATCGTGTGTACAGGGCCTTAGAATGAATGAATGAATGAATGAAAACTTGTATAGCGCGACACATGCGAACTGAATCGCCTCTGGGCGCTTGTTGTTCCTGTCTCCTTTGATATCAAAAGAGAAAAGTCTTGACCTTTTTTCTAAATGCTAGGTGGTTCTCCTCCAACCGAATGCTGGTTGGTAAAGCGTTCCATAGTCTGGGGCCTTGGATCGCGAATCTCCTTTCTCCTTTGGACTTGAAGTTGGCTTTCGGAACCTGGAGTAGGTTCCGATTCGTGGATCGCAAAACGCGATTGGGATTATGCGCTTTTATTATTTTGCATAAATAAAGTGTATAATGCGATGGAGTGACCCCCACTCAGTACATACCCTTCCATTACTGATCTCTCTCCATACAGACCCCCCCATTAGGACCCCCAAGTACAGAAATCCCCAGTACAGACAATCCTCAGTACAGACACCCAAGATAAAGTGGCAGTTCAGAGTGAGGGAGGTCCTCCCCTTGACCAGATTGTGTGACTGGAGCCAAAGAGGGGGCCTTCCCGTGACACTTAACTACCACTATCAGACTGGCAGAAGCAGTGCCTAAAATACTAGCACTATAGCGCTGCTTCAGCATTTCTAATAGCTGCAGTTGCACTGTGCAGCAAACAAAAATGTTTTGGGGGGGTTTAGGGTGGACCTCCGCTTTAAGCCATGAAACCACTAAGCTACTCATTTACTCCCAATTTATTTATCTATTTATTTATTTATTTAACTACAGTAAAATCTTGGTTTGCGAGCATAATTCATCCCAGAAACATGCTTGTAATCCAAAGCACTTGTATATCAAAAAAATTTTTTGACAGGGTATAAAAGAGAAGAGAGGCACCTCTAAGGCCTCGTACACACGATCAAATCTGTCTGCTGGAAACGGTCTGCTAGACCGTTTCAGCAGACAGATTCGATCGTGTGTACGGGCAAACAGACGGATTTGGCCACCCGACAGATTTCAAAGCATGCTTTGAAATCTGTCGGCTGGGAACCCGTCCGCCCGACATGTCTGCTGGTTAGTACGCTAACCAGCAGACATGTCTTCTCGCACACGCGCCGAATGGTTTCGACGCATGCGCGGAAGTGTTTTACTTCCTGGTGCGGTGAAATGGCGGCGTCAACGTCACCGCCACGTCACCGCCACGTCAGCGCGCTGTCTGCTGGCAGGGATTTTGGTTTGCTCGTGTGTACACGCGAGCAAACCAAAATGCCAGCAGACAGATCTGTTCAAATCGGTCGGTCCGACCGATTTGAACAGACAGATTTGATAGTGTGTACAAGGCCTAAGTGTAGCAATAAGTTGCTAAATGTTGTACCTTCATTAAATGTAACCATATTTCTACACTTTGAGGCTCCGCTCTTCTTTTTTATACTCAGTTGTGACATGACGCTACTCTTATATCAAGACATCGCTTGTATATTAAGGCAAAATTTATTAAAACATTTTGCTTGTCTTTTAAAACTCAAACCAAGTTACTCTCAAACCAAGGTTTTACTGTAATTCAATTCCCTTCTAATTGGCCTACCTTTACATAGGATATTCCCCCTTCAGTCAATCATGCTGCTGCCAGACTCATGTATCCTACCAACTGCTCAGTGCTGGCCACCCCACTTTGCCAGTACCTCCACTGGCTTCCGTTTGCACAATAAATACAATTCAAAACATAACTATTCCTGAGCTATACCACCAATCTTGTCTCAAAATATCACCCAGAAAAAGGAAAATAAAGGTCTGGTGTGATCCCGCTAACACCTCCATCCCTAATAGTACACAAAAAGACAAAAGGGGGCAGCCCTGGGACTTTGAATGAGGTGAGAGAGGTTTAGCCAATGTTCACAACCAACAATGAGACAAAATCTATTTATTATTTTCAAAGTGTTATGTAACGAAGTGGTAACAACAATGATTGGGAGTTACCCGGCATAATAGCCAATGTACACAGCACAAATGAAAGTAAATATATAAAGATGTATTACAATTGTTATACATCAATAAGCAACAGTAAAACTTGAAAGTTGCAGGGCCAGTGGATGCACATATACAATAAACAAATAAAATGTACATACATGTAAATAGAAGTATGTAGACATAATACAGACATCAATAATATCCAGCATGTACAGGCATAAAACAAGCATCGATAAAGCCCTACTAGTTTCGTGAGACACTGCTCGCTTCTTCAGGGGCGGATGCATGAATGTTGTATCCATGGGCTGAAATGAATTGCCAAACGCTGGATATCAGGATAGCGGCCGTGTAGTGCATCCAGCTCGGGAGCTGAGCAGACGGAGCAAACAAATGCCACAACAGGGGAACATTCGGAAGATCAGCATGGTCTGGATGATAATATTTCTGACTGCAGTCTCCACTAAGCCCCTTGTGATCATGTCTAGAAAGTATCTCAGTTTGTTCTTAAAGATGTGACTGCTCTATCCAACCATTAAGTTGTGAAACTAAGTTCCAGCCGTGCTGAACGTCCAAAATATGCCCACAAGGGCCTGAAGGCTCCGCCCCCAGCGTCATGTACGGGCGGTGACGCATAGGCGTCAGTAAGATGTCCACCGCCAAAGGGGGTGCACAACTGCTGCAGTTGTGCACCCTCTTTGGCGATGGCTATGCGTCACCGCCCGTACATGACCTTGAGGGCATATGTTGGACGTTCAGCACGGCTGGAACTTTGTTTCACAACTTGATGGATCTACGGTGTCGTTCCCTGGCCCATACCTTTGCATGACTTGCCCCTGCTTTATGTGGGGTAAGTTTACGCCGGACGTACGACTTACGTAAACTGCCTATATTAATGCCCTGGGCACAAGTACGTTCGTGAATCGACGTATCTTACTAATTTTCATATTTAACATGGGTACGCCGAATGCGTCCAGCGTAACTATGCGTAGGCAAGTTACGTCGGTCGGAAGAAGCCTATTTTCAGGCATATCTAGTTCTGTGGGTACGGCGCACAGATACGACGGCGCATATTTGCACTTACGCGGCGTATCTCGAGATACGCCAGTGCAAGTTCTACGTGAATCCGTGCCTAAGTGTTTCCGAATGCTTCCGACACCCCCCCCCCCATTGGCCACATGCAGTACTGCATACAATAGCAGTCACTGTGGAACAAATTATCTGAGTTTCCACCCCAAAAGCGGTGCAACTTTGCTACGATTGCAGAGCGACAAAACATGCTAAAATTGTGGCAAAAATTGCAACACCTTACGTTTCTTGCTCTGTACCATGATTCTCTGGAGCATTTTTGGAGTGACGGGAGGCCCATTCAAATGAATGGAGCCAGTCCAAAAACATACCACCAAAATACACAACAAAACTAAAAAAAACTGTGCAGCAGCTGTTGCTGCACCACGCTCAGGGGTTACCGGAGCCTATAACAATGGTATATTTATGTATACTTAAATAAAATATTCAGTATGAAAACATACTTTAGAATATACAGTATATTCATATTTAATTTTAATTGTAAATATAAATTGTGTGTCAATTTTGTGCAAAAAAAGAGTTTGTAAAAATTATCTTTGTTCTTTAAATCTGCTTCGGGGCTATATCACACCAGATGCATGTGATTTGGCAAGTTTTCTTGGCTTTGTTTTACATGCCATGTGACAATTTAGCTATTGCTGTTCTATGCCTTTATGCTGAAATAAATACAGTCAACAAAAAGCACATTAATTATTCATTGTAGTTTCAGAAATCCCACACTCTGCTCAATCCTGTTATGTTGCTATAGTGATTATGTGCCTTTCTCACTTCTCCTAATTGAAGCTGATAACACTTTGTTTTCATTAGTGCAACTAAATAAATTCTAATTACTTTGTCCACAAATTTAGCTTGGCGCATATACATGTGCTTTAAACAAGTCACAATGATGTGTTGCGTGACATTCTGAATGTCAAGACATAACGAGGCAAAATGAGATGACATAATACTTTTAATAAAAACACTTTTAGGACCAGTGTCTATGGGCTTTGGGAATGTGTATCAGTAAGATATAACTGTGACAGATAAGCAATGCCGGCTTTTTTCCACAAGTCCAAGCTTCCCGATAATATTCACTCACTTAGTGATATATTGTACCATAGGGACATGTAATCATTAAATCACTAAACATTTCAAAATCAAATTCAGATGGAGCCAAGTTTTGTGATCCGAATTGAGAGTAAGAAGGTGTGTATGTGTAGCGCCCCCTTACTTTCAGTATGGGCACTACGCTAAAGTTAGTGGGGAGTAAGAGAGTTATGTTGCTTTCTCATGATTTTGCTAAATTTGGGTTGCTGTCATTCCAGAACTGTCCTGTGGGTCAGTCTGCGCTCCGGGGGTGCGATCCCACTCCCGGGCGACAGATGGCATCAGAGGGGTTCTGGCAGCAGCCAATTGGAGGAGTTTTCCCTTGGCAGAGAATGCTGGGGAGGGGTATATCTGGGGCGGACACCATTTTTCGGGGGTTCTTCGCGGGTTCCTGGTTCCAGGTGCGGCACCCATCCTTGGGGTTTGCGCATCCAACAGACCCCGGCGATATGGCCTACCAGGCCAGGGGTCGAAAGTTACGCGGAGTTCCTTGCGGATGCTGCAGAGGTGCCCCAGTGACTTGCTGGGTCCCCTCACTTCTATAAGTGAGATCCTAAGCTGCGGGCTGTACGGTGGGGAATTGGCTCAAGGAGAACTCGGAGGCAGGTTATCTGAGAGACTTGAACGAACCATCGGGGATCTGGTGACTGACACCTTGACAGGTACACTTCCACTGTCAACCGGTCACCTAAAGGTAATTGACTGGAGGGATTCGCTCTGCTGTTCACATTGTCAGCATAGAACCTGTGGCAGAGGCCTCATCTGGCATTTCAAACTAAATTAGAGCCAGGTCCATGCCGAGGACCTGTTCCTTCCAGCAACCTTAAAGTGGAACTCCGGCTGCCAGGCTTGTGGCAGAGGTCTGTCCGGAAAACACTTCACCCACTCTGGCTAGAGTGGCAGCGTAATGTACAGTTACTGAAAGCAGGCTTGCTTTCCTGTTCATCCAAGCCTGATACTGCAAGGTTTTCTTCATTTCATCAACCTGTCCTATCTACCTCCTGTTGATGTTGGTCGTGTTGGACCCAAGAAATAAAGCATTTGGAAAACCTTAACTACTGATTGGACATTCGCTTACTGCTCTGCTCACTAACTTCATCCCTAGACAACACTTATAGAGGTAACTTAATACGCTGATCCCAAATCAACAAGCGGCCCTTGAGGGGGTATCGCTACATGTGTGTTTTAGAAAAGTACTCAATTTTCAAGGTTGAGATGTCTGTGCTTAAGAAATTACATCAGATTTCTAGTAGAGTCCTCCAAATAGGAAGTATGCCACCCAGACAAATCTTGAAATTGTGAGAAACATATACAGCGAGAATTTAGGGACCAACAATTCAATTCTAGGGGATTTTGTCTTTCAAGATAATTCCCTGGAACAGAGCATCAAGCTTACATTTTTTGTTTTAGGAATCCAGATACAGTAAGTGTATGGTGAGTAATGAACAGAAGTTGGGCTAACCATATCGATTCACCCTTCCCACCATAGTTAGGAGCAGGTGGGTTCAGCATTAAGACTTTTTTTTTAATTTAGCAAGTTTAGCGGTCTTCCCAACCTCCAAGGGCCTGGTGGTGACACCCCCATAAGCTGGGAGGGCTGACATTCCTCAGGGGTGAAGGTTACTGGGCATAGTGGGTGTAGTGCAAGGTGGAAAGATGGGCACTAGTCATGTTTAAAAATTGAACAAAGAGTTCTCTTGTTTAAAAAAAAAAAAAATGAATAAAGAGTTTTATTTGTCTTAACTGGAACAGGGGGAGAGAGGAGTAGGGCACAGGACACCCTTAGGCAAATGCGATAACAAATAGGCAGACTCCGCAGACAAAAATAGAACTAGGCAGACAGCAATACAGAAAAGGACCTTTAAAAGAGTTGTAAAGGAAAAACATTTTTTTTTGCTGAAATGACTGTTTACAGGGTATAGAGACATAGGGCTAGATTCAGGAACACGTACGACGGGCATATCAGTAGATACGCCATCGTAAGTCCTAATCTGAGCCAGTGCAACTTTAAGCGTATGCTCATAATGAGATACGCTTAAATGTTGCTAAGATACGACCGGCGTAAGTCACTTACACCGTCGTATCTTAGTTGCATATTTACGCTGGACGCTAGGTGGCGTTCCTGTCTAAAATATGCAAATGAGATAGATACGCCGATTCCCGAACATACGCCCATCCTGCGCATTTCTTTTACGTCGTTTGCGTAAGCGTAACTCCGGCGTAATGTTACCCCTGCTATATGAAGCGCAGCCAATGTTAAGTATGAACGGCGTGCCGACGTATTTTTTCACGTCGTTTACGTTGTTTGCGTAAAACGTTCGCGAATAGGGCTTTGCGTAAGTGACGTTGACGTCGTTTTCATTGAGTATTTGCGTGGTGATTTGGAGCATGCGCACTGGGCTACGTTCCAGGACGGCGCATGCGCAGCTCGTTCGGCACGGGGGCGCGCTTAATTTAAATAGAAGACGCCCCCTACCTTCCCATTTTGTAGTACGCCGGCCTATTTACGCTACACCGCCGCAACTTATGGAGCAAGTGCTTTGAGAATACAGCACTTGCCCGTAAAAGTTGCGGCGGCGTAGTGTAAATAGCATACGTTACGCAAGTTTACTATTACGCCGCTCCTACCTGAATCTAGCCCATAATAGTTAACTGATTCCTTTTTAAAAACAATTAAAAATAGATAAAAATCAATCATATAATGTACCTGTATTTTTTTAGTTTAGTTTTTGCATCTAGTTTCATTTTTGCATGTTATCCTGTATCTGTGCTATACAGAGCCATAGAGCAGTAATGGTTTGGAAAACAAAACTAGAAGCTCCCAGTACTGTGGTCCTCAGGAAACAGACAACCAGGAAGTGTCAAGAATAGAGGAGAATTACAGCAACATCAGAGCAAAAACGAACAATGAGGACATGAAACCAGGACTGCAGTAATGTAAAGGAAGCTATTTAGCTTAAAAAAAAAAAAAAATTCCTTTAGTGACCCTTTAAGCTATATGCAGTGATCTGTATCTTGTAGCAACTGCTGTCTCCTTTGGCAACAACTTCACTTACAGTATCCCACTGTAGATCCTCAAGCTTAGCTCCCAGCTACGGCGTGGACCTCTCAAGCTTTACCCACAGCTACCCGCTGTATTCTTTAAGCTTCACCCACGCTACCTGTTGGGTTCCTCAGACTCACAGCTACCCGCTGTATCCCTAAAGCTTTACTCACAGATACCCATGGATGAGTACTCTCCTGAAGCTTTCCCACTTACTTCACCGTCCCCAGGCTAGTGAACCACCTGCTCTGGTACTACTTCAGAACTTCATTCCTCCTACACTTGCCTCCGGCAACAAATGTGGTTGTCATTTTGGTAACGATTTCTCCTTTGTGTCCTGTCACATAGAACTAACTTATATTACCTCTCTGTTGCTCTCTCTCTCAGTGCTCCAATGCCTAACCTAACCTCACGCAAAAAGCAGAGCAGAAGAAGGCAGGCAGGGCGTGAGGCCAACCGCACCCCCTCCTCAAGATTCACCCAATAGAAATGCAAGCCTCGCAAGCTGTGCCTGAACATCGGCTGCTGGCGGAGCTGGTGGGGAAGGGATCTTTCATTGCTCTCTGTCTCCTGTGGGTACCCCAGTGTCGGCAGCACTTATGCAGCCCCAGACCATGACACTCTCACCACCATGCTTGACTGTAGGCAAGACACACTTGTCTTTGTACTCCTCCCCTGGCTGCCGCCACACATGCTTGACACCATCTGAACAAAATATATTTATCTTGGTCTCATCTGTCCACAAGACATGGTTTCAATAATCCATATCCTTAGTCTGCTTGTCTTCAGCAAACTGTTTGCGGGCTTTCTTGTGCATCATCTTTAGAAGAGGCTTTCTTCTGGGATGACAGCCATGCAGACCAATTTGATGCAGTGTGCAGCGTATGGTCTGAGCACTGACAGGCTGACCCCCCCACCCCTTTAATCTCTGCAGCAATGCTGGCAGCACTCATATGTCTTATTACCAAAGACAACCTCTGGATATGACGCAGAGCACGTGCACTCAAATTTTTTGGTCGACCATGGCGAGGCCTGTTCTGAATAGAACCTGTCCTATTAAACCGCTGTATGGTCTTGGCCACTGTGCTGCAGCTCAGTTTCAGTGTCTTAGCAATCTTCTAATAGCCTAGGCCATCTTTATGTAGAGCAACAATTCTTTTTTTCAGATCTCAAGGAGTTCTTTTCCATGAGATGCCATGTTGAACTTCCAGTGACCAGTATGAGGCTACTTTCACACCGAGGCGTTGGGGGCGTCGGCGGTAAAGCCATACTATTTTTTTGCGGGGCTTTTCAGCCGCTAGTGGACGAAAAAGGAGTAAAATCACCCGCAAAGTGCCGCTGCTTTGCCGGTGGCGCTGCCCATTGATTTCATAGGGCAGGGGCGCTTTAGGAGCGGTGTATACACCGCTCCTACAGCACTGCAAAGATGCGGCTTGCAGGACTTTTTTTTACACCATCCTGCCATCGCACCTCTTGAATGTGAAAAAGCCCTCAGACTTTCACATTGGAGTGAGAGGAGAGTATCTTTACAGGCCCTATGCAGGAGCTATTCTTATGCCGCGTACACACAATCACTTTTTGTGATGAAAAAAAACTACGTTTTATGTGATGGAACAAAACGACATTTTTCAAACTTCATTTTCCAAAACGACGTTGCACACACACCATCGTTTTTCCAAAATGCTCTAGCAAAGCGTGGTGACGTACACCACGTTCAACGGCACTCTGTTCCATTGAAGCTCCGTCTCATAACTTGCCTCTGAGCACACACCATCACTTTTTATGACACCAAAAACGACGTTTTGAAAAACGACACAAAAAATTCAAGCATGTTCAAAAAAAAATGTGCTCATTTTTTTTTAGAACATAAAACGACGTTTTGCCCACACACAGTGATTTTAAATGACATTTTTAAAAAACTTCGGTTTTTTTCATCACAAAAAGTGATCGTGTGTACGCAGCATTAGCGCTATAAGAGCCTCAGTGTGAAAGCAGTACGACTTTCATCCTACTTTGCTGTGCGACATCGGTCCTACATTGGTTCTACATTGATCCTACATCCATTCGACTTTCATGAACAGGATACTACTTTGATCCGACTTTGTGATAGTCTGACTTGTTCAAAACAATCCCAGAGTGAGATAAATTCCTTTTACTGCTGCTGTGATCACAATGTCGGATGTCAAAAGTGGGATGGTAAGGACAAGGGTCCTACTTTTATCCGACTTCTATGATATTCAATGGGCTGAAGTAGGATCAAAGTGGCACCAAAGTAGAGAAAATGTATGTGACCCTGTATTTTTTTATTTACCATATGTTTCAATAAACATCCTTTTTTGAGAAAAAAAAAAGTCGGACCAAAGTAGTACAGGGAGCATTTTCAAAGTCGGACCAACTTGTGTCGGACCAGTTAAGACGGCTCTCATAGGGAAACATTGATTTTCACACGTAATGCGACATAAGCTTCCAATGTCGGAGCGTGTGTCGGACCAGTGTAAACCTAGCCTGATGCCGCGTACACACGGTCGTTTTTTGCGATGAAAAAAACGACGTTTTTTGTGAAGTAAAAAACGACGTTTTTGAAACGTCACTTTCAAAGACGATGTTGCATACACACCATCGTTTTTTTCACAAAAAACGAGGTTACGTTCACCACACTTTTCCATTGAAGCTCGCTTCATAACTAGCTTCTGGGCATGCGCGGGTTGAAAAACGTCGTTTTAAAAGACGTTTTTGCTACACACGGTGACTTTTTGTGAAACAAAAAACGACGTTTTGAAAAACGACACAAAAAATTCAAGCATGTTGGAATTTTTTTTTGGTCGTTTTTTTTAAGACAAAAAACGACGTTTTGCCCACACACGATCAATTTAAATGACGTTTTAAAAAACGTCGTTTTTTTTCATCGCAAAAAACGACCGTGTGTACGCGGCATGAGAGTTAGAGTGATAACACCAAATTTAACACACCTGCTCCCCATTCACACCTGCGACCTTGTAACACTAACGCGTCACATAACCCTGGGAAGGGAAAATGTCTAATTGGGCCCAATTTGGACATTTTCCCTTAGGGGTGTAGTCACTTTTGTTGACAGCGATTTAGACATTAATGGCTGTGTTGAATTATTCCTTTTTTTTTCTATGCCCTAGTTGAGTTCCTTTAACCGGCTGTACTGGTATACAATAGACTGTAGACCAAGAAGGGTGGGGCATGTAACCCTCCGCCTATGCGTTTCGCATAGGCTTATTTCACACATAGAGTCCCTATACAGACAGGACATTATCATATTTTGTGAGGGGGAACTATGTTTTAGCTTGGGTAGAAGGGTTAGGGAGGGTATTGTTGGGAGAGGGGTGGCCCAGGGCATTTGGAGTCGGGGTGGTTTGGGGGGAGGGGGATCAGGGGTGACCTGTACGTTGTTGGGGACACACCTCAAGTGGGTAGGGGGTTTCCCTGTGCCACACTGACACAATATTGATATTTTATGTCCAATAAATGTATACATTTTTAAATTGGTAGCTTTTGAAGGTGCATGTTTATGCCACATTTATGTCTGTAGATAAAAACAAAGTGTGCAACTATGACCGAGAAACTCTACTCTCTGCTGCCAGGGCTCTGTCAGAAACCATCAATAAGACCAAGACAGAAGTACAGTTAAATCACACTTGTTTAATAAAAATAAAAAGGTAAACAGAGTAAGCGTAGTTAAAACATAGCCAGAGTTTAGTAACCGGATCGGATAGTCGGCCAAGCCAATGTCCAAGAGCCAGCAATAAAGGCAGTAGTACAGCAAGCAGGGTCTGTAGCCAGTGGGAAAGTCAGTCAAGCAGGTCTTCAACAGGAACACAGGAGAAAGACTCTTGTGATGTTAACACAGGCGAAGAGCAATGAACTGGAAGGCTTTAAGTACGCAGAGCTGACGAGCAGGATCATCAACAGGTAGATCACTATGGAGAGATGGGAGCTGGCAATTAGCTGACAGCTGAGCTGCCAGCACAGAAAAGGAAGGGCTGACCCCTGCCCCGCCAGTACCCTCTCCTCAACGACCCCTCCCCCTTGGAGGACCACTGGGCTTGAGGGAAAAACATCTATGGAAATCATGGAGGAGGACAGGGGCATATACGTCCAAGGATGAGACCCAAGAGCGTTCCTCCGGACCATACCCCTTCCAATGCACCAGGTACTGTATGCACCTACGGGAGTCAACAATGGACTGTACTTCATACTGCTCATGGTTTTCAACCTGTATAGGGCGAGGATGTGGCATGAGGTGGTAAAACGGTTGAAGACCAAAGGTTTCAATAAGGAGACATGAAACACATTATTCAGAGCGCTATTGTGAGCAAACTCCGCCCAAGGTAAGAGGTCTGACCAGATGTTGTGATGGTCAGAAATATAGCAATGCAATAATTGCTCCAAGGACTGATTGGCTCGCTCTGCAGCCTCATTAGACTGCAGTGATACGCAGAGGAGAAGGCAAGCTGAATTCCCAACTGTGCACAAAAGGCGCGCCAGAACTGGGACACAAACTGACTTCCCCTGTCAGAGACAATGACCCTGGGAACATCATGTAAGTGAAAGATCTCCCAAGCAAAAATGGAAGCCAGTTTCTTAGACGTATGCAACTTCTTAAGTGGAATACAGTGAGACATTTTCGAGAATCAGTCTACCACCATAAGGATAACTGTGTTGCACTGGGAGTTGGGTAACTCCACAATGAAATTCATAGACAGGTGGGTCCACGGCCTCTCTCTATTGGGTATGGGTTGTAGGAGGCCCACTAGAAGGTGTCGTGGCATCTTACTCCGAGCACACACGGAACAGGCAGCTAAGAAGGCAGTTACATCAGCACATAGACTTTTTATCTATAGACAACATCCGTCCCCACTGGAGAGGTACCAACATGGTTCGAGCCATTTCCAGACTTGAAACTCGTTGGATTTTTTGTTTAAAATCCTTTATTCCGTTCGGTCTTAACTAGGGTTGTCCCGATACCACTTTTTTAGGACCGAGTACAAGTACCGATACTTTTTTTCATGTACTCGCCGATACCGAATACCGATACTTTTTAAATGCAGCCACCTGTCCCCAAATGCAGCCATGTCCCTCTGAGTTCAGCCATGGTCCCTCTGAGTTCAGCCATGGTCCCTCTGAGTTCAGCCATGGTCCCTCTGAGTTCAGCCATGGTCCCTCTGAGTTCAGCCATGGTCCCTCTGAGTTCAGCCATGGTCCCTCTGAGTGCTCCGCACTCCACCCCGCACTCAAAAAAAATAAAAAAAATAAAAGTATTCTATTTAGGTATCGGGAGTATTCGCGCGAGTACAAGTACTAGCGCAAATACTCGGTATCGGTCCGGATACGGATACTAGTATCGGTATCGGGACAACCCTAGTCTTAACGTTGATTGGGATATTAATTGTTTTTTAAATAATTCTTAATATATTTTAATTAGCCTTTTAGGCTGACATATTTTTCTATTTAATTTATAGAATTGTTTATACTATTATTTGATTTATGTTTCATATATTCGTTTATTAATTTTAGAATATAAACTCTTTTATTTTTAAATTCTTCATATTCATTTAATGATGCACTTGCTTGTTGTTTTCTTGAGTCACATGATGTTTGTTTCATAACTTGACTTTTGTAGTCGCTCATGGATTCTATTGGTGTACTCATGTGCTGATCTATGCAATTGATTCATGCAACTATTCACCGATCCAATTATCTGTGCAATCCGATGCCTCCTCTGTTACTGCTAAACTTTGCTGCGTTTTTGTATATATCAATTCTGATTTGAATTCAGTTTGTAAATATTAATTCTGATTTGAACTCCATTCTATTAGGATGATGTGTTACTTATATATATATTTTTTACCTCTCTTTCTATTCCTTTTTTCTATTAGCCCTTAGCTAATATAGAGGCCTGTCCTGGCCTTCCCTCTTTCAAAATGGATTCCACGGCTATTTCTATGTTAGCCCTTAGTCAATATAGTGGCTTATCCTAGGCTTTCCCTCTTTCAAAATGGAGTCCGTGGGTATTTAAACTCTCATACGCGCTGTCCTCAACATCCGGCGAATCCCCCGTTGAAGTCCTATCGAGACAAAACGTTCGTAGGGTGCTGCAACGTCATCGCGTTCCGTCCTGTACGCAGGCAGAGTTTTCCAGTCGAATAGCGAGAGGTATCGGATTTCGGATCGAAAAGGTCACAATTGTTATATGCCGTTTTTGCATCGAATATATGTAAGTGCAAGACTTATTAAACCTCTATGTTTTTATGCGTAATACGCTATGAGAGTTTTCCTTTCTATTGTCCATGTACCCACCTCGGAGTCATCATTGAGAGCTAGTTGGGATTCATGCTGAATGGTCTTGGGGAGACCGGATGTCCCTGTGCTTCATAAGACTGGTGCAAAACAGTCTTTCTTTGCGATAAGCAGGCATTCTTACCTCACGAATTTATGGTGTTTTCTCTCCTTCTCCATCTGATGGGTATTGGACTTCATTTGGCCATTTTTTCTTCACATTTATTTTTATCACGAAGATCAACACTGGACTTTACTACTAGATCTCTTTAACTTATCGTTAGAGACTTTTTCTTCCCTTTTTCAATTTATACCTTATATCTTCAGTTTTATATCACATATGATTGTTGTTATTGGTAGTTTTGTTAACCCTTTCACTATCACGATTATCACCGGACTTTATTACTAGATCCTTTAACATTTATGCTGGTTCAGGTTTCCAGCAAGGTGTGTTTAATTTTGTTTCACACATTTTTTACTTCATTTATTCATGAATGTTGTATCATATTAATTTTCCTAATATCTTAGCGCTGCACCCTCTTTTATTTTTTATGCTTTATTGATTGTTGTACACGATTTTGTGCCAGCTGCTCACGTATTTACCTTATCATTGGTATCAATTTTGATTAGCGCAGCGTCAGCCCCTTGTGGGTTTTTTCTGTTGACATCAGCACACAGACTAGGCCACCAGAATTGTTGGGAAATGGCCCCAAAACAGTTGATTCTTCCCAGGGTGGCATGCAGCCTTGGGAGAATGGTAAGTCTGGAGCATGGCAGTAAGGAGACTCTCTGGAACAAAGCAGTGGTAACAAGGTTTCTCAGGAGGGGCATCGACCTGAGCAGCAAGAATTTTGTCTTCCAAAGGAGAAGTGAGACTGGTGCGAACTGTAGCCAGAATACGATCAGGAGGAATCACAGGAACCAGAACGTCTCCATCTTGGAAGTGGAGGAAAACTGTCGTGACAAGGCGCCAGCCCTTACATTCTTAGTACCGGATAAGAATGAGACAGTGTAATTAAAACTCGACAAGAAAATAGCCCACTGTGCCCTTCTGGGAGAGAGACGCTTAGCCTCAGACAAGAAAGTGAGATTTTTATGGTCAGTAAGAATGAGAACCGACACAGTGGTACCTTTCGAGGAGATGTCTCCATTCTTTCAGGGCTAAAATGATCGACAACAGCTCTCTGTCACCAATCTCGTAATTGCACTCCGCAGGTGACAATTTCTTGGAAAAGTAGCCACATGGATGCATAGCGCTGTCAGAGCTAGGACGTTGAGACAAAAGGGCACCAACTCCAGTCTCAGAAGCATCAACTTCAAGGATAAAAGGCAATGTAGGATCAGGATTAGTGTTGCTCACGAATATTAGCATTGCGAATATTCGTTACGAATATTGCATATTCGAGTATTCGCGAATAACTCGAATATCGCGGTGAATTTTCGCTATTGCGAATATTCGTATTTTTTCAAATTTCTTTTTAAAACAGATCACATCCTAGTGATCTCCATCGACGTCTAAAAGCATTGCTGGTATGATTAGAGACCCTGGGCCGAGTAGCTGAGGCGATCCTTTTATGTTGCCGAATATTCGCAATGCGAATATTCGTATTACGAATATTCGCGAATACTTTCTCTGCCCTTCTTTTGCACCAGAGCCAATCAGAGTTCTCCTACCACAGTTGTCAGAGGTTAGCAACCTCCATAGCAACCAATAGGAACCTGCCTGCACGACCATTATATAAGATCACTCCCAGCAGTATTTCAGTGCAGATTCACAAGGTGGCTAGAGAGAGTGGAGTGTTTCTGTGCGTTTTTCCTGTGTATTGCGATCTTAGATCTTAGCATATAGGAAATGATCTCCATTTTCGCATGTTGTTCGCGCGCATGCGCATGCGCAGACGAGAATTTCGCAATCAATTTCGCAAATTAATTTTTTTGATAAAATATCTTGAATATTCGATATTAACGAATATTTCACGAATATTCTTCTATATATTCGTGAAATATCGCGAAATCGAATATGGCGTATTCTGCTCAACACTAATCAGGATATGCCAACACAGGAGCAGAAACAAAGGCAGCCTTAAGACTCTCAAAAGCCTTAATGGACTCTGGAGACCCACTCTGTGGGTTACCGTCCTTTCTGGTTATATCAGTCAGGGGCTTGACCAGAGACTGAGGCGGAACCACACTTGTGCTGTGCGAATTTCAGCTCTGTAATCTCTGCAGATAGATAAGGGAAGTGTTCAGCAGATTAGCAACGTTTTAGCTGCGAATTTGGAGACCTGGGAGAAGTTACGGGTGAGAGGAGAGTGGGGGAGAAGTGTATTGAGCTGAATGACAGAAATTCCTGAAGAGAACTGAACTCATCTGTGAATCAGCTGCGTACCCATAGAAGATAATTGGACTGAATTCGCACCTGAGCCACACCGCAAGGCATTAAATCTGCACACGTTTTTTCTGCAATGCGCAGTGCAAATGCATCGCACATATGTGAACCAGCCTCATTGAAAACAATGTATTTAGAAATGTTCTGCGTATTAGATGCGGTTTAAGCCGCAACCAATTCGCATAGGTGTGAATCCGGCCTAAAAGTTACGAATATACTTTCAATAATAGTTGTAAAAGCCAAGAAATCGCTGCAGAGGACGTAAACCCACGGGTTGAGGCCAGTGTAGGACAGCAGAAAGTTTCTCTTGGTCTATCAAAAAAACAGCCGTGGAAATTACATAACCCAGGAATTTGACCTGTTCCCGATGGAATTCACACTTCTTCAGCTTACAATAGAGATTGTTGTCTCTTAGTTTCTGAAGCACTCGACAGACATCTGTGTAGTGGCTCTCCAGGGACTTGGAAAATATGAGGATATCATCGACATAGACCACCACACATAACTGTAACAAATCTCAGAGGACATTGTTAATAAACTCCTGGAAAACTGCCAGAGCATTACAGAGGCCAAAAGGCATTACGAGATACTCATAATGACCTGTTCTGGTATTAAAGGTAGTTTTTCACTCGTCGCCCTCCTTAATCCTCAAGAGATTATATGCCCCTCTTAAATCAGGCTTTATGAAAACCGTTGCTCCCTTGAGGTGGTCAAATAATTTCATAATCAATGGAATCCGATAGGCATTCTTAATGGTGAGACGATTGAGACCCCTATAGTCAATGCAAGGTCTCAGTTCACCACTCTTCTTCACAAAAAAGAAACCAGCACCAGCAGGAGACAAGGATTTGCGGATGAAACCTTGAGAGAGTGTGTCTGCAACATACTACACCATGGCCTTATCCTCCAAGACCGACAAAGGGTAAACCCGGCCATGAGGGGGTATGGCACCAGGCTGAAGGTCAATTGCGCAATCATATGACCGGTGTGGAGGCAAAGTACCGGCTTGACCTTGGTCAAAGACATTGCTAAAATCGTTGTACTCCTCCGGCAGGGAGGAGAGTGAAGAGGTGCTACCTTCTGGAAGCATCTCTTACTGCATTGTGGAGACCAGGACAGAACCTCAGTTAATAAAAAGAGGGGTTGTGCCTCTGTAACCAATGATAACCAATAACCAGTGGAAACTTAGGTGAGGAAATAACTTGGAATTGGATTATCTCATGGTGAATAGCCCCTACGGCCATGGACAACGGAACAGTCTCATGAGTCACATGGGCAGGCTCTAGAGGTCTCCCGTCAAAAGCCTCAATGGCAAGTGGAGTGTCACGCAGCTGCAGCGGAATCAAGTGCTTTGATGCAAAGGCAGCATCAATGAACAGGCCTGCAGCCCAGGAGTCGACTAGAACCTGTATCTCGATGGACGACTCAGCCCATGACAGGATAACCGAAACCAAGGGCTTATCCTTCTGGTAAACTGCAGACAAAACAACGGCACCTAAGGTCTGTCCATGACAAGACCTCAAGGTTCGGACGTTCCCTGGACGGGTAGGACAAGACTTCAAAAGTGACCAGCCTTGCCACAATAAAGGCACAATCTCTCCTTCCTCCTAAGGACTCTCTAGTCCGCAGAGAGACACGTGAAGCCCAAGTTCACTGGGTTCATCCTCACAGACCGGTTCGGTACCAGGAGGCATGGGAGGCAAGGGTGGGACTGCAAAGCTTATATATAAAATGTGCATTTTATATATAAAAAAACAGGGAGGAGGGAATGGGATTTTCTTATTGGTGCAATAAATGTTCATATATGAATGAGAAAGAAAACGTTATTGAACCACATTGGTACAAAAAAATCTAGAAAACATTTTATTAAGGTGTAAACCACTTTAAAATAGATCCACTAAACAGTTAGATGTTTGGTGTACACAATGAAATAATTGACGGTCACAGATTAGCATATTGTAGTCAAGCCGAGATGAAGTGGATTGCCGTGTCCCAACATGTGTCGCTTGTAAAGCTTCCTCAGGGGTAAACAGTAGCAATCAGGGCTTACAGTTGTGACTACAGAAATACAAAAAATAAACATTAATATTACACAAAAGGGGAAAAGGGAAATGCACACAAAATATGCATGAGAACAATAAAAATATTTTTCGGTTGCAGAGCCCAGATATTTCATGCTTACCCCAATGCTTGTAATGACTGAAGCTCGCCGAAAAGATCCAAATACCGGATCAGAGTGCAATCCCCCAATGGGAAAGAACCGATCCTACCGCATAGGACACTATTGGGGGAAAGGCTGGATAGAAAAGAAGGGGTCAAATTAGATGACAAAAAGATGGATATAAATTGGTTTCAAGTGAAACAAACTTGGTACCTATGCAAAGCACCGCATATTTCACTTACTTAAAAACTGGAAAAAGATTCTAAGATGAATAAGGCTGGGCAGGAGATGAGGATAGACCTTGTCATATGACGCTGATCTGAGAATGGAAATTGGGTATAAAGAGAAAATAGACCAATAAGTTTTAAACCAATTAAATTTGTCTACATGCCAGAATACTCACTAATGGCATATAGTCAGCTAAAAAACAGTGAATAGGGATAGCCCGTACAACCAATCAAATATACCTGCATCTGTAACTAGTGTGGACAGGAGTAATTAATAAATAAAGGGTCGATTAAAATATAAAAGACATATAACAAGTCCACTTGTGCCAGGTATATACTGTTTACACAGGTAAGGGTCTATGGCTAACTATCTTGGTCTAAATCAGGGGTGCCCAACCTTTTGAGGAGCGAGGGCCACTTTATCGACTTGGTAACCGGTCGCGGGCCACAATGAGCATCAGTGGCGTATGGTTTGTCAGCGCCCGGGGAAAGGCAAGTAATTTGCGCCCCCCTAACCTGTGGACTTTTAGCACCCCCCAAGTCCCTTCACTTCCTACAATAGTACAAACCAGCCTGATTCCCACACTAACCACTGCAATAATCTGCCTACCTGATTCCTACACTGACCACTACACTAACCTACCTGCTTCATATACTTGCCACCATTACACTGACCTACCTGTCCACTACACTACCTGATTCCTACACTGTCCACTACACTACAATGACCACCTCACTACACTACAATGACCACCTCACTACACTACGCTGACCACCTCACTACACTGACTACCTCACTACACCACACTGACCACCTCACTACACTACGCTGACCACCTCACTACACTGACCACCTCACTACACTACGCTGACCACCTCACTACGCTGACTACCTCACTACACTATACTGACCACCTCACTACAATGACCACCTCACTACACTATACTGACCACCTCACTACACTACAATGACCACCTCACTACACTACGCTGACCACCTCACTACACTACACTGACCACCTCACTACTCTACGCTGACCACCTCACTACACTACGCTGACCACCTCACTACACTGACCACCTCACTACACTGACCACCTCACTACACTACGCTGACCACCTCACTACACTACGCTGACCACCTCACTACGCTGACTACCTCACTACACTATACTGACCACCTCACTACAATGACCACCTCACTACACTATACTGACCACCTCACTACACTACAATGACCACCTCACTACACTACGCTGACTACCTCACTACACTACGCTGACTACCTCACTACACTACAATGACCACCTCACTACACTACAGTGACCACCTCACTACACTACGCTGACCACCTCACTACACTACGCTGACCACCTTACTACACTACACTGACTACCTCACTACACTACACTACGCTGACCACCTCACTACACTACACTGACCACCTTACTACACTACACTGACTACCTCACCGCCGCGATCACGGATAGGCCAGCCCCGCCGCAATCATGGATAGGCCAGCCCGCCGCGATCACGGATAGGCCAGCCCTACGCACATGACCCCATTCACTAATGCTCGGAGATGGCGGGTCGGGAGCCCGCGATCTGGGCATGCCGACCCGCCATCTCAGAGCAAGACATGGCGGGCCACCCGGGAGGGCGCCGCGGGCCACATGTGGCCTGCGGGCCAGCGGTCGGGCACCCATGGTCTAAATAAAAGAGCATTGTGCGCTTACCGCAGTATATGTATAGCCTCTCATCCAGCCTAATCTCCACTCAGGTGTGAATACCCCGAGTGCAGCTATAAATAGTGTCCTGCCGACACGCCCGGCGTCTGACGTCGCAGGGAGTGGGGCGGGCTTCTAAACGCTAGTGCGCATGCCTGCGCCGTCAGGCCAAATGATCTGACTACATCCCCCAGAGTTCCCCGCAGCATCGAAAGGAGGAGTGCCTGTGATGACGTCGAATAGACGACAGACAAATCCCCTCCCCCGTCCCAGGCAGACCCGACCATCCCACGGCAGGAAAACACATGACGCGGGAGGCAAGGGGGCGGAGAGAGAGGGGGATTTAAGATGAAACATATGACAGGCAAGGCATAACACAGCGCAAAATGGAGGATAAACAAAGGTCTCCCCAGGCGCCCATGCAGAAGGAAAGAGCAAGCCAAAGGGGGAATGACAGCCGGCAACATGGGAGAGGTAGACAGGGTCAAGGCATATGGGATAAAGCATAAAGGAAGAATCTGATTAAGGGACCATATATAATCAGATTGTGCCGGGAAACTCTGCAAACCAAAAGAGCAAAAAACTTTTAATACAAATATACATAACAAAAATAATACATGCAAAAGTTTCTATTCATGTGTATATATAGAAGTATAAAAAACCCGAAATATATTAATTAGATAGATAAATAATGTAACTATATGTAACCAGACACCTAATGGTAAACTTAACCGGTGGTGTTGGGAAATTTCCATATTAGCATGGTGGATAAGAAAAAAGGAGGGGAATAAGAGAAAAAAATAAAAAAGGGGGAAAAAAGGAAAAGGGACAAAATAAATATAAGGTCCAGGAAATACACGAACACAAAGCATATCTAAAACAGAACGCATGATCTGAAAAGGGGACACCCCAGCTACAGAAATGGTTTAAAATTCAAATTCTCAATAATTTCTGGAGGTTGAGTGGCCCTGAGGTCATAGATCCAGCATGCCTCGAGTTGGAGAAGTGTCCCATCGAATCAAGCGGGACATGCTCCACTGCCATTTTCCATTTGGTAATTTGAACTTTTGATAACTGACAGTGAGGCCGCATACACACGTACGAGAACCTCGTCGGGCTAAACTCATCGTTCCACCCGACGAGGTTCTCGGCCGGCCGTCGAGTTCGTCGACCAGGCTGTCGAAAAAGGCGTCGAGCCATTAGTCCCGATGGCCCATCGAGGAAATAGAGAACCTGCTCTCTATTTTGGCTCGACAGTTTTCTCGGCGAAAACGTACACACGGTCGAGCTTCTCGGCAGAATATGGATCCCAGCGAGCTTCTCGCTGGATTCTGCCGAGAAGCTCGGACGTGTGTACGGGGCCTCACAGATATCACAGTGACCACATGGAGATGTACTACCGTTTGTTGTCGATTTGGATGCTCCAGTCACATTAAAATAGCTGTGCACCAAACGGTCCCTTAGCATACCTCCCAACTTTTTGAGATAGGAATTAGGGACACCTTGAGCGGGGGGGGGGGGGGTCGTTCCGCGGATCGGAGTTGTTAAGTGGGGGGGGGGTTCCGCAGTTCGGAGTTGTTGAGCGGGGGCTTCGTGGGATCGGAGTTGTTGAGCGGGGGGGTTCGCAGATCAAAGTTGTTGAGCGGGGGGGGTTCGATCAGAGCTCTTGAGCGGGGGGGGGTTCGCGGGAGCGCACTGGATTTACCACGAATCGCGGTAATCGCGGGGGTGGTGCCGAGAATCGCGCGGGATTCCTTTCCTATTCGCAGGACCGTGCTTTAGTGACGGGCAGTGTAGTAAGTAACGGAGTTACAATAAACGCAGTTACCTAACGCAGCCCCTTTTGAGGGTAACGAGTAATCTACCTGATTACTTTTCCCCTCACAGTAACGCAGTTCCCATTACTTGGGAGGCGTTACCGCAATTACATCTACCGCTACTAGATGGCAGCAGAGTAATTGCTTCTGCCGGTGCATCGGTGCTGTGAACATAAATATGGGTGGAACTCCGCTTTAGAATCATGTGACCGCTGTGATGGTCTGTCACATCGGTCTGAAAACTCCCAATCGCAAGGATCCCTGGATACAATGAGCCCCACCCCCCTCACACTGACCTATCACCGGCGAACAACTCACATCGATCACACACACTATGTGCGCAACCTGATCAATGATCCGGGGAACACATGGCCGGAACAAAATGTTCCACAGAACAAACGTTCCCTATACAGCACAGTGTACACAGCGACATCTAGTGGTCAACATGGTAAGTGCAGGACACCTATACAGACCAATGATCAGCAGGTTATTTTTGGTCAGTGATTTCATCTCTTCATCAGACAAGAAAAATCTGACATCCCCATTCCAGATCCCTTGCATCTAATAAAGCTTATAAGATAAATAAAATAATAAAACTATAGAAAATTCTAATAAAGCCTAATATAAGATTTTAAATTACAGACTCCGTAAACGTCAAGGGAGTGTATATTATAAACATACATTTTAATCCAGCTTATAATTTGGATGTAATATATAGCAGATGGATAAGGGTTTTAAGTCCTATTAGCTGCACATACATGGGGGGACGGATGCACCTAGGCTGGGATATACACGAGATCACCATTTGTTTCTGGTTTTCTTCTCTCAAGGATCTGCCATTCTTTTGTCTTGGAGTATTAACTCACTGCTCCCTGGCAAGCGCCCGTCATCTGCCTCTCAACAAAGCATTGTAGAATATTAAAAAAAAAATCAGTTACTTTGCTGAGTAACTAATTACTTTTTCAATGTAGTAACTGAGTCACTAACGCAATTACTTTTTCGGAGAAGTAATTTGTAACTGTAACTAATTACTTTTTTAAAGTAAGATGAACAACACTGGTGACGGGACACATTTAAAAGTGATCTCTGGATACTCCTTCACAAATTTCTTTATACTGGGATCAGCAGTACAATACAACTATATAGATCAGACCAAAATGAGAGACAAATGAGGAGGAAAGAGGGACATTGCTTCATAGCAGGCTTCCCATCAGCAGTGTCCCTGTCACCCATCTTCAGGAGATCGGAGCTCTTCTAGCACCATCTACATGCACACCGTGATGATGACATGAGACAAATCTATGGCCACATAGAACCTCCTGATGATGCTGTGTGACAAGGTGTGATCACAGGACACAAAACCATCAGGGCAATTCGCCTTAGATTGCCATATACAGTATGCCTTCCAAATTATCTTCTTCCTTGTTGCTAAGGGTAGCCAGGCGGTTTCCTGGATGCTGTGCTACGATTGGTCACAGAATTCCCTGTTCACCTTCCGGTTCAGCTTGGCTCGCTCTGATTGGCGGAGGGAGATCCCGCCGAATGACTACGTCCTGTGGAGGGTTGGCGGCGGAAGTGACGCAGGGAGAGGGATGGTGGAGGAGTCTTGGTGTTATTGTTGTTGTTTCGCTTCTTCCTCCGGCTCCTCCTCCTCCTTAGTGCGGTGTCCGCGGCTCTCAGGCTCCGGGGTCGTCGTGTCTCCGGGATGTGCCTGTGCTCAACATGGAGAACAAGCGTGTGGAGGTTCCCGAGGGGGTCCTGGACGACCTGTGCAGGTGACTGGGGCTGGAGGGCTTGTATTGGGGCACTACAAGGCTCAGCATTGCCTGCATGATGGCAATTGTAGTTCTGCTGAAGAAGTGGGATTATATGTGTTATCAGAGTCATGAAAACTCGCCCTGTCAGCCTGTTATATAAACATACTCCTTTTTTACTGTCAAAAAACAAACAAACATACTCCTTCATTTTCTGAGGGACCCTGTGTTCACCTGAACAGCCCCAGGCCTGACACTTCCGGGTGTGTCAGATAATGTGTTCCCCTGCTGAGTGCCATGTTTTCTCCTGCCCACCTCCTATGTTACTACAGGACAGATGTAGGGACCAGAGGAAGCAGGGCTGTCCGACACTTCTGGAAGTGTCAGATATTGGCGGTGCCTGGAGCTGGACCAACACCCCACCTGACCGACAGGCATCGTCCACCTTTGTGACCGTCTTTCATGGTGACAGGGAGATGGAATATGTTATACCCATGTTTAGGGTCTATCAGGAAACCTGGTCACATGACCCAACCTACACCCTCACCTAGGGGTGCAACGGATTAAAAAACTCAGGAGTCACGGATCGGATCATTTTCGGATCGGCAAAAAAAAAATCTCCCCCACTGTAATATCCACACCCCACTGTAATATCCACATCTCCCCCCCCCCCCCACACTGCAGTGGCGTCACTCGGTGCAAAAAAAATAAAAATGGTGTCACACCCCACAGTAGTACAGACCTCAGACAGTAACCCCCACAACAGTAGTGCAGACCTCAGACAGTAACCCCCACAACAGTAGTGCAGACCTCAGACAGTAACCCCCACAACAGTAGTGCAGACCTCAGACAGTAACCCCCACAACAGTAGTGCAGACCTCAGACAGTAACCCCCACAACATTAGTGCAGACCTCAGACAGTAACCCCCACAACAGGAAGCTACGCCTATGGAATGCGAGCGATGCGTGTGACGTATTGCCATTGGGCTGCAGATGGAGAAGGACAGAGAATGAGCCACCTTATCCTGGGAGTGATACTGTTGGGACTACAGTGGAGAAACAGGCTGACCGTGGGACGCTGACCCACAGTGGATTCTGCCTTTTACCTGCAAGCCAGTGATACTATTAGGCTTATTTTTAGCCTCTTAAAGCACCTGTTAGCTAGCCAGTGAGGCAGACGGATTAGCACAGGAGCTCCAGCGGCGCACGTCTCCTAGGAGTAGGAGCGTATGAGTCATAGCTCCAGGCAGGCGTAGGAGGCAGACAGGCAGAGTCCCTCCCAGCCCTGCTAGCCCGGTCTTCTCTCCAGCTCCAGCCTGGAAAAACCTGTACCCCAGTCCGAGCACTCCTCTAGCCCAGCTCCTTGGCTCTCCTGAAGGTAAGAGCCCTCCACTGAAGCTGCTGACGGCCGTCCTTTTTAGGATAAAGCCGCAGCAATCACGGATCCCCCTTGCTCCTTTTGGTTCCTTTCCTCGGTGCCCCGCACTCCCACACCTCCATCCTCACCAGGGGCACCCTCCTGTAACCTCCCCGCGGCAATTCCGACGTTCGGGGGCACTTTTTTGAAAGCACCGCGCCAGGCCGACCTGAATCGCGGGGCCGCGGTTTAGGAAAGACCGCGGCTTCACTTGCGGCCTAACGGCGCGCGGCTCCCCACGCCCTGCTAACTTCACCCAGCCTCTGGGAAACCCCCCCTCACCCCAGAAGGACAGTCATCTGTCCTTGTTTTCGCCCTCTCAGCCCCTAGATCATCCGGAATACACCTTATCTGTTCAGCCCTCATCCCACTGCCTGAGCAGGCAGCCATCCTACCAGACCAGCAACACGTTCCCCCTCTCATCCCCAGCCCCCCCCTTGTCTCGTGAACGAATAGAAGCTTGATCCAGGGGTTAACCGATCGCCTTTTATAGGGGTCAGGAAGGAATTTTTTTCCCTACCGGAGCATATTGGCCTAGCACCGCCAGGGTTTTTTTGCCTTCCTCTGGACCAAGCCAATTCCCCCCCTCCCCCCCCCCCCCCCCCACGGTGTATTGCGATTATGGCAGGTCGACAATATTCGGCCGAAACCATTTGGAGTTTGAGGCAATTCGCCGCAATACTGCCAGCCATCACCAAAAATGCCCTAAGAACTGAGCGACTTTTGAGAATCGATCATTGATCGACTGTCAGACGTTTCAGCCATTTACCCCAGCTCAAGCACATATCATGTGCTCTGATTAACACAAGATCGGCAGTAAAACACCGACTAGAAATCCGCGACTTCATTCAACAAAATGATTTAGACTGTCTTTTTATTACAGAGAGCTGGCTCACAGCTGACTGTAACACCATTCTAGGAGAACTGGTGCCAGAAAATTACCGTATTATAACGGAAAACAGAATAGGGCAAAGAGGAGGCGGCCTGGCGGTGATCCACAAGACTCACCTTACGATCACCAAACCAGTCCACCAAAACCCTCTTCCATTCATGGAAACCCTTACTCTGCAACTGCAAGCAATTTCAAAGGAGACCGTCCACATTCTGCTCTGCTATAGGCCTCCCGGCCCAAAATCGCAGCTGCTATCATCTTGGACGGATTTCTTCTCCACTTATACCCTCAACAGCAAACATCTTTTGCTGCTAGGGGATTTCAATCTCTGGGCTAACTCCTCACAAGACCCCATTGCTGACGCCTGTATTGACCACCTGGAAGGATTAGGATTACAGCAACTAGTATGTGGGCCCACACATGCTTCAGGTCACACACTCGATCTTATTTTCAGACAAGCGCTGGAAATAAAAATTAGGGAAAATGAAAAATTGCCATGGACAGACCACCATGCAATTATATTCAGTATTTCCACCATCCCCCCTGCAACAAAAACATCAAATCCAGTGACAACACACTGGACTAGATGTCAGAAGAAGCTCCACTCGGAACTCTTCAAAACGACTTTAAGGAAAAAAATAGAAACAACTCAGCCGCATCAAACGGCCGTTGAAACATTGGAAGCCATAAATTCGGCCATGCTACAGTCAGCCGACTTGGTAGCGCCGAAACGAATAACCCGCATTCGGAAAAACAACAGCAGCTGGTTTAACAACCAGCTGTCATTACTGAAGCAAGAACGCAGAAGGGCAGAATCTGCCTGGAAAAGATGTTCTTCAGAGCTAAACCTATCCATCTACAAGGCGACTACAAGGAAATACCACAAAGGAATTTTCCAAGCCAAGAAAAATTATTTTTCAGAGGCTATCAACGGTGCCCTAAACCGCCCCCGCGAACTCTTCAAGATGGTCACCCAGACCATGAAGCCAGGATGCATTGAAGCCCCCAGTCCGGACACACAAGAATTTTGCAATGAGCTATCGGATTGCTTCATTAATAAAATCGAAGCAATCCGTGAAAGCATTCAGCAAAACAATTCTTCCCCCAGCCCCCCCCGCAGCCTCTCACACAGCACCCATAATAATTCTCCGATATCAGGTAAGTTCACCCTGGAACCCATCTCCATCGAGACTACTAATAATGTCATTTGTACTCTGCGCAATGGCGCAGCGCCAAATGACATTATCCCCACAAAACTGCTGAAGGAATGCGCCGACATCCTGGCTCCTCCCATCACGCAGCTTATCAACCAGTCTTTCTTGGAGGGCATAGTGCCCTCACAGTTGAAAGAGGGTATAATCCAACCCATCCTGAAGAAACCCTCCTTGGACCCTAAGGACCCACTCCATCGCCGTCCTATAACAAGCCTCAACGTACTCTCTAAGATAATGGAAAAGGTAGTGGTAAAACAGCTGCAACTGCATCTAGATACCTACAAGCTACTTGACCCATTGCAATCAGGCTTCCGTCCCGGTCATGGGACGGAAACAGCATTGCTGAAAGTATGGGACGATGTTCTCAAGGCCGCAGACGAAGGAGAATCTTGTCTCCTGGTTCTGTTGGACCTAAGTGCAGCTTTCGACACTGTAGACCACAATCTGTTACTGACTCGGCTTGCTGAATTAGCCAGAGTCGCAGAAAGCGATTTATCTTGGTTCTCCTCTTTCTTGGAAAACCGATCGCAAACAGTGAAGTTAGGACCTTTTACGTCTGAAAAACGCACAGTAACATGCGGAGTCCCTCAAGGATCGCCTCTGTCACCAGTGCTGTTTAACATATATCTCCGTCCTCTTTTTGAGATTATCAGCAGCCAAAAACTGCTCTATCACTCATACGCAGACGACACGCAACTTTATTTCCGCATCTGCAACAGGCAGGATCACCACCTCAATCTAGAGACTTGTCTCTCTTTGATAGAGGACTGGATGACAAAGAGTTATCTCAGTTAAACTCAACGGAGCGAAAACAGAACTTCTTCTGTTTCACGCCAAGCGCAGGAATCAACTTTCAACAGCGTGGACCCCCCCGCCTATTTTAGGCAAATTCATCACCCCTAGCGCCAAAGTCAAAAGCCTAGGGGTCATTTTTGACTCCTTTATGACAATGGACGCACAAATAGGGTCAGTAGTCAGCGGATCTCACCATCTACTGCGCCTACTACGTAGACTCACTCCGTTCATTCCCAAAGAAGACTTAGCGGTCGTGGTGGGAGCAATTGTAAACTCCAGGTTGGATTATGCAAATGCCCTTTACCTTGGCCTCCCCAAGTACCAAATCGCCCGTCTGCAAGTCGTTCAGAATACGGCCGCTAGACTGGTGACTGGGAAAAAACCCTGGGAATCCATCTCACCTTCACTGAGAGCCCTTCATTGGCTGCCAGTTAAAGACAGAATTGCTTTTAAAGCTCTCTGTCTTACGCATAGATGTGTCCATGGGAATGCCCCAATTTATTTATGCGAAATAATAAAAGCGCATAATCCCAATCGCGCTTTGCGATCCACGAATCAGAACCTGCTCCAGGTTCCGAAAGCCAACTTCAAATCCAAAGGAGAAAGAAGATTCGCGATCCAAGGTCCCAGACTATGGAACGCTTTACCAACCAGCATTCGGTTGGAGGAGAACCACCTAGCATTCAGGAAAAAGGTCAAGACTCTTCTCTTTTGATATCAAAGGAGACTGGAACAACAAGCGCCCAGAGGCGATTCAGTTCGCATGTGCCGCGCTATACAAGTTTTCATTCATTCATTCAGTAGTGCAGACCTCAGACAGTAACCCCCACAACAGTAGTGCAGACCTCAGACAGTAACCCCACAACATTAGTGCAGACCTCAGACAGTAACCCCCACAACATTAGTGCAGACCTCAGACAGTAACCCCCACAACATTAGTGCAGACCTCAGACAGTAACCCCCACAACATTAGTGCAGACCTCAGACAGTAACCCCCACAACAGTAGTGCAGACCTCAGACAGTAACCCCCACAACAGTAGTGCAGACCTCAGACAGTAACCCCCACAACAGTAGTGCAGACCTCAGACAGTAACCCCCACAACAGTAGTGCAGACCTCAGACAGTAACCCCCACAACAGTAGTGCAGACCTCAGACAGTAACCCCCACAACATTAGTGCAGACCTCAGACAGTAACCCCCACAACATTAGTGCAGACCTCAGACAGTAACCCCCACAACATTAGTGCAGACCTCAGACAGTAACCCCCACAACATTAGTGCAGACCTCAGACAGTAACCCCCACAACATTAGTGCAGACCTCAGACAGTAACCCCCACAACATTAGTGCAGACCTCAGACAGTAACCCCCACAACATTAGTGCAGACCTCAGACAGTAACCCCCACAACATTAGTGCAGACCTCAGACAGTAACCCCCACAACATTAGTGCAGACCTCAGACAGTAACCCCCACAACATTAGTGCAGACCTCAGACAGTAACCCCCACAACATTAGTGCAGACCTCAGACAGTAACCCCCACAACATTAGTGCAGACCTCAGACAGTAACCCCCACAACATTAGTGCAGACCTCAGACAGTAACCCCCACAACATTAGTGCAGACCTCAGACAGTAACCCCCACAACATTAGTGCAGACCTCAGACAGTAACCCCCACAACATTAGTGCAGACCTCAGACAGTAACCCCCACAACAGTAGTGCAGACCTCAGACAGCGGCGTGTGTTTCCCTCGAGCGCGGGCTCCTCCTCTGTGGGTGTGAACAGAGAGGAGGGGCGCCGCCAGGATGGCCGCCACTCCGAATCTAGGCCGAAGCCGGGGACTTTCCTACGGCCGAGGCTCCGGAGCGCTCCGCGGATCGCAGGGTGTGCCGATCCGGACGGGGTGACACGTTCGGATCACGGATCAGTGACGATCCGTTGCACCACTACCCTCACCCAAAATCTGCTGAGTGCATTTGTACTGACAATCTGAAATCTGACAGATTAGACAGGAGAATTGATATGTAAGCGACTTGTTGACATTAAAGTGGCTGTTACCCTAAAAAAATAAAGAGTTCCTGTTTCCTTATAGCAGGTTAAACAGCCCAGTGCTTTAGCTGTCCAACCTGCCCCTATTTAAGCTGTAAAAAACCTGTCAGATCCTGTCTGTTTCTGCCCGCCCCCTATGACCCGACACCGTGGTCAGTAAGGAAGGGCTCTGGCGTGCTTACAGCTCCACATGCCCGCGCCTGCTAAGAAGCTTACACCGCGCAGCACTAATCACAGGCAGTGCGACAATTCCGGATCTGTGCGCCTGGGGATCGGGAAATGTCTCACTTCCTGTGATTAGCGCTGTGCAGTGTAAGCTTCCTGGTGGGCTCGGGCATGTGGAGCTGCGAACACACCCGAGCCCATCCTTGGTCAGTTTACGTGCCTCTGTCATCTGCCTGTCTGCTCGGGAGTCTGTGTCTCTACCCCCCTCCCTCTGTTGTTAGCATTTGTTTTAAAATTTTTGTATAAAAGTAATTAAAACCCCTGTTGCGTCAGAGGGGGGCAGGGTCACCCGTACATATCACTGGGTAACCCCACGGCGCTTCCCCGTTGTGTCAGAGGGGGGCGGGGTCACCCGCACACAGTGCCGCTGATTTAACACAGTGTGGAGAGTGTGACGATTGCTGGATGTATAGGGGCATCACGAGTGATTGCTTTTAGCCTTGAGGTTGCACCAGTAACGTTCAGTTGGTTTATGCATTGAAGTCACTTTATATATTTTTTGATGGTTACTAGGTTTACCTACCACAAGAGTTCACGTCACATATTGGTTAGAGTATCGAGGCGCTGACAGTTAACTCAAACGGTGCCTTGATAGTTGGCACACATCTGCCTTGCAGCATTTGGGTCCTTAGTTGGAGTCCCAGCCAGCACACTATCTACATAGAGTTTGCATGGTGTCTATCTGTGCTTGCGTGGGTTTCCTATGAGTATTCTGGTTACCTACCACATTCCAAGACAGTCTGGTAGGTTAATTCGCTCCTAACCAAATTGGCCCTAGTACGTGTGCATATACATTGTGTATGAGAAAGAACACTTGCCTGTAATACATTAATAATAGCTCTTAGTTGGGAACAGGGTCTTTGTAAAGGAAACTTCTAGCTAGTGCTAAAAATAGAATCTTTGGATGTGTACTACTACCTGTCCCATGTAAGGCATCTACAGATAACGCATACATAGTGTGACGATGACATTGTAGTATTCCTGTTTTGTTTGGTTGTTTATATTCTGTCGATTTTGTTCAACTGTATTCATATTTTCACATATATTTTTTTTCTCCACAGCCGATTTATTTTACACATTCCCAGTGAAGAGAGAGACAATGCAATCAGAGTGTGCTTTCAAATTGAACTGGCCCATTGGTTTTACTTGGACTTCTGCATGCAGAATTTTCCAGGCTTGCCTCAGTGTGGGATAAGAGACTTTGCTAAAGCAGATATCCTTTTTACTCTTTGACATTAGCTTTCCTGAGGAAAGGAATACAGAGACCACCTTTCATATAATTTAGAAATGACCACTTGCAGCATATTGTGTATGTAAGTACTTATTATTTAAGATTGTATTTGCACAGGCGTTTTGGCCATGCTGTGAATCCCAGCAGATGGAAACTGCTGGACACTGGGATTGGCGGCTGCATACGGATGGCAGTAGGACGGCGGCAGCTATTTGTGCCTGTTCACCTTCTGTGACCGACGGACCAGTTCAGCGGACAAATCCGATCGTGTGTATGGGCTAGCGGACATGTCTGACCGGCGGACAAATTTTAAAGCCTGCTTTAAAATTTGTCCACCGGAGACATGTCCGTCGGATATGTCCGCTGCTTAGTACACTAACCAGCGGACATATCTGCCCGCACAAGCGTCGCATGGATGCGACGCATGCATGGAAGTTTTTTACTTCCTGGTGCGGTGACGTGGCGGCGTTAATGTCACCGCCACGTCACTGCGCTGTCTGCTGGCGGGGATTTTGATCCGATGGTGTGTACACACCGCCAGACGAAAGTCCCGAGGAGACATGTCCGATGAAAGCGGTCCGCAGACCGTTTCCATCGGACATGTCCCTCCGTCTGTACGCGGTCTTAGTGTGTGGGCTCGGCGACCACTACTATTCCCCCCAATGCTGTCAATCCCAGCAGCACAAATCTGTATTTTCCTGCCACTGGGATATTCAGCATGGCAAAATGCTTGTCAAAGAGACTTGCTTATTCAGGACAAAATGCCCACTCGCTGACCATCTTTTAATCTCCTCTCTGTTGCTCCCTCGTAATTCTATCTGCTTTTCCAGCCGCCAATAGAATACCCCATGTTGTCTCATGTTGGAGTTTAGGTGGCGTCACCCTCCCCATCATGCATCATAGGACAATGTCACCTGCTCCAAGAAGCACCAGGTATTTGCAGTGGTAGAGCAGTGCTGGACAAGGTGTGGAAAAAGTTATTACTTGAGCTCAAATGGCCTGTGTAACGGAATGACCAATGACACCCAGAGACTTTTGAGGGATGGGGGGTACTCCTGTGTATTCTGCAGCTCACCACAAAGATGGGGATCTACCAGGAGAGAACATCCACCTGTTCTCAGGGCTGGGTGAAATAGCAGAGTGTTAAATTGACCCAAAGTACTCTTAAGCAGACTGATCTGCAGGCAGAGGGTGTTATAAGCAGTCAGTTCTGCTGTTCACAGTAGAAATAGCAACGAGGTAAAGGGAGCAGCAGGGAGAGCACTGAAGTGGTTAGTATAGGGTGGTTGGGGGTGGACTTTACACAGATGCCATGAAAAGTTAGTGTCTCTTTTTAAGTAAAATGCAGCCCATAATTTTTCATTTTGGGTTGAGTTAAAGCTTCAAAGTCCTGCAACAGAAAAAGCTGAAATTTTCCCCCAAGTGAATTGAAGTTCTAGCTTTGGCAGTTGTCACTTTCTGTTCAGGATAAAAAAGGAAAATCTCACGCCACATATAAGAAAAATAAATAAGTAAAACAGCTGCTCCCCAAAAATAATCATGTGATTATAAACAGTGGAAAGAATAGAAGAAAGGGGACGCTAAATGAATTAACTAATTGGTTTTATCAGTGATACCATAACATTAAATCAGGGATCCTCAAACTACGGCCCTCCAGATGTTGTAGAACTACACATCCCATGAGGCATTGTAACACACTGACATTCACAGACATGACTAGGCATTATGGGAATTGTAGTTCCTGAACAACTGGAGGGCCGTAGTTTGAAGACCCATGCATTAAATCAATAAACCATTTACAAGGAAACGCCACCCATTCCAACAATAGATGTATAGTGAAATATAATAAATATGAGTGAATGAACCCACAAAAATTAAGTAAAAATTCAATAAAGTAAATGACATAAATAAATCAGTCACCCATATACATATAATATCAGGTAATAAACTTTTAAAATAAACAGTAGTGCAGAAAAAAGTTCATAAAGGAAAGTCCATAAGAAAATTTCTGTGCAATCTGATTGTGCAATTTGATCGGATAAACAATGTGATAATCCACCTTCACCAAAACATATAGGATCCACCCGAAGTGATAAGCAGCAGATGTCTCCTTACCAAATGGAGTTGACCCCTGTTTGATACCAAAGAGGGAATCAATAAAGCGCTTGATCTATTAATGGGTGATGGAGGCTTGCACCTCTGAATAGCAGTGATCTCCGTTCATGTATGCAAAAAACGAGATGAATGCCGACATAGCGTAAAACCGTTTATTAAAGCAGAGACAATAAAACAAAGCCAAATGGATGCTTACTTGGCAAAATGCCCCGAACCTGGCACTGAGGCTTGGTCGCGTATAAGGGTAGATGGTCCCGGCTGTTCAGCTGTGATGGCGTGCGTTCCACACTGCAGACGCCATGAACCAAAAGAACCGGAAGTGATGACACCGTGCGTGGTCAGGTCCCGCCTTGGGTTCATTCACTCATATTTATTATATTTCACTATACATCTATTGTTGGAATGGGTGATGTCTCCTTATAAATGGTTTATTGACTTAATGTTATGGTATCACTATTATAACCAATTTGTTAATTAATTTAGCGCCCCCTTTCTTCTATTCTTTTCACTTTCTGTCCAGGAGCAGTGGTCACCATGACAAATAAGGAGTCTGAAACTCGCCAACAGGGGGCACAGACAACAATAAAACCTGAAAATTGTCCTAACCTTCCCCCCTCCTATTATAAAAAAGAAAAAAAAATTGTCAGGAGTTTAATTTAATAGTGTATTTGTGACATGCACTCGACAGCATCTGAAAACCAGACCTTACTAGTGTGGGGATAAAGTAACAACATTTACAAGCATAGAAATCTGAAGTGGGACTGGTTCAGCGGTTTAAAATCGCCTGAAATCATTCCTGAATTAGAGCTTGTTCACACATACTGTGGTGACCTGCCTTTTTGTTCCATCCTGACATACTGGAAGTCACTACTAAGGCACATAGACAACAGTTGTTCTTAATGTGCCCTGTTAGCACTACACCGTTCGTGTGGCGTGTGGGACAGTGCATAAAAGTGTAGACACTGGATGGCACCGCAGGTCTTTGTAGCACAGGGCACAGTTCTGTTGTGCAGAGACCTGAATAGGTACCCTTTGTACACTGCAAAAGTTAAAAGAAAAAAATTAAAACTTGAATTGTGTTGTATAATGCAAGGCACCAGTTCTGTACATCAGACATTTTAGTGTCATTTTTCTGGTATGAATGTGCCCTTATTTGCATCAGAACTGCTTTTCCGAGGTGCAAATGCTGCCAGAAGTCCCTAATAGCGTCCCAGGTACCTTCTCTGTTCCTATACCAACTTATATAGAAATATGCCCAAATTTGTTGATATATAATAACCTAATTTCCTGCGATCACAGACCTCATGTATACCTTCTTCCTGAAGGGGTTCTGAAACCCTTTGTACCCTTTGAGATTATCGCTTTACCTGAAGATATTTATGGTAAATGTTTTTCTTCCTTTACAACAAGTGTACTATTTCAGCATTGCCCGTTTTTACTCCCCAATGGTGAAGATGTTCAGAGGGTCTTAGATGAATGGAAGGAGTACAAAATGGGAGTGCCTACCTATGGTGCCATTATTCTTGATGAGACCCTTGAAAATGTAAGTGATTTATTTATAAGCCAGGATATTATAATAAATTAGTATTTTTCTGTTAAATGTAATTCAATGTGCTTTCTTTAGATCGGTTGCTGATCTATAGTTCTCAAAGGCGATAAGCTCTACTTTTTTCATCTTATGTGTAGTTTGAGTCGCCCAGGTTTGTGACAGGCTTAATGTTTTATCTGCTGTTTGCGTTCTGTCTTCCAAACGGTTCAACCTGATAAAAGGTCCTAATCCTTCCCTATGTTAAAACTAAAAAAAAAAAACTTTTATGTCTAGAGGTGGGCTTTATTATGGAGCCGTGGAAGTAAAGTTTCAACAACCTTATTATAAACTAGAGAAAAAGTAGTCCAAGTTATTGCCCTACAAATGGGCCATGGACAAACAGGTTAAGGCTTCAGCCTTGCCTAACTTGTAATACAAAACCCGTACCCACCACTTTGCAAGCAACTTTTGATAGAACAGGAGCTGGTCACAGCAACAGCTTGTTGCACTGACCATGGAAAGTATGTTACATATTTGTTGCAGCTGTTCTGTAATCTACTCCTAATTCCAGCTGCAGCTAACCTATGAAATAGGAAAAATCTATACATTTTACACCCTTTCTAACAATTATTGCCACATATTAAAAAGAATGTAAACGGGGTGTGGTCTGGACATGGCTGTGTAGTCATGTGTTCAGTGAGTGAGCTCATGTCCTTTCCCTCCTTCCCCAGCTTATTTTGCTAATTTTCCAGTGGTATGCTCTCAGCGAAGAGGCGCAAAGCAAAGAGCAACACTAAAGCAACCCGGACACCCCGTTCATCTAAACCTAATGGGGAAATTCAGAGCTTATATCAGAGTTCCCAGACAGCCTCCCCAGAATACAAGATGGCAGAACCACGCTGCTCTCACTGTGAGTCCTCTTAGACACAGGATCCCCAAGCCTCACGCTCCACCTCCTCGGCTTCTGATGCCATGTCAGACACCTGCAAACTTTTGCTAGTCAGCAAAGTCCCTCTCTCCATCCGCTGACTTTGTGTGCAGATGCTGAACTCCGGGCTCTCCTCCAAGCCCTACCGACTAAAACGGACATAGAATCCCTCATTGGCAGGCTGGAGGAGTCGCATCGCCAAGACCTGCAAGCCATTAAGTTGGAGATACAGTCCCTTTCAGACCGATTATCCACAGGGGAAACTACACTCACTGCACAAGAGCACAGTATGACCGCTCTATAGTCTCTACAGGACTCCCATGTAGATGCTGAGGTGAACCTACAGCTCCATTTGGAGGATCGAAGCCGACGCAATAACCTGCAGCTTCGTGGCCTCCCTGAAGCCCCCGACGCAGAAGACCTAGCAGAAACGGCAGTGGCCATCCTCCACAAAGTGCTGGGTGATACACCCCCGCCAGACTTAGTGTTTGATCGGATCCTCAGGGTCCTTGGACCCTGGTCTACAGATCCTAATAGAGTATACCATGTGATATCATCTGTTGGCTACATTGCTACTCATAAAGTAGTTCTTTGTTTCTATACCCCCTTTCTGTCCGATCTAATGCCTCAATCACCCCCCTCCCCCGCTGGAATTACCAGGTTTTTCATGTCTCCTAATAGATGGTTTTAATGCCTTAAAGGGTAACTCCACTTTTTTATGTTTGTCCGTATCGGTATTTGTGAGCAGTGGAGCAGGAAGAAGGCAGGATCTTTTGGGATAGTGAAGTCTGTAAATTGTTGGGAGATCCTGTGTACCTTCGACCAGTATTGTTGGAGCTTTGAACAGGACCAGAATACATGGAGAAAAGTTCCTGTCTCATCTCCACCAACGATCTGATGCCTCTGGGAAGAATTTACTTAAAACTAACAGAGTGAGATACCATTGCGTCAATATTTTATAGTTATATTCCTGTGTGTGCATACAGATGGAAGATTTCAGGGAGAGATGGATGATGTTTTGATGCTGGGCGGGTGTGAAGGCCTTATTGAGATCTTTCTCATTTACTGAGACTCGGCAGGTTGAAGATATCTGGAGGGGAAATGAGATGAGTAAGGCATACATCTAAAGCCGCGTACACGTGACTTCCATCAGTCTTGCATACACACTGCCAGACTAAATTCCGACCGTCCAAAACATGGTGACGTAAAACACTGACGACTTGAGAAAAATGAATTTCAGTGCTTCCGAGAATGCGCCAACTTGTATATAATAAATGGTTTTACAAATAAATGTGTGAGAAGTGTGGTGTGCATTTGTATTCAGCCCCCTTTTACTCTGATCTACCTAACTACAATCTAGTGGAACCAATTGCCTTCAGAAGTCGTCAAATTAGTAAAGTCTAATTAGTAAATGGAGTCCACCTGTGTGATAAATTTGTGGAGAAGTTTAAAGCAGGATTGGGTTATAAAAAAAAAATATCACAAGCTTTGAACATCTCACGGAGCACTGTTCAATCCATCCGAAAATGGAAAGAGTGTGGCTCAACTGCAAACCTACCAAGACATGGCCGTCCACCTAAACTGACAGGCCGGATGAGGAAAGCATTCATCAGAGAAGCAGCCAAGAAGCCTATGGTAACTATTGAGGAGATGCAGAGATCCACAGCTCAGGTGGAAGAATCTGTCCACAGGACAACTATTAGTCGTGCACTCCACAAATCTGGCCTTTCTGAAAGTGTGGCAAAAAGAAAGCCTTCTTCTCTGTTCTGTTCACTTCCTGCTTGTCTGATTGTTACTCACCACCGTGAAGGAAGACTTTACTGCGGTGGTCAGTGACGTGCTCGCCCCCTCCTGGGAACTACATCTGTGTGGCAGGACGCTCTCTACGTGTTAGAGACTTCAAGGAGGTGTGAATTACTGGGCGTGCCACAATGCATACTGGGAAATGTAGTTCTTAACGCCGCAAACCAGGAAGTGAATGAGGGAATAGAAACTAGAATGCCGGAGGTGATATAGATGAAGGAATTTAATAGGTATTTACTCGTTTTTTTCCTTTACAACTCCTTTAAGGGGGTAAAAAAATCCTAGGAATTTTATAACATGCAATCTTTATATCTACATTAACTCTGGGTGCTTTAAAATGATCTCAGTCAAAGTGGAAAGAGCATTTTTTGCTTCCTTTTTTAAATGCATAGAAGAAAAAAACTGCCAAAAGCCTCTATCTTAATATATAGTATAATTTCAGTATTAAAAGTAAATAAATGAGCTGAAGTCTTAAAATAAACACTTGTCCATGCAAAGACCTCCTTCCCCTACCTCCCCATGCCAACCCACTTAGGGCCTATGTTGACATGTTTTTTGTTTTGCTACAGATGGGTTTTGCAGCCCCCTTTACAGACCTACGTGATTACTAATCTTGCTTCATGCAGGTCAAATGCATTTGACAATGACATATTCCCAGGATGTAACAAAGCAATATTCTTTGAGGGGTTAGTGATCGAAAGTCCTCATGAGAATACAGCACCTCATCCCTGAGTTGATTAGATAAAGGGATTTAGGGAGATTTGGGGATTATCGCGGTGCCAAAATAGAAACCAGACATATATATATATATATATATATATTTTTATATCAAAAATAGAAAAACTTTTTTTATTAAAGTTTTACAAGGTAAAATCTGATTCAAAATACAAATAGACAAGGTAAATTGTGGGAGCAGATCGTAGAGATATATTTCGATCGAGTCAACACTACTAGTTTCGCCTGATATTCGCTTCCTCAGGGGAATTAAGACAAGATCGTTTCTCTGAGAGAGGCTCTAAAATAAAACAACTTTAGCAATGACGCAAAATTACATACAAATCATAATATACAAGAATTTCAAAGAAATGTATAACGTATATATTTTATATAAGTTTGGCTGGGATGATTGTCGAGGCATCAAAAACCATCGTCCCTGAAAGAGCGCCCACGTGTGACCCCAAGTAATCCAACCAACGCTGATACAGCCCAGGGGATGGAAAAGAAAAAAAAGAAAAAGGAAGGAAAAGGGAAGTGAGGGTAAGGGAGGGGGGAGGAAAGAGGGGGGGGAAAGGGGAAATAGAGGATGGGGGGGAGGGAAAGGGGTAGGGAAAAGAGTGAGGAAGGGAAATGGTGAGGAAAGAGGAAAAGGGTTCTGTCAGCAAATATATCCTGAGATGGAAAAGGTACAAAACCTACCTTCAGCTATCCAAGTAACCCACTTGGGTGACTCCTCAGGGTGGATGGTCAATCCTGACCCTAGCAATTTAAGAAAATACAGTGCGGAAAATAAGTGAACACCCTGCTATTTTGCAAGTTCTCCCACTTGGAAATCATGGAGGGGTCTGAAATTGTCATCGTAGGTGCATGTCCACTGTGAGAGACATAATCCCCCAAAAAAATTCCAGAAATCACAATTTATGATTTTTTAACTATTTATTTGTATGATACAGCTGCAAAGAAGTATTTGAACACCTGTCTATCAGCTAGAATTCTGACCCTCAAAGACCTGTTAGTCTGCCTTTAAAATGTCCACCTCCACTCCATTTATTATCCTAAATTAGATGCACCTGTTTGAGATCATTAGCTGCATAAAGACACCTGTCCACCCCATACAATCAGTAAGAATCCAACTACTAACATGGCCAGACCAAAGAGCTGTCCAAAGACACTAGAGACAAAATTGTACACCTCCACAAGGCTGGAAAGGGCTACGGGGAAATTGCCAAGCAGCTTGGTGAAAAAAGGTCCACTGTTGGAGCAATCATTAGAAAATGGAAGAAGCTATACATGACTGTCAATCTCCCTCGGACTGGGGCTCCATGCAAAATCTCACCTCGTGGGGTCTCAATGATCCTAAGAAAGGTGAGAAATCAGCCCAGGACTACACGGGAGGAGCTGGTCAATGACCTGAAAAGAGCTGGGACCACCGTTTCCAAAGTTACTGTTGGTAATACACTAAGACGTCATGGTTTGAAATCATGCATGGCACGGAAGGTTCCCCTGCTTAAACCAGCACATGTCAAGGCCGTCTTAAGTTTGCCAATGACCATTTGGATGATCCAGAGGAGTCATGGGAGAAAGTCATGTGGTCAGATGAGACCAAAATAGAACTTTTTGGTCATAATTCCACTAACCGTGTTTGGAGGAAGAAGAATGATGAGTACCATCCCAAGAACACCATCCCTACTGTGAAGCATGGGGGTGGTAGCATCATGCTTTGGGGGTGTTTTTCTGCACATGGGACAGGGCGACTGCATTGTATTAAGGAGAGGATGACCGGGGCCATGTATTGCGAGATTTTCGGCAACAACCTCCTTCCCTCAGTTAGAGCTTTGAAGATGGGTCGAGGCTGGGTCTTCCAACATGACAATGACCCGAAGCACACAGCCAGGATAACCAAGGAGTGGCTCTGTAAGAAGCATATCAAGGTTCTGGCGTGGCCTAGCCAGTCTCCAGACCTAAACCCAATAGAGAATCTTTGGAGGGAGCTCAAACTCCGTGTTGCTCAGCGACAGCCCAGAAACCTGACTGATCTAGAGAAGATCTGTGTGGAGGAGTGGGCCAAAATCCCTCCTCCAGTGTGTGCAAACCTGGTGAAAAACTACAAGAAACGTTTGACCTCTGTAATTGCAAACAAAGGCTACTGTACCAAATATTAACATTGATTTTCTCAGGTGTTCAAATACTTCTTTGCAGCTGTATCATACAAATAAATAGTTAAAAATTCATAAATTGTGATTTCTGGAATTTTTTTTTTTTGATTATGTCTCACAGTGGACATGCACCTACGATGACAATTTCAGACCCCTCCATGATTTCCAAGTGGGAGAACTTGCAAAATAGCAGGGTGTTCAAATACTTATTTTCCGCACTGTATCTTGGTGTATGTTTATCGAGAAAAGAAAAGGGGACAGAGCACACGCGGGGCACAAAGCAGCCGATGGGCGGATATAAGTGGTATGGAAAAAACAGAGGGGCACATAGGCGTCCAAAGGGGACTAGTTAGGGTCCCGCCCAATCCCACTCTTGGGCGGATCCAATTTTAGGTAAAATGCCTAGCCAAAGAGGGACATTGAATTTTAGTAATTATACAGTGTAGATAATACTAATATACAGTGCGGAAAATAAGTATTTGAACACCCTGCTATTTTGCAAGTTCTCCCACTTGGAAATCATGGAGGGGTCTGAAATTGTCATCGTAGGTGCATGTCCACTGTGAGAGACATAATCAAAAAAAAAAAATTCCAGAAATCACAATTTATGAATTTTTAACTATTTATTTGTATGATACAGCTGCAAATAAGTATTTGAACACCTGAGAAAATCAATGTTAATATTTGGTACAGTAGCCTTTGTTTGCAATTACAGAGGTCAAACGTTTCTTGTAGTTTTTCACCAGGTTTGCACACACTGGAGGAGGGATTTTGGCCCACTCCTCCACACAGATCTTCTCTAGATCAGTCAGGTTTCTGGGCTGTCGCTGAGAAACACGGAGTTTGAGCTCCCTCCAAAGATTCTCTATTGGGTTTAGGTCTGGAGACTGGCTAGGCCACGCCAGAACCTTGATATGCTTCTTACAAAGCCACTCCTTGGTTATCCTGGCTGTGTGCTTCGGGTCATTGTCATGTTGGAAGACCCAGCCTCGACCCATCTTCAAAGCTCTAACTGAGGGAAGGAGGTTGTTGCCCAAAATCTCGCAATACATGGCCCCGGTCATCCTCTCCTTAATACAATGCAGTCGCCCTGTCCCATGTGCAGAAAAACACCCCCAAAGCATGATGCTACCACCCCCATGCTTCACAGTAGGGATGGTGTTCTTGGGATGGTACTCATCATTCTTCTTCCTCCAAACACGGTTAGTGGAATTATGACCAAAAAGTTCTATTTTGGTCTCATCTGACCACATGACTTTCTCCCATGACTCCTCTGGATCATCCAAATGGTCATTGGCAAACTTAAGACGGGCCTTGACATGTGCTGGTTTAAGCAGGGGAACCTTCCGTGCCATGCATGATTTCAAACCATGACGTCTTAGTGTATTACCAACAGTAACTTTGGAAACGGTGGTCCCAGCTCTTTTCAGGTCATTGACCAGCTCCTCCCGTGTAGTCCTGGGCTGATTTCTCACCTTTCTTAGGATCTTTGAGACCCCACGAGGTGAGATTTTGCATGGAGCCCCAGTCCGAGGGAGATTGACAGTCATGTATAGCTTCTTCCATTTTCTAATGATTGCTCCAACAGTGGACCTTTTTTCACCAAGCTGCTTGGCAATTTCCCCGTAGCCCTTTCCAGCCTTGTGGAGGTGTACAATTTTGTCTCTAGTGTCTTTGGACAGCTCTTTGGTCTTGGCCATGTTAGTAGTTGGATTCTTACTGATTGTATGGGGTGGACAGGTGTCTTTATGCAGCTAATGACCTCAAACAGGTGCATCTAATTTAGGATAATAAATGGAGTGGAGGTGGACATTTTAAAGGCAGACTAACAGGTCTTTGAGGGTCAGAATTCTAGCTGATAGACAGGTGTTCAAATACTTCTTTGCAGCTGTATCATACAAATAAATAGTTAAAAAATCATACATTGTGATTTCTGGATTTTTATTTTTTTTGATTATGTCTCTCACAGTGGACATGCACCTACGATGACAATTTCAGACCCCTCCATGATTTCCAAGTGGGAGAACTTGCAAAATAGCAGGGTGTTCAAATACTTATTTTCTGCACTGTACATTGTACATAATAAACATTTTTTCTCTCTTTACAGAACCTCAGTAACTTTCTAATCATATTGGTAAATATAATACATTTAATCCACAGTACACTTTTTACATCATAAATCATAGTACGAATACTACCCCCTGGAGGAAGGGGGCATCTCAGTTGAATCGGCCAGTACTAGAGCATGCCACAAGGATGGAAGTGGGGGCATGAATGGGGTACCTCAGGGTCGGAATGTTATTAGACCCTTGGGGGGGAAAAATAGAGAGATGGAAAATGGGAGGAAAAAGATAGTCAAGCCACTTTGACTCTCGTAGATGGAATACGAAAGATGCCAGTAAGTTCCATAATACATTATGTACATTATAAAAAAAAATATTTTACGGAAAATTATAAAAAGGGCTTAAAACTGATATATTCGTTTTAGCCCCGGAAAGTTAGTGGCATCTAACTGGTATATCCCTCTAGTTTCAAGTTGGAGCAAAGTTTGGTCAATTCCTCCTGCTCGAACATGCATATGTGCATGTTCCAGGGCTGAGAAACTTATGGCGTTAAATGTGATTTCGGGATATGGTTTCACAGATCTAGAAATTATATTATCAGCTCTAAGCAGAGGCCAATTTTTTTTTTAAATCTGTCGCATTTGTACATGTTGTTGCGAAAACTTTGTTACTATTCTGATAGAGTTCGTATTGCCTTGTATGTTAGAGTTTGAATAAATTAGAGTCGATAGATCCAATTTGATCACCTTGTTGAATGATCGTTTGAGAAAAGATCGACTATAGCCTCGAGAGTGTAACGTACAGGTCATTTGCTGCAATATGATAATCCGTATCTCTAGTGCAGTTTCTTTTAAGCCTAAGGAACTGGCTGTAGGGAATGCTGTCTAATAGCGGTCCAGGGTGTGCACTGCTCGCATGAAGAATGGTGTTGCCTGCTGAGGGCTTGCGGTACAGTGATGTGTGTAAACGGCCTGTCAGGTCTACATGGATACGCAGATCCAGGAAACTCGCATTGGTTTGACTACATTCCATAGTGAATTTAAGGTTAAACGTATTGATGGCTAACAGTTGCATTAGATGTGAAAGTTCATCCTTGGTTCCAGACCAAAGGATAAGTACATCATCTATATATCTGTACCATTTAATGACTTTGAGAAGCAGATTGGATAGTCGTGTGTCTAAAAAGATCTCCTTCTCCCACCCCCCCCCCCCCCCAGATACAGGTTTGCGTAGCTGGGGGCACACTTGGTCCCCATAGCTACTCCCTGTATCTGGGGGAAGTGGGAGGAGTCTAACATAAATTTCTAGTTAGAATAAACTTCAAAAGTTTGAGAACAAAGTCATTGTATGGGTCAGAAATCGGGCCGCGTGCCTGGAGTTCCGTGGATATGACTTCTAATCCTCTGGTGTGGGGAATACAGTTGTATAAGCTTTCCACATCAAGGGCTACCAGCCATGATCCTGGAGGGACCGACTTGCCATCAAGAGTTTGCAGCAAGTGGATCGTGTCCTTTACATGGGAGGGAAGGGAGGTCACATGGGGCAACAGGTATCTATCTACCAAAGCACTCGCGTTTTCCGTCAGACCTTGACACCCTGAGACAATGGGTCGTCCGGTTGGATGTTTGAGTGATTTATGTACTTTGGGAAGCGCATAAAATGTAGGGATTTTGGATTCCCTTATGTTCAAAAACTTCCATGTATTTAGGTCAGTTGTGCCTTTTTGATAAGCTTCAAAAATTAAATCAAAGTACTCAGAAAAGTTGTCAATTATTGTTTTGGAAATGGGTCTGTACCATTCCTTGTTGCCAAGGATGTCGAGGCACATCGTTTCATTTGCCCCGACATCCATGACGACAACATTTCCGCCTTTGTCGGCTGGTTTTATAACTAAATTGGGATGGTTTTGTAAATCAGACACGGCTTTTAGTAGAACAGGAGACACATTCTGATCAGATTTATTGGTTAGATCCATATTTTTAATTTCGTTGGTAACCTGCTGAACGAAGGCCCAAAGATTAGGGTTCATCTGTAAGGAGGGAAAAGACATAGATTTTGCTCTGTATGAAGCTGGGGGGGGGGGGGGGTCACACCCCGGACGGCCAACCCATAGGAACTGGGTATTGTCTCGTCCCCGGTGTCACCCTCCTCCCAAAGACACATCAGGTCATCCATGGCCTGAAGTTCTAAATCTGTATAGTCCATAAGTGAAAGATCAACGTCATCGGTTTGTTTAGGCTTGTCATACAAAACTTTGAATAAGAGGCGCCTTGCAAATAGATGTGTGTCCTTAATAAGTTGGAATCTGTCCATATCTGCAGATGGGCAGAAAGTTAGACCAAGACTAAGTACATGAATTTGTTCCACGGTTAGAGTTTCAGAGGAGAGGTTAATTACCTCTAATCCTAAGGTTCCTGATTCGGGATCACGGGGTTGAGGATTGGATTTGACTCTTGACTCTTCCCTAAAAAAAAATAGGGGCTATCTTAGGGTCAATTTGTTGTGCACTAGTTGGAAACAACATAGAAATTGAAGGCTCGCTTACCCGTCGGATAAGAGACGATAAGGCAGAGGGCATAGATGGAATAACTCCAGTAGAAGGTAGCTATATGGAATTTGCAATTTTGACAGTAGTAGAGGGTCTGCCATATAAAGGGGTAGATGAGTGCGTGTTTGGCGGTGCGTTACGAGTCGATTGTGACTTACGGTTACCGGACGGCCCGAAAGTGCAATGCAGTGATTCCAAAGATCCCGCCGTACGGTCTCCCTTTCTCTTCTTGGGAAGTCTGTCCTGGGAAAAATCATGATAAGTAGTTGAAGCACTTGGTGAGACAGAGACAGAAGCGGAGGCTGTATTAGGCATTTCAGTATGGGTTTTGGGACCCTCGAAATTGGATGGTTTAGTATATTTAGAAGGTGTGGTTTGGTTCCATTTGTATGCATATCCATTTTCATGGGCAAGTTTGTCCCGTTGAAATTTACCTTCTTTGGTACTGATGATGCTCAGCATGTACTCCTCCAGGTGTGCCCTCAGGTATTTGTCCCTGGTGGCAAACCTGGGGGAGACAGAGGCAATTGAGCAATCAGAGTACCAATTGTTAATTTGCACATCAATTTGTTCCAATTCAATTTCATTCTGTTTGCATAACATAGAAATCATTTCATGGGAGCACATTTGTAAATTATGCTCCCAGGATTGCTTTAATGAGTCATTAACCTTACGTATGTTAGGGAAAATGTGAATCCTCAGTCCTCAAGGGACCACATGGTTTTCCATATATTTTTCAAAATATACCTTATGCCAATAAATTCTGCATTTTTTTTCTCCACAAGACGTTGGAGTCGCATGAAGGTTCGATCAAAATCCTCATCCGACATCTTGGCCTCTTTCTGAGAGGAGTGGATTTTGGACATTAGGTCCTCCCATGCTTCCCCCGCAGAAGTCAGCCCTGGCTAACAGTGGGTACCAATACAAGTATTCTGGCTGGATCAACTGATTGTGTAAAAAATCAATAAGGAAAAAAGTTTCTTACAAAATTAAATCATAATGTAGAATATCAAAAAAATATGTTTTTCAAAAGACAAATAAGGCGGATACTTCTTACAGTTGTTGTAATATTTGTTTGGTTTCTATAAGGGCTGTCGGTCATGGATTGGTGGTGAATCGAAACACCTAATGCGTGATAGAGTGAGGGGTTAGTGATCGAAAGTCCTCATGAGAATACAGCACCTCATCCCTGAGTTGTTACCTTGTCTATTTGTATTTTGAATCAGATTTTACCTTGTAAAACTTTAATAAAATTTTTTTCTATTTTTGATATAAAATATATATGTCTGGTTTCTATTTTGGCACCGCGATAATCCCCAAATCTCCCTAAATCCCTTTATCAAAGCAATATTCTTTGTTTCTAAATTAATGGTGAACACAAACTAAGAACTGTTTTTAAACTGTATCTTTTTTTTTTTTATTTTATTTTTCTTTAACATGCATTTATGGTTTTGTAGGTTCTGCTTGTCCAGGGTTATTTAGCAAAGTCTGGCTGGGGCTTTCCTAAAGGGAAAGTGAATAAAGAGGAGGCTCCACATGACTGTGCTGCAAGAGAGGTATGTTTCTATCATCCATAAAAGTTTGCATGAGCTCACCTGAAACATTAGTTCACGCTTACAGTGTAAAGCATTATTCTAAGAAAGAAAAGAATTCCATAAACTCAGTTGGATACTGGAATTATCCACTTATAAAAAATTATTTGTGTACACTATTGCACGACCAAGTAATTGTCAGTCAAATTATCACGGCATCGAAAATTTTAAAATGCCCTGGTAATGAAGTGCATTACAGGCTAGTACTCAAGTTGTTAAATGTCGCTAGTATACTCATTGCAAAAATATCTTCAAATGTTATATGTGTATTTGTTGTTTGCCTGTAAAAGCCTCCCTTATGTAGAGATGCAAAAGGCCTAAGGCTGTATTCACACCTGAGCGTTTTGTCGCCTGAAGCATGAAGCTTCAAAACGCTAGAGGGGAAAAATACATTATTCTCAATGGAGATGGTTCACATCTCCACTCCAAAACGCCTGATGCCGAACGCCTGAAGCTCAAACAAGTTCTGGACCCTTTTTTGTCGCTCGAATTGAGCGTATTTGGGCGTTTTACTGTTTTTAACATTGGTGACCCTAGACCTGTCCAAAATCGCGGTAAAAAAGCCACGATCTGTTGCGGTAAAAAAACGCTGTAAATAGCGCGGCAAAACGTGGTAAACGCAGCAAAATCGCGGCAAAACGCTACACTCAGGTGTGAATGCAGCCTAAAACTGCTGCTGGGCACAGCCATCTTGCATGATTTCAGAAGCACCAGCAGATTCAGAACTGTTGCTCAAGTGTACACTATAGCATTACCCTCTTGTTCCGTCTCCAGCAGCTACATAAAAGGGTTATGTAAGGAGGTGGGAGAGGCAGCACAGACAATAATTGGGTACTCACAGGAGAGGAGAAGGCTTATGGTGTGCAAGGTGGGAGGGGGCTGTGCTAAGGAATTGACTGAATTTTGTAGCACATTCATAGGCACATTGCAAGTGAAAAAATTATGGGAAGGAGAAACACACTGCAAGGAAGCTTTTAGAAAACTAGAACTTCTATGTCTTCGTCTGCATTTTCTTAAGTTAGTGACGGGTCTCTTTAGATGTTGGTGCAGACTGAAAGTAGTTTTTTAGAAGCCTTGACCCATAGCACATCTGATAGTTATGCCTGAAAACAATAACCAATCTTTAGCTATTAACCACTTAAGGACCCGCCACTGTAAATATTGGTCCTTTTTTTAAAGATGGATATCTCGGTAACGGCAGCAGCTGCTGCCACAACCGAGATATCTATCTTTACAGTGAGCGCTCCTGTTAACGATAACGGCGGTCTCCGCGAGATCGCCGTTATCGGTGGCGGGAGAGGGCTCCCCCCCCCGGAGGCGATCGGGTCCTTTTGCCGTCTGTGTGAGGTTGCGAGTGAGGGCAATATGGCCCCCATCCGTCCCCATAGCTTTGCTGGGTGGAAGTGACGTCAAAACTTCAGTCCCGCCCATGCGTCTTAAAGAAACATTTTTTTTTGTCATTTGAAAAAATGACAGTTTCCATTTTGTTTTTCTTTTGCATTTAAGTCTAAATATGAGATCTAAGGTCTTTTTGACCCCAGATCTCATATTTAAGAGAGCAATAATTCTAGCCCTAGACCTCCTCTGTAGCTCAAAAGATGCAACCTATAGAATTTTTTAAACATCGCCTATATAGTTTTTTAAGGGTACAAGTTTGACGCCATGCCACGAGCGGGTGCAATATTAAAGTGTGACATGTTGGGTATCATTTTACTCGGCGTAACATTATCTTTCACAATATATAAAACAATTGGGCCAAATATATTGTTGTCTTATTTTTTAATTAAAAAAAGTGATTTTTTTCCCAAAAAAGTGCACTTGTAAGACCGCTGCACAAAAACGGTGTGACAAAAAGTATTGCAATGACCGCCATTTTATTCTCTAGGGTGTTAGAAAATATATATATATAATGTTTGGGGGTTTTAGGTAATTTTCTAGCAGAAAAAACTGTTTTAGTCTTGCAAACACCAAATCTGAAAAACACCCAAGGTCCTTAAAGGGGTAATTCCCCCAAAAACCTTTTTTTAACATTGATTGAGGCTCGTTATCTCAAGGGGAATCGGATGTTTTTTTATTAGAAACGAAGCAGTACTTACCGTTTTACAGATGCATCGTCTCCGTCGCTTCCGGGTATGATCGTCTGGTCTGGGCGTGCCTATTTGATTGACAGGCTTCCGACGGTCGCATACATCGCGTCACGAGTAGCCGAAAGAAGCCGAGCGACGGTGCGGCTCTATACTGCGCCTGCGCACCGTCGTTCGGCTACTTTCGGAAAATCGTGACGCGATGTATCCGACCTCGGAAGCCTGTCAATCAAATAGGAACGCCTAGACCCGGAGACCATACCCGGAAGCGTCGGAGACGATGCATCTGTAAAACGGTAAGTACGGCTTCATTTCTAAAAAAAAAAACACCCCATTCCCCTTGACAAAACGAGCCTCAATCAATGTTAAAAAAAAGGTTTTTGGGGGAACTACCCCTTTAAGTGGTTAAGCTGGCATCTGATCACACAATTTTCTTTCGATTTTTAGAACCGCTGTGTGTAATCTGAGGATTCGGTTTTACCCTAAAAAATGTTGCAGAACAATGTATTCAGATTAAAAGACTTGTGTACTTGGTTGAGATTTTCCTTCATGCTGTACGATTAATGCAATAGAATGCGTTTTCCATCCGACAGAATGCTGGTTTATCAATGCTGATCTGTTTCAGGTGCTTGAAGAGACAGGCTTTGATATCAAAGATCGCATGTGCAATACTGATTATATTGAGCTGAAGATCAATGATCAGTTGGCTCGTTTGTATATCATTCCTGGAGTCCCAAAAGACACAAAATTTAACCCAAAAACAAGGAAAGAAATAAGAGTAAGTTGTTTGATACTTTATTAGAACAATTGGATTGACTTGCTGACCAGATTTAGCTGTGTGTACTAATTGACATATTTAATCTTTTATCCATGTTTATTATCAAGTGCGCACTCCATACATGACTTAAGAAATAGGCACCGGAAAACATTATATGTTTGTAGGTTTAGAACAGCATTCCCAAACCTTTTTGGTACCAGGGACCAGTTTTGTGGCAGACAATTTTTTTTTCCAGGGACAGGGAGTGTGGTCTGGATATTCACGGAGTCTGTCCTTGGGGCCCCAATAACTCCACAGCCCCCCTTTACAGTGTCCACCATCCCCCTTTAAAGCAGTCTCACAGTGTCCTCCATTCCCTTTCAAAGCACAGCCCCCTTTTACATTACAAGTGCCCTTTACATGAATGTAATGAGGGCTGCACTGTAAAGGGGCATAGTGATGTACTGGGGGCTGCACTGTAAAGGGACATGGTGATGTAATGGGCATGGTGATGTGTAACACGAGCTGCACTGTAAAAGGGCAATGTAATGATTGCAGTGCCCCTTTACAGTGCAGTCCTCTTTATATCAAAGAGAGAAAGATGGCACTGTATGGCCTCTCTCACACGGTTCAGGTCCGCCTGTCGGCTTTGCCGGCGGACCTGAATGGCCGCTCCATGCAAGCCTATGGAGGGTCGGCTGTCAGCGGTGACATGTCGGCTGACATCCGACTCGATCCGATTTGCTAAAATCAGACGTCCATATCGGATGAGATCTTATGAAAACAGACATGCTGTCTGTATTCATCGGATCTCTCCATAGGAGACAGCGGTGCTCGACAAGCCCCTCCCCGCTCAGTGAGCAGAGAGGGACCTGTCGTCCGCCAGCTCAGCAGAGAGATCTCCGCTGCACAACGGAGTCTGCCTCGTAGCGACGGAGTCCGCCTTGTTTGAATGAAGCCTATCTCTCTTTCCATTCACAGGAGAAAAAAACACAGGGGCAGGCTGCACAGTGACCGATCACTGTGATAGGCAATCAGAGGCCATCACCGGCATCATCGGATGACTGGGAATCGGTGGTCCTGATCGTTTGTGCGAGACCCGGGACTCACGGTGAGAGCCTAGTCTCTGCTGAGAGCTGCATTGTAAAGGGGCACTGTGATGTAACGGGGACTGCATTGTAAAGGGTGTACTGTGATATAAAGAGTCTAATTCCTGAGTATGACATCCTTGCCAATCATCAGCAGAATTTTGCTCTGTGAAGACCTCCCTAAAACATTGTTCTTTTCTTGTAGAACATTGAATGGTTTCCAATTGAAAAACTGCCTTGCCATAAGAATGACATGACTCCCAAATCAAAATTAGGATTAGCTCCTAACAAATTCTTTATGGTTATACCATTTATAAGGCAAGTATTGAACACCAGTTTATGTCAGTTGTGCTTACTTTATTTACGTTATGTAGTCAATTTAGATTCATACTTACACCAATTATTTTACAGACCATTAAGAGATTGGCTTCAACGAAGACTGGGTGACTCCTCTGACAGTGATAATGGACTTGCTTCAGCTGGAAGCACACCATCAAAGCCTAACGGGGAAAAATCAAAGTAAGTCATTACAGTTAAACAGGTGGAAAATATATTGGTATAAAAGATTAGAGGAGGAAGTCAGAATTACAATTTTGTATAGATGCTTAGGGGGGATGCATACTCAAACAGTACATAGGAGTACAGAAAGAGCAGAAAATGATTTGTAGCATTGATAGGTTAGAGTTTTAAAGCAGCGATCTGCACACGCCACAAAAGATTATAAGTCAGCAGCTACAAATACTGCAGTTGCTGACTTTTAATATATTGACACTTACCTGTTCAGGGAGCCCGCAATGTCGGCACTGCAGCTGATCTTCGGATTGGCTGTCGGGTGCAGCCGCCACCATTGCAGGTAAGGAAACCCATCAGTGAAGCCTTCCGACTTCACAGCTGGTTCCCTACTGCACATGCGCGAAGATTGCTGCGATTTTGAATTGGTCCGATGGTGGAGGAGGGGAGCCAAACTTCCGAGAGACGGCGTTGCAGCCCCGTCTCCCGGAAGTGAAGACGGGGCTGCTTTTTTACGGGACCACATCTTCTGAAAAGTTTAACTGAGGTGTCATCGTTGATGGTGGACATGATGTAGATATCCTCAGGCTTGTCAATCCCCCCCCCCCCCCCATTTGTAGCCTTGTGGTGACTAGACTCTGTGGGAAGCCTTTTCTGTTTTTTCTTGCTTTACCACAGGCCAAAGTGTTCTTCGGGTATAGGTGGCGAAAAAGGGGCAAACTGGTATAGTAAATGTGATACCCCTTTTTGGAGGAGTCAGAATGTCAACTCCCAGACAATTTTTCCGCTTATTCCCAGTGCAAGGGCCTGTTGGACACTCAGGGCTGGAGCTGGGAGTCTTTGCCTCACATATCCAGAGGAGCTTCCACAGAGTTTGTTGTGCTTCAATCTGTACCTCGCCCTCTTACTGGGGATATACTGCTTGATTCCCAGTCGGCGAGAGATGTTCTGGTCAGGTATGTAAAGCTCCACAAACCCGTAAAAAATTTGCCAAAAGATCACTTTTGGTGGAGAGTGCGGGGGGCCCCCCCTCTCCCGCCGGTAAAAGTGATCTTGCGGCGAATCTTGTGCCGCAGAGACCACTTTTATCTTAAAGCGGACACTGGGGTTATGGTAGCTAGCTGCTACCATAACAACGGTATTCCTCTTCAAAGTAGCGTCGTAAAACGATGACGGGCAGACAGGAAGTGGTTAATTAAATTTTCCCCTGATGAGTTACTTAAAAGCAAACAAACAAAATATTTTTGCCCGTCAGTACGTAGAAAACAACCCCAGTCGGTAGCGGCGGAGGCAATCGGGTCTGTTCCCTTGTTAGGTATGAAGACGAGTGAGGGGAAAGATGGCCCCCACCCGTCTCCATATCACTGCAGGGCAGAAGCAACGTCAAAACATCACTTCTGCCCAATGCTCTTAAAGGGACATTTTTATTTTTATAAAAAAAAAAAAATTGACATTAAATTTTTTTTTTTTTTTATTGCATATTAGTGTAAATATGAGATCCGAGGTCTTTTTGACCCCAGATCCCATATTTAAAAGGTCCTGTCATTCTTGATTCTATTACAAGGGTTGCTTGCATTCCTTGTAAGGCCCCCTACACACTATAAGATTTTCTGCAGATTTTTCTCTTTAGAGTTGGCAATACCCATGTAGTGCAAGGGCCTGTTTGATTGCATACAAATTGACTCTTAAAGGGGTTGTAAAGACAAAAATATTTTCCTCTTAAAGTGGAGTTCCACCCAAAATTTGAACTTCCGCTTATCCCACTCCTCACCCCCTTACATGCCACATTTGGCATGTAATTTTTTTTGGGGGGGGGGGAGTGGGGGCTTCAGGAGGAGTGGGACTTCCTGCCCCACTTCCTCCTTCCGCCAAGGGGCTGGTTAGGCGATTAAGCTTAATCGCCTACAGCAGCCCCTCCCTGTAGGCGATCGCATGGGACACATGACAGGTCCCATGCGATCGCCTGTCCAATCAGCGGCGGGCAGCGCCGCTCGCGCATGCGCAGTGGGTGCCCGGCCGTGAAGCCGAAGGCTGTCACGGCCGGGTGCCCACAGTTGCGGTGAGGACGCCGGCCGGGGAGGGGGGGAGAGGAGCGGACCCCCCGGTCGGCGCGTCGCTGGAACGCAGGAGCAGGTAAGTGAGTGTTTATTAAAAGCCAGCAGCTAGACTTTTTGTCTGGAACTCTCCTTTAAATAAAGTCTGACAGTAGCTGATAAAGTAAAAAGTAATGTTTTGCATTATAACTAGTTTGATACCTGTTGAAATCAAGCTGTTTTATTCACCTCCGTCACTCCTGAATCGTTATTCTCACTGACTTCCTGGTTTGCGGTGCGCATTCATTCTCGCTACATCATGGCCTGATGGGAACTACAGTTCCCCTTGGGGTTAGCCTCCATGCGTGTGAGGGATAAGAGCATCTTCACGCAGGGCTGTAGTCATAGGGAGGGGGTGAGCACATTCTGCTTTCCACCATGCAAAACGTCTCAGATGCCGGTGGAAAGCAAGAAGAGGAGAGACAGGAAATCGCATTATCAAACCTGGATTACTGTATTTTGGAGGTCAAAAGGAAAAATGAGGTAAGTGATATTTAAATGCTCTAGCTTACAGCAATCAATTGATCTAATAAAAAACGAACCTTTTAGTGTTCCTTAAGGTTTGACTTCATATATTATATGGTTTTGTTAAATCTGAAGATAAAAATCTGCAGAAAATCTAATAGTGTGTATGGGGTCTGATAGGAATAAAAGTGGGACATTTTTTTTTTCTTTAATGAACAGTGTAAAAATTTCAAATAAAGGGCGAAATAAGTAAACGCGCCCTGTCCTGCCGAGCTTGCGTGCAGAAGCAACCGCATACGTGAGCAGCGCCTGCAATGAAAACGACATTCAAACCACACATGTGAGGTATCGCAGCGATTGTTGGAGCAAGAGCAATAATTCTAGCCCTAGACCTCCTCTGTAACTCAAAACATGCAAACTGTCGCCTATGGAGATTTTTAAGGGTAAAAGTTTGTCGCCATTCCACAAGCAGACGCAACTTTTGAGACTTGACATGTTGGGTTTCAATTTACTCGGCGTAACAATATCTTTCACAATATAAAAAAAATTGGGCTAACCTTACTGTTGTCTTATTTTTTTATTAAAAAAGTGCACTTGTAAGTCCACTGTGCAAATACGGTGTGACAAAAAGCATTGCAATGACTGCTGTTTTATTCGCTAGGGTGTTAGAAAAAAAAAATTATAATGTTTGAGGGTTCTAAGTAATTTTCTAGCAAAAAAAAAAAAGTTTTTAACTTGTAAGCACAAAATCTCAGAGGCTTGGTCGTTAAAGTGGTAGTAAACTCTGTACTACCACTTTAACCCACAGGTAAGCCTATAATAAGGCTTACCTGTAGGTATAAAGAATATCCCCTAAACCTGTAAGGTTTAGGAGATATTACCCCCACAATGCGCCGCTGACTGCAGCGGCGCATGCGCAGTGGGGGATCCTCGGCTAAAGGGCCGGCAGCCGCCGGACCTTGCCGGAGAGAAGTCTCCCGCACGCATGCTCCAGCCAATCGCAGCGCTGGAGCGGCGATACCCAGAAGACACGCCGAGGAAAGATGACATCTCCCTCGGCGTGGACCAGGTAAGTTCCTCTCACCTCGTTCCAAGGTAAGTATTTCATAATCGGCTAATATGCGGCGCATACTAGCTGATTATGGCTTTTGCGGGTATACAACCGCTTTAAGTGATTAAAAAAAACGATTTTGGAGAAACCTTCGGTGTTGGCCTGCACACCTGGCTGTGCTATGAAAGGGGGGATTGTGGCTGACCCTGTGCTAAAACACAGCCACAACGGGTTTGCCAAAGCACCTGGAAGATGGGTTTGGGCCCTACTTGTACTGGGCCTCTCCTCCCTGGAGTCAGGCGCTGTTGGCATTTGTCTATTGGCCTTTGTGGCTGTATGACAGTTGACACTGATAGGCTGCACGACAGGGACTGATGGGCTGTACGTCAGACAGAAATTGGCTGCACATCAGGCACTGTTGGGCTCATGGGACAGGTACTCGGACGTGGTGACAGGTACTCTTTATTCGAGGGGGGGGGGCAATCTGGGCACATTAATAATAGAACATAGTAACAGCAACTCACTGTTGCGTTTGTGTGACGAGGGGAACCCGGTAACAGCCGTTACTCCTGGTATGTTTACACTTGTGACCGCCTGTGATTAGACAAAGCCGGTCACGTGGTAAAGAGCCAAATTTATTGGCTCTTTACCCTGATCGGAGATGGGCTGTGCCTAAGGGACATGCCTTGTCCCCGATAGCCGCTCTGTGCGCACAAGCGGCGTGAACAAGCAGCTTAAAAGTGACCGGCTGTCATTTAATTCCACCCCCGATTGCTGTGCTGGGGGCCCACAGAAGCGTCGAGAAGCGAAGCGGAGGCCGCCGTATGATGTCCACACGGAGGGAGAGAGTGTTCTTGCCGGCGTTATATTACAATGGCCTGGTATGGAACTGGTTAAGCTCCAGTAAAACGTGGAGTTAGGTTTTAATTATTTTCATGACTAAGCCTATTTCTGACATTTTTGCTGGAAAATTACTTAGAACCCCCAAACGCGGTATTTGCATTTTTTGGGGGGCGGGGGGAAGCCACTTTTCATAAATAAAAAAAAATACAAAAAAAACAGTAAAGTTAGCCCAATTTTTTTTTTGTATAATGTGAAATATGATGTTACACTGAGTAAATAGATGCCAAACATGTTGCGCTTTAAAATTACTCACAATCGTGGAATGCCGTCAAACTATGGTACCTAAAAAATCTCCAAAAGCGACACTTTAAAAAAAATAATGGTTACCAGGTTAGAGTTGCAGGTTAGAGTTAGAGGAGGTCTAGTGCTAGAATTATTGCTCTTGCTCTGACGATCGCAGCAATACCTCACGTGTGATTTGAACACCGTTTACATATGCGGGCGCGACTTCCGTATGCGTTTTCTTTGCTGCGCGAGCTCTCCCTGTCGGCACGTACTGAGGAATGCCGTTTTTCTAAAAAATAAAAATAAAAATTGGTTTCAGATATAATACTTTAAATGAAGACTATATATTTACAAAAATACAGATTGTGCAACTCTTTTTGTTTTCTGAACAATATTTTAGGAGTTTAACCACTTCCCTCCAAGCCTAAAGCAGAATGACGGACAGGCGGTGGTTCGGTTGACTGGGCATCATATGACGTCCGGCAGAATAACAGCCGCCACGTGCCTGTGGGGTGCGCATCGCGGTGGTGCGGCGTGTCAGTCTGACACACCGATCTCGGTAAAGAGCCTCTGACTGAGGCTCTTTACCACATGATCAGCCGTGTCCAATCACGGCTGATCACGATGTAAACAGGAAGAATCGTTATCGGCTTTTCCTCACTTGCGTCTGACAGATGCGAGTAGAGGAGAGCCGATCAGCTGCTCCCCTGATGGGGGGGGTCTGTGCTGTTCGTTTATCAGCGCAGTCCCCCCTCGGATGCCCACCCAGGACCACCAGGATGCTGCTAGGACCCCCAGAGATGGCTACCCACACTGGACCACCAGGTATGCCACACTGGACCACCAGGGATATGCCAATCGGTGCCCAGGCAGCTGCCAATCAGTGTACCTCCACAATGCCTGCCAGTGATGCCTATCAGTGCCACGTATCAGTTCCCAGCAGTGCCACCCATAAGTACAGTGCAGCCCATCGGTGCCGCCTTATCAGTGCCCATCGGTGCCGCCTTATCAGTGCCCATCAGTGAAGGAGAAAACTTATGTACAAAATTTCATAACAAAAACTTTATTTTTATTATTTGCAAAAAATAAAAAATGACAAAGGTGATCAAATGCCACCAAAAAGAAAGCTCCTATTTGTGGGAACAAAATTATAAAAATTCTGTTTTGGGTACATTTTAGCACGACTGCCCAATTGTCATTTAAACAGCAACAGTGCTGAAAGCTAAAAATTGGTTTGGGCAGGAAGGGGGTGTAGTGCCTGGTATTGAAGTGGTTAAATAAATAACTAGATAAACACCAGCTTAGCCTGTCCAGCAGATGGCATTAGCATGCATTCAAGTATAAACTTTCACGCGGGCGGCTGTCCTGCCACTGTTAAAAGCGTGTCTTGTTATTTAGAATTTTTAAGACTTCAGGCACAGCTATCACTTGCAGTTGTACATTGCGACTAGCAGCGATTACGTGGCTGCATTTAGCTGCGGTGGAACATTCTTGCCACTTCTGATGTGCTCCCTGTTTTTCCTTTCTTGTTGCCGTTGCTATCCGCAGGATCAAATAGTACACTGCGATTACGCATTTGACTGCGATAAATCTGTCCTGGACGCAGTCAAATTTATTTTTTCTAACCGCACAAGACCCCTTGTAACGAAACTGTTGCTAAACGCAGTGTGTAAATGGGGCAATAGGAAAGCATTGAGTTTAGGTGCGGTAGACAACTTAATTTATCTTCAGCTAAAAGCTGAATTCTATCCGCCCGTGTGAAAGGGGTCTAACCTGTTTAATTTATACCAGATTTGTGTAGAAAATTATGTTTATTTTTCTATGCTTTAAATGTAAAAAAATATCGGCGAGTGAAGGGTGCCCAAAAAATCGGTATCATATTGCCCTTGCCCCGCTCGATGTGTTTTGCCACAAAGGCATCCTCAGGGGCAGATCGGTTTGCATAGTCTTCATAGCAAAGAAATGTTAGGCCATGAGGTATCTAAACTTTTTCTATATATATATATATATATATATATATATAGATATAGATATATATATATATATATATATATATATATATATATATATATATATATATATCTCTAATATGTATATCAAATTTTTTTTTTTTTTTTGGGAGTATCTTTAAAATAAAATTGTTAAAAGAAAGATTGAATGTGTTGCTCATGGCAACTTATTTTCTTTTCATTAAAGTGAACCTGTTCTTTTCTCATCATGTGCAAAGTACCACGTGATGTTTTTTATGTTTCCGAAATTGTTACAGAAGTATAGGGCATAGATCTATGAAATTAATAGAAAAGTAAGATGTTGCATTGTAGATGTCAGGATACCTACATCATAAACTTGGTAATGGAATTCGGATGAAATCGGGGGTACTGGTTGACAGATATATAGAACATACCAGCATATCCTGATATTGGGTTAGTCACAGCATCTCATGTATATGGGTTCTCTAACTTTATTGGGTTCTACAAGCCACGGGGCAAGTCTTTGTGAATAGTAGGTAGATTAAGAATGGTTAATGGAGGGATTGTCAGAGTGTGAAATTGGGATGGGTAGTGAGTGAGCATGTTGTTTCGTAGAGGTAGTTTACTGGATACAATGGTGAGAAGAGGGCAGTAGAGAATTGGGGGGACTGCTCACCACAGTGCTAGCATCAGTAAGGAGGTGGGTCCAGAAGTGGGGACACATGAGGGGGATCACCCTAGGCAACTGTCTCTCTCTGTTGGCACTACGGAACACTTAAAGCGGTATTTCACCCTAAATATAAGATCTCCCATGCGCTTCAGCATACTGGCGTCAGCGCCAGTATGCTGGTTTTTTTTTTTTTTTATAGCACACTTACTGTTTTATCGTAGAAATCCTTTTCTGTCCCCCGTGGTGGACGGCGCCAGTACAGCGCGTCACATCTTCCTAAGATACCCGATATGGACTCGGGTATTTCCGGCGCTATGCGGCGCCTGCGCACAGACCTAGGAGCTGACTGCGCAGGCGCCGTATTTCTCCGAAATAGGACTCGGAGAAATACGGCGCCTGCGCAGTCAGCTCCTAGGTCTGTGCGCAGGCGCCGCATAGCGCCGGAAATACCCGAGTCCATATCGGGTATCTTAGGAAGATGTGACGCGCTGTACTGGCGCCGTCCAACGCGGGGGACAGAAAAGGATTTCTACGATAAAACAGTAAGTGTGCTATAAAAAAAAAAAAAACCCAGCATACTGGCGCTGACGCCAGTATGCTGAAGCGCATGGGAGATCTTATATTTAGGGTGAAACTCCGCTTTAAAGGTGTTACTGAATATCTCCTGCACAAGTATCAACAACTTTGGTATTGTGGAATGCATGTGACCTGGTTCTGGTGAACTTGTTGTACCTGATCCTGGACATTATATCAATCAATTTGCCCTTTATGGTATATGTACTAATTAGCGGGAGGCTAAGATCAGGTTTATCTTACCATGGCTGCACTTCTCTGTGCTTTGTGGATGGACTTTGGGGTTAAATCTGTTTTTCTCACTTATGGTACTCATGCTAAAGTTTTTCTACATTGTCCTATATTAATAGGTGGTTTATTGTTTACGGCACCTATATTTATTTTTGCACATTCTATATTTATTTTGCATTCTTTATATGGGCCATTTTAGACACTTAGCAGTGTCCCTATACTTTATATTACTGGCCCAAATTGCACCTAGATTTGCATATATTATTAGGTGTTTTTGACACCTATTAGACTTCATTTCCATGGACGTTTTTACAGCCACTTTTTTTAGCCTTTTTTTTACAGCTTAAAAATGCCTGTCCATGGTTTTTTTTTTTTTTGAGCTGGAGCTCAAAAATGTAGCGGTTTTGCGCGTTTTTGAGCATTTTTAACGTCTGGCATTTTTACAGCTCTAACGCTGGAGCTTCAGAACGCACTGGTCCTGTTTTTTTTTTTTTGCAGCTTAAAAACGGCTCAGCCATCTACAGCTCAAAAACATCATGGTGGGCATGAGGCCATAGACTAACATGGAGAGCCGTTTTTAAGCTGCAAAAAACGCTAAAAAAAAGTGGCTGTAAAAACCTCTAATGGAAATGAAGCCTTCGTGTTCACACACTTGTTATAGCTGACCCTCACAATTGGGAGGCCTGCTGCCCTTTATATACACATACACCTCTCACAGGTGTGAGTCTTGGTGTTTGGTCTCAGTTTATACACACACTTATTTACTGTTGAGTTTATTTTAGGTAGCGCCACGACCCCATTCATTTTTATCATTCTTTCTGCTATGACAATGGAGGTGATGCAGGTGTGAGTGCCCCAGCATCTGGTATTTTCCCCACTCTATCTAGTCAGACTGTCTGAGAAATACCCAGGGCAAATGGGTATGAAGGAATATATGATACCCTCCTGTCTGCTTACAACACTGCACCCAATCATCGGGCCTTTTTGGAGTTTGTACAGGAAACATTTTCACAGGGATCTTACATAGGCATATTGGGGCAGCAAGGGTGCAGAGAGCGTTCCTTCGGGATAGTTTAGCTTGCATATAAATTAGATCTTTTTGCTCCATAGCCCATTGATTAGGGTTTCAGAGTGTCCATGTGATGAAAGAAGGTTCGGACAAAAGTTTTGTGCAACAATCTGTTCTTGTATACATACATTCCTTCCTTCCATACCTTCCATACATTTAGTTTGTGCTTATATTGTGTGTGTGTAATCATTTTTTATTTTATTTATTTACAGACCCAAAATGCGTTGTATGCCTCAGTTTTCTGAGCCTGCTCAAGCTGAACAGTGGACAAAGCCCAAGGTACTACAAAAGCCATACAGTCATTTCAGTCCAGCAGAAATGTCAGAAATTCTAAAGATGAAGGTAATTTTATTTTATTTTCCTAATGCATTTTAGTACAGTGATTACAAAATCTGCACCATTGTTTGCTAAATTACCTACTCCACATGTGAATTTTTAGTGCTAGAATATCATTTAAAGTGTAACTCCACTTTTGTTGAGAAAAAAAAAGATATTCTTATGTACATTGCGAGGATTTTAACAAACTTTGTTCCAGATTCCTACCTTTTTGTTGTTCTGAAGTAATTCCTTTTTGTTCCTCTGTGCCCCTGTGTAGAGTGAGTCTAATCGGAGTGGTTTCATTATTATAAACCAGTTGCTGCAGCATCAGGGCTCTGAGGAAAGTTGCAGGGTCTGCATCCCTTTAGACATTATTTCATTTTAGGTGTATCTTACCAAAAATTACGTTTTTTGTTGCAGGGGATGCCAAAAATCTGACTTGTAGTGTAGACTTGTGGGGAAATCAGTAAGGCAATCACACAAGCAGGAAATTATGTTTCTGGGGAGCGTCTGTATTGCATTGCACTTTAGAGAAAATTACAGAGCTTCAGATTGAAAAGGAAAGGTCATTTTTAATAACATTCAATTACAATATGACTTGTGTCCCAATTTTGTATATGCTATATTATTATTATTATTATTATTATTATTATTATTATTATTATTATTATTATTAATAATTTGCCATTTTTTTAACCCATGGACGTGGAAACTTTAATAATCCGGTATGTTTACTAACCTAAAATATTTGTAGATGGAAGGCTGGTGAAAAATAAATGTGTGTGTGTGTGTGTGAGAGAGATTTTTATTTTTAGCTAAAACCCTGAAATTGCAAATGCATTATCCATATTCATTATTTCGCCATCTTGAAAAACTTTCCATCACCCCCTGAGCTCTCCTCAATGTTATCTTATGTGTACATTTACACTGTCGTTTATAGTAGGTTAAAAACAGTTGAGGTTACTGGCATTTTTTTTTAAGGTGTATAAATCACATTTAGGACTGTGGTTTACCAACATTTCAAACGCCAAATGCTTCGCGTGTAAATGGTGAACCTGCGTTTTTGCAAAGAGGGACTTGTAAAATGTGAAAAAGAACAAAATTGAGAGAGAGAGAGAGAGAGCAAAGTTAACACACACAATGTGGCTCCCTCAACAGAACATTGTGGCTCAGAAAAAGAGCAAGATAGAGGGATGATGCCAATTCCTGACTAAAGCTGGCCATAAACCAGTAGAATTTTGTTTGATGGTCACATCGACCATCATTATCAACCACAGTGATGAGAAAATTCATGGAAGCATGGTTATTTAAATTTTTTCTCAAATGCACACATCTCTAAGTGAATGTGGTAAATGCAACAATGTTCATGTAGCCTATTCAAAATTAAATATATTTCAGCTTATTAGATTTTAATATAGTGAGCGCTTTTTTTTTTTTTTTTTGTTTTCACTTGGTGATCTTGCCAGTAGCACACTTCCTGAACTAGGATGACAATGCTCACACACTGTACTGTATCGGTGGAGGAGCAGCATTTCCACCGAAGGACAGGGAGATGCCTCAGAACAGGACAGAAATAACAAAATGCTTTCAATTTCATAATGTTTTATTTATTTTTATGCTAGAACCAGAATCTTAAGAATAACGGTAAAAAGCAGCATCAGGACTCTCCAAACCAAAAGAAGAAAGCAAATGGGGTGCACACTCCGCAGGTCAAACAACCGATTAGCCTTTTGGTAAGCCAAATCTTGAGTGGGATAATTAGTGTAGCAATATTGTACATAATGTGGTTGATTTATTAACCACTTGCTTACTGGGCACATAAACCCCCTTCCTGCCCAGGCGAAATTTCAGCTTCCGGCACTGCGTCGCTTTAACTGACATTTGCGCGGTCGTGCGACGTGGCTCCCAAACAAAATTGATGTCCTTTTTTCCCCACGAATAGAGCCTTATTTTGGTGGTATTTGATCACCTCTGTGGTTTTTATTTTTTGGGCTATAAACAAAAAAAGAGCGACAATTAAAAAAAAATATATATTTTTTTTTTACATGTTGCTATAATATCCCAATTTTTTTTAAAAAATATTTTTTTCTCAGTTAAGGCCGATGCGTATTATTGTAAAAAAAAAAAAAATCGCAATAAGCGACTGGTTTCGCGCAAAAGTTATAGCACCTATAAAATAGGGGACAGAATTATGATTTTTTTTTTTTACTATTTTTTTTTTTTTTACAATTTTTTTTTTTTTTTTTTTTTTTTTACTAGTAATGGCGGTGATCTGCGATTTTTTTTTTTATTAGGACTGCGACATTACAGCGGACACATTGGACACTTTTGACACATTTTTGGGACCATTCACATTTATACAGCGACCAGTGCTATAAATATGCACTAATTACTGTATAAATATGACTGGCATTGAAGGGGTTTACACTAGGGGGTGAGGAAGGGGTTAAATATATTCCCTGGGTGTGTTCTAACTGTGTGGGGGGAGGGGACTGACTGGGGGAGGTGACCGATGCTGTGTCCCTATGTACAAGGGACACAGATCTGTTTCCTCTCTCCCTGACGGGACGTGGAGCTCTGTGTTTACACACAGAGCTCCACGTCCCTGCTGTCACCTTTCGATCGCGTGTACCTGGTGGACACCGCGGCCGCCAGGCACACGCATCGGCTCCTCAGCGATGCGGTGTGCACTGTTTTTTCCCGCTGCACGCCACCCAGTGGCGGGGAATTACAATTAGATGACGTCAACCCGGCACTTGAGAGCCGTGCTGTGGACGTCTTTTGTCCATAGTGCGGATCTCAAGTGGTTAAACTTGCAGACTGCAAAATCTGGTGCAGCTGTGCATAGAAACCAATGAGATTCCAAGTTTTTCTTTTTTTTTTCCATCAAAGCTTAATTAACCACTTAAGGACCCCTTCACGGCGATATACGTCGGCAGAATGGCACGGCTGGGCACATCAACGTACCTGTACGTTGCCCTTTAAGCCCAGCCGTGGGGTCACGTAGGCGCGTGCACGCCACCCGGTCCGAAGCTCCGTGACTGCGGGACTCGCGGACCCGATCGCCGCTGGAGTGCGGTGATTGGTCCCCGGAGCTAAAGAACGGGGCGAGCCATGTGTAAACACGGCTTCCCTGTTCTTCACAGTGGCGTCAGCATCAATCGTGTCATCCCTCTTATAGGGGGACACAATCGATGACGTCACAGCCACACCCCCCTACAGTTGTAAATGCATATTAGGTCACACATAGCCCCTTCAGCGCCCCCTTGTGGTTAACTCCCAAACTGCACTGTCATTTTAACAGTAAACAATGCAATTTAAATGCATTTCTCTTTCGTTCATGGACGGACACAGCACTTCTATTCTTTACTGTAGGGTATATACCTTCCTCCAGGAGATTGTTAGGCAGAACAGCAAACAAAGTGTTAACACACTTGCTCCTACAGCTCCTCCCAGGGGGCGTGGTCCCCCGGGTATATATCCCCCACACTGCCAGAGCAGCCTCAGTTTTTTTCTGCCTAATTCAGGAGATTCATGGCCTGCTGGAGTCCATGTACTCTGGCTTTTTTTGTTCACGTTTTTTTGCGTTTTTATTATTTTTTGTTCCTGCTTTTGGATCCGGTGATCTTCTAGCAACTGCCGACATGGTGACAAGCTGGATCTGGGATCCTTGTAGTCGACCCTTGTTCGGCCATCGAGCGTGTGCCGGCCTCAGCTCTGCTCGAGTTCGTCCACGACATGCCCCGTCGCTCCAGGGCTGGCCGGGGGACTTCGGTCCTAGGGCACACATATGACCAGCCTTGACGGTTGTGTCACAGCGTGTCTGGCCGACTGCCATGCCGTTCACCGGACGTTGGTTCAGTCAGGAAGGTCGCCAGCCGGTATCGCAGGATGGGTAAGTAGTCACCTTGCCTAGCAAGGTAGGTATGGCTGGCACTTCCCTGGGGAGGTCGAATGAGGGTCCACCCTGCCTTCCTCTCTCCCTTTCCTCTACCTCCCTCCCATACTGGGCGGCTGCGCGGTCTCCCTGGGGGTGCCTTTTCACTGGGACTGTGTCTGGTTCTGTTCACTGTGGGCTGCTGAATGGGACATTGCTGGCTATGGGCGCTGTGCTGCTGTTTTTCCCTCAGGCTGAGCATGAGGGCTGTGTGTGCGCGCTTGGTGGGGCTGTATTCCTGTATTTTATTGTCTATGGATACTAGTGGTGTGCGGGGAGGGGCAATGTGCTGTGTGTCTTAACTGGCTGCCGGCGCCGAGGGGGTTAATCCGCTCGTTCGCGCCCAGACAGCCTTTTCTTCACTGCTCAGCGGCCATTTTCCTGTAGCCGCGCGGCGTCCTTCTCCTCACATGGCAGCCATCTTTGGTGAGCCCAGCCCCTAGTGCCTGTAAAGAGCGCAGAAAGCCCGCGAACGTGGCGGTACACAGCGCAGCGCGGCGGCAGCATCTCCTCAGCGGCAGCTACAGGCACAGCACAGCTCTCGGGTGGGGTGGTGAGTCCTCTGGGGGTCCCCTTCATTGCATTCAGCCGGGAGGTGTCCGGGGGTGCGTCCACTTACAGTCCCAAGGTGGTGTGGGGGCACAATGGAGTCTGACTCTGAGGTCTTCCCCCCTGCTATGCCTCAGTTAACCCCTCAGGCCTCTGCTTCTGCTGCCCCATCTGGGAGTGCACAGCAGTTAACCCCTCAGGTCTCTGCTTCTGCGGTCTCTTTGGGGAGTGTACAGCAGTTATCCCCTCAGGCCTCTACCTCTGTAGTGTCATTAGAGGCTATGACTACGGTCCTTGAGACGTTTCTCGCCCGTATTGAGTCTGCTAGTGCTCAAAAGGGGGGTAAAAAACGCCCTCTCCCTGACCCTGCCTCTGGGGATGAATCTGACTATACTGCAGCTTCTGCATCTGGTTCTGTCATGTCAGCAGAGGGGGGGTTTACCCACGCGGACAGTGAGGATGGCTCTGATACAGAGTCGGGGCATGATAAAGCCTTCGTTGGAGCTCTCATCTCTGCGGTGCGGGACACTCTGAAAATGGAGGATTTAGCTGAGGAGTCAGGGATGTTGGTCCCGTTTGGCTTCCATAAACCGACCCGCACCGCAAAAGTATTTCCCTGCGTCCCATACTTGGACAAGTTCTTGTATAAGGAATGGGAGGTACCGCAAAAATCTTTCACTGTACCTAGATGTTTTGCGGTCCGTTATCCTTTTCAGGAGGATTTTGTAAAAAAGTTGGCGTCTCCTTCGTCATTGGACCCTCCAGTGTCCAGACTGAACAAGGCCACCACGCTACCTGTGGAAGGGGCTCCTGCTTTCAAGGATCCCGCCGATAGGAGGGTGGAGGCTGTGGCCCGCTCCCTATTCACTGTTGTGGGTTCGGCTGTTAGACCGGCTCTGGCCGGGGTTCTGGTGTCACAGACGCTTACTGAACGGGCCAAGTGCTTGCTCCAGGAACTAGAGGCGCAAGGCGCCTCCGAGACCTGCTTGGACCTGGCTGAACAGCTAGTGCAGGGTCTAAAGTTTGTCTGCGAGTCGGCCTTGGATACTATCCCACTGCTCTCTAGGGCCTCCGCCTATGCGGTGGTAATTCGCCGTTTGGTCTGGCTTAAGTGCTGGTCGGCGGACCAATCCTCGAAGAAGACTTTAATCGATCTTCCCTTTAAGGGTGACCGGCTCTTTGGGGCGTCCTTGGACGAAATCATTAAATCCGCCACGGGAGGTAAGAGTACGCTGCTCCCGCAGACTGGGAAGGGGCAGAATCCCTGCCGAAAGCAGGGGCCCTCCTTTACTGCCCCTAAACTCTTTTTTCGTGCGCCCGCTACAGCAGGCCGGGGCTTTCAAGGCGCCAAGACACCCGCTGGGGGCCAGAGACGGCCCTGGAACCGTAAGCCCGCGGACACGTCCACCTCCGCATGAAGGGCTGCCCCCGCCCGGGACTCGGGTGGGGGGACGTCTTCGCGACTTCACGGCTCGGTGGGAGTCTCTTCTCTCCGATCGGTGGGTCTGCGAGGTGGTGTTCTCGGGGTACAAGATAGAATTTCTCTCTTGTTCCCCACACAGATTCTTCCCCTCCAACCTCCGGCTCCCCCCGGGGCGCCGGGAGGCCCTATCGGCTTCTGTCCAGGACTTACTGGTCAGAGGGGTAGTGGTACCGGTCCCCCCGGGGGAACGCTTCCAAGGGTTCTACTCCAACCTGTTCGTGGTACCCAAAAGGGATGGGGTCCGCCCGATCCTGGACCTCAAGGCCCTAAATTGCTTTGTCAAGGTGTGGCAATTCCGGATGGAGTCGATTCGCTCGGTAATAGCCTCGCTCCATCAGGGGGAATTTATGGCGTCCTTGGACATCATGGACGCGTATCTCCATGTCCCCATTTGTGCGAGGCACCAGAAGTTCTTGCGCTTCGCTATAGGGGAGGACCACTTCCAATTTGTAGCCCTTCCGTTCGGCCTGGCATCGGCCCCTCGGGTTTTCACCAAGGTGCTCTCCCCCATTCTGGCCTTACTAAGGCAAGGCGGGGTCTCTGTAGTGGGATACCTGGACGACCTCCTTCTGAGAGCTTCCTCAAGCTCAGAGTTAGAGGAGGACGTGTCTATCGCGTGTCAGACTCTTTGAGAGTTTGGCTGGCTCCTGAATATCCAGAAGTCAGTTCTGGTTCCGTCTCAGTGCCTGGAATATCTGGGGTTTCTCCTGGATTCCGTGGAGGCGAAGGTCTTTCTCCCTTCAGAAAAAATTCGGAAACCCCAATCTGCAGTGCAGCTGCTGTCGACCCGGAGATGGTCTTCCCTTCGGTTCTGCATGAGGATCCTGGGCCTGATGGTGGCCTCCTTAGAGGCAATACCATTTGCCCAGTTTCACACCCGGACCCTGCAGAACGAGATCCTGTCACAGTGGGACAAACTTCCTTCATCTCTGGATGTCCAGATTCAGCTGAGTCCTCTGGCCAGGGCTTCCCTGGTGTGGTGGCTAACCTCTCCGATGCTTCGAACCGGGAGGTCCTTCCTTACGTGCCACTGGACAGTGATCACGACGGACGCCAGCCTCTCCAGCTGGGGGGGTGTCTGGGGTTCTCTGTCAGCCCAGGGACGCTGGACTCAGGAGGAGTCCCGTCTACCAATCAATATTCTAGAGCTCCGTGCGATCAGGCTGTGCCTTGCCGAGTGGTCCCTGAGCCTGCAGGGCCGACCAGTCAGGATTCAATCGGACAACGCCACGGCTGTGGCGTACGTCAATCACCAGGGAGGCACGCGGAGCTCGGCAGCGGCAACAGAGGTGGCTCAAATTCTTCGGTGGGCCGAAAGGACCATTCATGCTCTATCGGCCGTGTACATCCCGGGAGTGCTGAATTGGCAAGCTGACTACCTGAGTCGCCAAACGCTCCACCAGGAAGAGTGGTCGCTTCACCCGGAGGTGTTTCGCAGCCTGTGCGACAGGTGGGGCACTCCGGACGTGGATGCGCAGACTGCAAGCCGAGGGGGTTCCGGTGATTTTGATCGCCCCGGATTGGCCACGCCGGTCCTGGTACATGGATCTGGTGGCAGACGTCCCTTGGCGTCTGCCCCTGAGAGAAGATCTCTTGTCGCAGGGCCCCGTCTTTCACCCTGCTTTACAGTCGCTGGCTTTGACGGCGTGGCTGTTGAAACCCAGGTTCTGAAGGACCGGGGCCTGTCGGGCCCGGTGATTTCCACCATGTTTCGTGCACGTAAGACTACTTCTCGCAAAATCTACCATCGAACATGGAAGGCCTACATCTCTATGTGTGAGGAGATGGGCTGGCACCCCCGTACATACGTCATGTCACGGATCTTGCTGTTCTTGCAGCGGGGGGTGGACCAGGCCCTTGCCCTGGGTACGGTGAAGAGTCAAATTTCGGCCTTGGCTGTTTACTTTCAGCGGCCTCTAGCAGCGCACTCCTTGGTGCGCACCTTTGTTCAGGGGGTCCGACATGTGGCCCCCCCTGTGCGGCCTCCGCTGCCTCCATGGGATCTGAACTTAGTGCTCTCGGTGCTTCAGGAGCCCCCCTTAGAGGACATCCGGCAGATACCGTTGTTGACTTTGTCCCAGAAGGTAGTCTTTCTGGTAGCTATTACCTCGGTTAGGCGGGTGTCTGAACTGGCAGCCTTATCCTGCAAGGCTCCTTACTTGGTTATCCACAAGGATAAGGCGGTACTGCGTTCGCAGCCGTCCTTTCTCCCGAAAGTGGTTTCGGCTTTTCACATCAATGAGGACATTGTGTTACCTTCCTTGTGCCCTAAGCCTAAGAATCGGAAGGAGGCCTCTCTACATTCTCTGGATGTGGTTCGGGCCCTAAGGGTGTATTTGTCTGCGACGGCTCCGTTTCGGAGGTCGGACTCACTGTTCGTGTCGGTTGCCGGTCCTAAGAAAGGCCTGGCGGTCCCGGCGGCCACCTTTTCTCGGTGGATCAGACAGGTGGTCATTCAGGCATATGCCCTGAAGGGAAGCGCGCCCCCCTTTCGGGTTACGGCGCATTTGACCAGGGCTATTGGTGCCTCTTGGGCTTTCCGTCATCAAGCCTCTGTGTTACAGGTGTGTAAGGCTGCGACCTGGTCGTCGGCTCACACTTTTTCAAAGTTCTACAAGGTAGATGTGAGTGCATCTTCGGATGCTTCCTTCGGCCGCAAGGTGTTGCAAGCGGCTGTTGGAAGTTGGAGTTCCCCTGTTGGGATTCTCTGTGTCTGTTGGGGTGCAGCTTGGTTTGCTGTGTTGTTTTTTCCCACCCCTCGAATTTTGGCACTGCTTTGGGACGTCCCTACAGTAAAGAATAGAAGTGCTGTGTCCGTCCATGAACAAAAGAGAAAATAGGATTTTTGTACTTACCGTAAAATCCATTTCTCTGAAGTTCATGGACGGACACAGCACCCGCCCCTCCTTGTTTGTACTGCTTGGTTACGAACTGAGGCTGCTCTGGCAGTGTGGGGGATATATATCCGGGGGACCATGCCCCCTGGGAGGAGCTGTAGGAGCAAGTGTGTTAACACTTTGTTTGCTGTTCTGCCTAACAATCTCCTGGAGGAAGGTATATACCCTACAGTAAAGAATAGAAGTGCTGTGTCTGTCCATGAACTTCAGAGAAATGGATTTTACGGTAAGTACAAAAATCCTATTTTTTTGCTGTGAAAATGACAATGGTCCCAAAAATGTGTCAAAATTGTCTGAAGTGTCCGCCATAATGTCGCAGTCACGAAAAAAATTGCTGATCGCCGCCATTAGTAGTAAAAAACATAAAAAATAAATAAAAATGCAATAAAACTATCCCTAATTTTGTAAACGCTATAAAGTTTGCGCAAACCAACCGATAAATGCTTATTGGATTTTTTTTTACCAAAAATAGGTATAAGAATACGTATCGGCCTAAACTGAGGAAAAAAAATTTTTTTTTATATATTTTTGGGGGATATTTATTATAGCAAAAAGTTAAAAAAATATAGAATTTTTTTCAAAATTGTCGCTCTATTTTTGTATATAGCGCAAAAAATTAAAAACCACAGAGGTGATCAAATACCACCAAAAGAAAGCTCTATTTGTGGGGAAAAAACGACGCCAATTTTGTTTGGGAGCCACGTCGCACGAGCACGCAATTGTCAGTTAAAGCGCCGCAGTGCCGAATCGCTAAAAACCTGGCCAGATCCTTTAGCTGCCTAAAGGTCCGGGTCTTAAGTGGTTAAAAAAGCTGAAGTTAGAAAGGGTTTGGTTTCTATGCAGAGCTTCACAAGATGTGGCACTTTCCAGTTTTAGTAAATCTAAGCCAGTGTGTTGCAAAAATATGTCCTGTTATTTCTGAGCTACATTACCAGGCATGTAAAGCATTAATTATTTGTGCCAGAAAACGCAAATGTTCATTGTTTCTTGTTTTTTTCTTTCTTTTAGAAATCCGACAGGAAGCTTAACCCCAAGCGACTGCATGACACCTTTGATGGGGGTAAGGGTTTTTTCACTTTTGGCAAAAAAATAAAAAAAACAAATCTGACGTGCATTCCATACAAAATTCCAAAAATGGACTGAACAAAATAATTGGCACCTTCTCAAAATTGTAAGAAATAATTACATTCTAAGTTTTTGTGATGTTCCTGTGATTTGTAATTGCACTCACCTGTATCAATTAACAGGTGCTGACAATATTGAATCACACTAACAAACCAGTTAAAGGCTGGGTTCACACTATACTACACGACATGCATCCTACTTTGCTCTGCGATATTGGTCCTACATTGATCCTACATTGGTCCTACATTGGTCCTACATCCATCCTACTTTCATGAACAGGATACTACTTTGGTCCTACTTTGTGATAGACTGACTTGTTCTTTGACCAATCAAAACAATCCCAGAGTGAGATAAATTCCTTTTTACTGGTGCTGTAATCGCATGTCAGATGGCAAAAGTCGGATGGTTAGGACAAGGCTCCTACTTTGGTCCTACTTCAATGATATTCAATGGGCTGAAGTAGGATCAATGTAGGACCAAAGTAGTACAGGGAGTAGTTTCAAAGTCGGACCGACTTGTGTAGGACCAGTTAAGACGGCTCTCATAGGGAAACATTGATTTTCACACGTCATGCTACATGAGCTCCCAATGTAGGAGCGTTGTCGGAACAAGTGTGAACCCAGCCAAAATGGTGAAAGATGTAATCAACCTTTCTGTTATGTGTCTGTGTGCCACACGGAGAAGAGAGACCGCAGTAAACAATAGTCTGAGGATTTGAGAACAAAAATTGTGGAAAAGCATGGACAACCTAGAGGTTACAAGTCCATCTCAAGAGATCTTAATGCTCCTACGTCCACTGTGTGCAATATTGCCAAGAAGTTTACAACCCCTGGCACTTTTAATCCCCCTGGACGTGGACAAAAGAAAAATTGATCAAAGATTGCAGTGAACGATTGTTCGAATTGTTGAAAAGCATGGACAACCTAGAGGTTACAAGTCCATCTCAAGACTTCCAGACAAATTCAAGCTGACTGCGTCAGCTTGCACTGTGTCATCATCTGAATGAATAGGGATGCTATGGTAGGAGACCCAGGAGGACCCCACTGCTAACACAGAAACATAAAGCCAGATTGAAGTTTGCCAAAATGTACCTGAGGAAGGCAAAATCCTTTTGGGAGAATGTGCTGTGGACAGACAAAACAAATTGACAGCTTTTTGGTAAAGCCCATTATTCTACTGTTTTCAGAAAATAATTGAACAGTCCCTACAGTCAAACATGGTGGAGGTTCACTGATATTTTTGGGGTAGCATTGCTGCTTCAGGCACTGGATGTCTTGACCATGTGCATGGCGTTATGAAATCTGAATTCTGGGGTGCCCAATATCAGAAAGTTGGGCCTCCGTCAGAGATCATAGTTCTGGCAGCAGGATAATGACCCAAAGGACACGTCAAAAAGCACCCAGAAATGGTATAAGCACTGGAGAGTACTGAACTGGCCAGCAATGAGTCCAGATCTAAATCCCATAGCGCACCTGTGGAGAGATCTTAAAACAGCAGTTTGGAAAAGAAACCCGTCCAATCTGAGAGACCTGGAGCAGTTGACGAAAGAAGAGTGGTACAAAAAAAAAAGTAGAGAAGTGCAAGAAACTCATTGGTGGTTACATGACGCAATTTGATTTTAGTTATTTTTTCCAAGGGCTGTGCTACCAAATATTAAATTGAGGGTGCCAGTAATCTTGTCCAGTTCATTTTTTTAGTTTTTGTGTGGAATGTTTTAGGTTTGGCCTTTTTGTTTCTCCACTTTTTTTTTATCTCATACCAATACAAACAAAAGAAATAAACATGAGAATGCTTATACATTTGTAATTGCAACAATTTTCTGGGTGAAGTGGTGCATCATCTGTCAGAAATGCAGGAGTGCCATATATACAGTATCTCAAAAAATGTTGATACACCCCTCACAGTTTTGAAAATATTTTATTATATCTTTTCATGTAACAACACTGAAGAAATGACACTTTGCTACAATGTAAAGTAGCGAGTGTACAGCTTGTATAACAGTGTAAATTTGCTGTCCCCTCAAAATAACTCAACACACAGCCAATAATGTCTAAACCTCTGGCAACAAGCATGGCTCTAACACTTCAGCTGTCATCAGGGGAACCCAACTGACAGCTGAATGAGTCATCAGTTGAGGACGCAGTGGCCCCACTTCTTAACAACTGATGATTGTTTTTTTTTTTTTACATTTTAATTGTCAGTGGTGAATCCCGCTGACAGCTGAAAGAAACGAGTCCGAAAGTATCTTTTTAAGGTATTGGTGCATTTGCACGAGTACTGATACGTGTGCATATGCTTAGGTATCGGCACCGATATTTTTGCAACTCTAATACTAGGGTTGTCCCGATACCAGTATCGGTATCGGGACGGATACCGAGTATTTGCTGGAGTACTTGTACTCCCGCAAATGTCCCCGATGCCTGGCCGAATACTCGGCCCCCCCCACCCACCGCTGCCGCCACCGACCCAACGTCGCCGCTTAGTTAATACGGGCGGGGAACATTACAGCTTTCATTTAAATAGCTGTAGTGTTTCCCGCCGCGCCGCACTCCCCCTTGCTCGGGATTGGACGGGTGATCTGTTGTGGGTCTATAACGGGTGTCTATACGCGCAGTGGCGGGAAACACTACAGCTATTCAAATGAAAGCTGTAATGTTCCCCGCACGTATTAACTATGCGGCTGCGGCGGCGGCAGCATCTAGGTGTGGGGGGACATGGCTGCATATGTGGGGGGACATGGCTGCATATGTGGGGGGGACGTGGCTGCATTTGGTGACACATTTAAAAAAAAGTATCGGTACTTGTACTCGGTCCTAAAAAAAAGTGGTATCGGGACAACCCTACCTAATACTGTGTGTATGTATTTATGCTGTGAATCACAGCCAGTGATGAAGGAGCCGGGGATGTGGCCGAGTCCAGTTTCTCTGTGTCAGTAGATGCAGACAGCAAGGCTTGGGAGCCAGCCCACATGAGTGCCCCCATAACAAATGGCTTGCCACTGGGGGCACTCAGCAGGGGGGAGGAGCCAGGAGCCCCAGCGGGTGACCCGAGAAGAGGATGATCAGGGTTGCTATGTGGTGAACCATTGCACAATGCAGGCAAGTATAACATGTTGCTTTTTAAAGCAAAAAAGTTGAATCACTTAACTCTTTAACATTAATAGATGGAAGACTAATATCAGCTGACATAGTTTAGTATTTTAATATATTAAAGTAAATGGGAATTCCATGACCTTGGATGGCACCGAGCCCTAGGCTTTGAAGGTCTCTGAGGTGACTTATTGGCTTCTATGGAAAACATATCCTGTAGCTAATAAATACATTTGACATTCCATCCAGGTGTTATTTTTGTACCTGAACCATATTTGGAACAGGTCATTCAGTCTGAACTCGTGTTTATTTGAAAATGCACAAGCTTTTATGTCACTATAGGGTTAGATTTTTATATTTTTTTTCCTCATGATATTTTTATGTGCATGTTGGATAGGAAATGGTTTGACTATTATCTTGTGATTGTTTGGCAGACTCAGCGTTCGGTATGGTGTATCCATCTGAAGGACGGCAGTGTGACCTCAATGGAGATGAAGTTTGTAATGGGACAGCACAGTATCCCTTCTCTTCCAAAGCCTTCCTGGGCTTCCGATTTGACAGGGATGCCATCATGAAATCCTTAGATCTCTAACACACCAGCAGCTGCACAAGGCTTAATGTGTCACAGCTGAAAATGAGTTTTATTCAAGCCTTACCTTCCTCAGGTGTTTTTATGGACATGCAGGGATTTCCTGGTGGTTTTGAAAAGCTCTGTCCTATGGACAGGACTTACAGCTTGGTTCTGTTCATTATTTGTGATTGTGAGTGACTGATGGAGGGGGGTATTTTTCCTTCTTCTTGCACTGTTTTTTGCAATAGCAATTTTTTACACACGAAAACTTGTTCAGTGTTTTAACTTTCCCACTTTCTGTATTCAGTGGGCATTGTCTAGATGTAATATGTCTCGTCTCATCTTCACCCTAACATATATGACATTTGTTGTAGTTTGAATGTAATATGAACACAAGGGGGGGGGAATTAATAAAAAGTGCCCAAATCAAGTTCTAACTCAACTGGTGCTGTTGCTCATAGCAACCAGTCAGCTTCTAGCTTTCATTTTGTTTCCAGACAGGTTCAAAAATGAAAATGTAAAAGCTGATTGTCTGCGCTCCAGTTGAGGCAAAGTTTGCCTCTAAGAAATGTATAAAAAAAATTCCCCTCATTGTTGCAGGTGACTTAAACCTCGCTGCAAGCCTAGTGGGGGGGAGGGGGAGGCGAGTCATTTGTTTTCTCTATGCTTAGTATAATATGCACTGCAGAATAGCAGAACCCAAGTTTGGAATATCTCTAAATCGGCTTAGAAATGTTTGTTTTATTGTACCTCTGTTGATTTTGTAATGCAGAATCTGTTGTGTGTGTGTACCTTGGGGTCCTTCTACTCTTATGCATTACAGGAGCTTTACGGAGGGTTCTTTGTCTGACTGCTGTACATACAACCCAAACTGAGTCTCTTCTATAAGAACTTTCATTTGTTTGGGAATTCAGATTGCACCGAAAAGTCTGCCATATTGTGATCTGTGGTGCTGACCACCTAAATGTGAGCAGATCATAGATATTTCCCAGGTAAAGTAGATGTAAACCCTTTTATACATGCTTTTGCATGTTATTGTCATTTCAGTTATTTAAAATCTGCAGCATGCATTATACCTGGTGATCAATGCGTTAAGACTCTTCCTGTTATAGGACCACCATGTCCCTGTCTCCTAATTGTGCTCCAGCATTGTCACTCTGGCTGCCAACACAGACAACCATTTTACTACACGGGCAAGGACCACTGTTGTCACCTTCAGGAAACCCATCCTGATAAATGCCACTTAGGCAAAAAGTGGCTGCAGAAGATGAAACAAAAAGGTTAAACTGTGAAAATGGCACTTGTTATAATACACAGTGCTTTAGCAAACTTAATGTTTTACAGTTTGGGTTTACATCTACTTTAAACTTCAGTCAGTGCATGGCCCTCCCAAGGTTCCTTAACAACACTGCTGCATAAGTGGAAGGCAATCCTAAAAAGCATGCCAAACTAGTTAATGCAAAAAGTATGCGGCGTAGATAGAGAACTCACGTTGGAGATCACTGTTGCCTCTGATACATTTCTAAGCTGAGCTTTAATGTGAATTTATTTACACCTCTAACTTCTACAACAAGAATTCAGAATCCTGCTGTTTTATATGCATTTTGATCAGTGTGAGTTGTAGCACATTTAAAGGGAACACATTTGCTTTGCATCTTATTTTAGGCTAAGACCCTTCTATTTGCGTTTTCTTGCAAGGGACTGTAGCAGCTATTGCTTATCATTTTGTTCCTCAATTATTCTTATGGCCATGCGTAAGGATTTCAGAAGCATAAGCATGTCTTTGTTTTTTAAGGCTCATAGTTGTTTGATTCTGATTTAATAAAACGGGGATACATCTGTTTCTTCAGTAGGTTACAGCATCAGGAGAAGCTAAGGAGCAGAATGAGTCTGTGGTGGCTGGACCACTCTGATTTTGACTACAGCAGGCTACTTTTACAAGTGTCGCTTCAAGTTTTTTGTTTCCCCTTGTTGGTTTTGTTAGATTTTATTCTAGTGGGTGTTGCCCCAGATTCCCCAGATTTAAATCGGCCAAAGTTGGGGTGATTTTCTTTCCTGCAACCACAAGTTTCCGGAAAGAAAATTGCTTTATTTCCCCTATCAACACAGTCTGTGTTGAGGGAATCCTTCCCGCAGAGACATTGTGTTCCCCCTGATGGGGAGCGCACAGCAACAATTTCACGTAAAACCAACAGGCTGGTGTTGTACTCAAGTTGACCGATCAATCATTCATGAATTGAGCTTGGCAGGTCCCCGCTGAACCAGCTGAGATTTGAACCATCTATGGCCGGTTTTCCAGAACACATTAGTCTGCAGGCTGTTGAGTGATTTGTGTAATGTGTGTAAGGTAATTTGGGGTATGACATTCATACCTTTTTACTTGGTGTTGATTTGAAACGGTGCCTAAGATGTCTTGCAAATACAGCCTTGTATTGCTTATTGGATGATTCTCCAGTTTGTTAACATTTTTGTGTTACCTGCTTAAGAACTATAGAAACTGATTGCATAGCTTGCCATTTGTCGTATTTGCATGGTTTAAAGTGAATGAAAACTTGTAATTGGAACCAGTTTAGGGAAAACCTGCATGGATAGTAATAGGGAGACTGCCGTAACTGACCACCATTCAGAAAATGCAAGTTGCCTGTAATCCACTGACTGAAACAAGCACACAAATCTGAAAAGTCAGAAATTCTGATCTACATACTTGTTCAGAGTCAGTGACCTACTTAAAGCGGAGTTCCAGTCATATTTTTGTTTATTAAGAATCGGCAGCAACAAAAAGTGTAGCTGCTGACTTTTAATAAACAGACACTTACCTGTCCCACGATCCAGCTGTGTACTCCCGTGTCCTCCTGCATCTCTACTATAGACATCCTGGCTGTGACCGCTTGTGGCTTCACAGCCGGGTGCCCACTGCGATCGGCGCTGCGCTTTGTGACTGGTCCCAAAGTCTTCTGGGATCTGTCATGTGTCCCAGAAAACTTAGGGAGGGAGAACTTCCACTTCTGATTACCTAAGGTGACCGGAACTGAAGTGGGAGCAGGTACCTGTCAAAATCGGGGACTTGCCTTAAAATGGAAGTTCCACTTTTGGGTGGAACTCCTGTTGAAACAATTGGATCAGCATGACAAGCTAGGAAAGTGTATTTTGTTTTCAATAGTACTAGCAGTCTCCATATTTCCTCACTACAGATTTCCTTGAAAGTAAGCCTATGATGAGAAAAATCTAGGTGGTGCAATTTCCCCATTTCTTTAACTAAATTCTAGTTGCCAGGCTGTTATACTGGCCATCTGGCATTAATATTTTTAACCTAATGACTGGAGCAAGTATTCAGTTTAGGAAAAGCTGTTATCTGTGTATTCTGTATTTATAGCATTTTAGACAGAGGTTCTGTGTGACAGCCAGGTAGCTAGCATTTTCAGAAAGAGAGGTCAGCAATAGCAACCTCCTTGTTGCTCTCATGTAAAGGTTATTTTAAGCTTTTGTATTTGTATAATCTATTAACACCATAATGACCATGCAGCATAGATCTATGCTTTAACTCCCTGTACATTCTCGCACTGGGCATAGATCTACGCTGGCAAATGTTTATTTTATGTACATCTACACGCAGGTGTGTGCATATCCATAGGGGTACATACACCTGCAAGAACGTGTGCTGTACTACGCACACATGTGCATTGTATACTTGCTGTGACCAGGCTATTAACAACTGTCACAGTGAAGGTGCAGGGACTCGCATGTGGACTCCCAGCTGTAAAGATTGCTGTCATTAGACAGTGATAAACTAAATGGCACTGCATTGTGGTAAGTCTGTCTCTTGCTGCCCATAAAGCAGCCAATAGGTCAGTCCTTTTGACTTTGTTTCCTGATTTACACATGCGGTGTGGACATGAGGAATCACTGCGACTAAGCCTTAGTATTCTGACAGACTTCTCTGCCATCAAAATACACTGATCATGGTTGGCAGTGCTAATCCAGCATGGGAAATCTGTCAGGGTGGTTGTACAAAAATTTAATAGACTTCTGTACAACCAGCCTGCCCATACATGGATCAAAATTTGGGTGATCCTTGCTGATGCGGCTGAATTTTGATCCATGTATGGCTGACTTCACTGTCAGGGAGCAGAGAGAGAGATGGACTGATACACTATGCCCATTAGTGTAGCCATCTAAGATAAAAAAAATAATAATAATGAGTAATGCCAAGTTCACACAGTTGGCAAATGGACAGTAAAAACAGGCGGTTGATCTGCTTTTTTAGCGCCACCCAACTGCCTACCTAAAAAATGAACATGGCAACCGCTCGGATCCATTCACATTGCCTTGGTTGCAATGCTTCACTGTGTGACAAATTTAAATGCGGCATTTTGTGTTTGGTAACTGCTAAATGCACCCATTAAAGTCAATGGGGCCACGCCACACCCATATGTTGGATGCTTGGCATGCAGTGGTGGCGTTGTATTCCAATGTACTATTCCCCTTTGGTTTGGGAAAAAGGGCAGTAGGGCCTCTTGAACACCAGCAAACCATGGCTCAACCACATCTAAAAGCAATCCACCATTGATTGCTTTTCAGAGGGGCGGTAAAGTCCACTGCCTATGGGAAAAGGGCCTTCAAGTGTAACTTTTTACACTTATAATATAGCTCCTCTTCCTCCAAACACCCCCTTACCAGTTGTATACTTACCCAGTCTTCACAGCTAGCAGCTATGCCTATGCATGCACTCTGTATTCCTATATAGACAGCCCACACAAGCACTCTGAAGCTTCATATGAATAAGAGCCCTGCCAGGCTTATTTTGATAAGCACCTGTGTGAGCTAGTCAATAATCACTTACTTTTAGGGGAGGCAGATGAGTAAATGGCTGGGGGGGGGGCAAGGAGAAATATAAGTGTAACTGCACCAAAGACAGAGTAACATTTTAAAGGAGAAGTACAGTCAAAGCTTGTTTGGCTGTACTTCTCCTGTGACCTGTTGACAGCAGGCTGAACCCCGCTGTCAGCTAATGTCACAGAGCCGGTCCAGACTCTGGGAAGATCGCGATAATATGGTCGGGATCATCCCACAACCCTGGACCACCACCCTGCTTGGCAAACGCCTGAGAGCCTAAGCTGGCCGCTCTTGCAGCCCAGCGCTCCAGTTAGTACAGGGGGGGGCAGCAGAGTATAGAGCCAGTTACTGGCTCTCTGCTCAAGGAGTTCTGAGATCACTCGGTTCTTAGCCTAGAGGTGGTGGGGGACAGATACAGCATTGGACTATATATATATATATATATATATATATATATATATATATATATATATATATATTTCTATACTCTGCTGCCCCCCCCTGTACTAACTGGAGCGCTGGGCTGCAAGAGCGGCCAGCTTAGGCTCTCAGGCGTTTGCCAAGCAGGGTGGTGGTCCAGGGTTGTGGGATGATCCCGACCATATTATATATATATAATTTTTCTTATACGTTTAATGCTTTGGAAGTGGAATCTTTCTGGGTAACAAATGCACAACATACTATTGACCATGGAGTTGTTAAAGGGAATTCCGCCCATTTCTAAATTCAGGCTTCGCCTACTTCCAAAGCATGGTTTGACATGATGCCCTTTGCAGTGTTTTAGGGCTCTTTCACACAGGTGTTGAAAATAGGTGGTTGGGTCACGTTTTTACTACTTTTTGCTCTCAGAATTGTTACAATGGGGAGCTGATGGAAGTGTTCACACCGCAGTGTTGGCATTGCTGTTGGCATTGCTTTGCCTCGCTGCAGAAATAACACTGCCTGCAGAGTTTGACAGGTGTTGACGCTTTGCAGCTGCCTCCATTCACTTCTTTTGAAACTCATCACAAGCACACTTTAAATGCGCCTATAGCATTTACAGTGTGTTTTCTGTGCAGTTGCAAAGCTTTAGTGATTATTTTCCCATTTTAGCCTTTTTTTAAATAAAAACATAAAAGGCATTTGAGAAGTGTTGCCTGATGCAGCATGAATGCCTGTACAACACATCCTAAATGCTATAGGTACAGTTTTTAGGCTGCTTTAAAATTCAACACAAGTGTGAAAGAGCCCTAAAAGTCTGGTATTCACATTATTCCCTTTTGCATAGAGTTGATAATCTAAACTATACCTCCTCTTCCCATATTTGTGAAGATGGGGGGGGGGGAGATGTAATTTAGACAAGTATGGAAAACCCACTTTTGGGGGGGGGGGATTGCCAAAAATGGACACTGTTCTGCATGGGACTTATTCTAGCTGTTACAAATAGCAGCCCCCCACTTCCTGCAGTACTATTGTAGACAACAGGGACCTGTATTCTTTGCAGTGATTGTGAGTGAATGTTGGATCATAAAAATGCAGTGGTAATCTTGTGGCGAATCATCATATTTTATGATCGCAGTGTGGGGGATACTTGTGAAATGTGAAGAATGATTTGCTTCTTGTTGAGAAATCCCACCCACCCGAATGAAATACACCTGGTGCTTACAGGCAAACAAATCTCCTTAAGACCCCTTTCACACTGAGGAGTTTTTTCAGGCGGTTCATCGCTAAAAATAGTGCTGCTATACCGCCTGAAAAACTCCTTCACTGCATACTCAATGTGAAAGCCCGAGGGCTTTCACACTGAGGCGATGCGAGGCGAGGCGATGCGCTGGCGGGAGAGAAAAAAAATCTCCTGTCGGCAGCATCGTTGGAGCGGTGAGAGGAGCGGCGTGTATACAGCTCCTTCCCATTTAAAACGATGAGAAACCGCGGCAATACCGCCCGCAATGCCCCTCTTCAGATGCGCATTGCGGGAGGTATTTACCCTTTATCGGCCACTAGCGGGGGTTAATACCGCACTGCTAGCGGGTGATTCCTGCGGCAATCCCGGCGGTATAGCGCCACTATTTTTAGTGGCGCTATACCGCCACCGCGGCTCCCGCTCCAATGTGAAAGGGGCCTTAGGCTCTGCTCACATATGTGCGGGCTGGTTTCTGTGTTTCATTGACTGAAAATGCACAGGACCCTTTTAAAATGCGCACCGCAACCGACTCGCATATATGTGAACAAGCTCCATTTAAAGTCCTTTTCCAATTGTTTTTTAAGGGGGGGGGGGGACTTTCATGCATAAAAAAAAAAGAGAGCCCAATTTTTTTTTTTTTTTGCATAATGTTAAAGATGTTATGTCGAATAAATGGATACCTAACATATCACGCTTTGAAATTGTGCACGCTTGTGGAATGGTGCCGAACTTCGGTACCTAATAATCCCCACAGGCAACGTTTAAATTTTTTTTTACAGGTTACCTTTTTAGAGTTACAGAGGAGGTCTAGCGCTAGAATTATTGCTCTCACTCTAATGTTCGCTGTGATACCTCATGTGTAGTTTGAATGTCATTTACGTATGTGTTCACTTGTGCATGCAGGGAAGGGGGGCGCTTAAAATAAATAATATTTTTATTTATTTTTTTAACTTTTATTTTGATCACTTTTATTCCTATTACAAGGAATGTAAACATCCTTTGTAATGGGAATAGTGTGTTACAAGTCATTTTTACTGCAAGATTTGCGGTCAATAAGTCCCCACATCTCGTCTCTAGGCTGGGAAGCCTGGAAGAAAAAAAAACAACGATCCTTCACAACTTTCAAATGCAGAGGCCGGCCGTTACATCATAATATCGCTCCTGGCCTCTGAAAGATCATAGAGACATTCCAGGGGCCATCTGGCCGGCTGGATTCTCTATAGTTTAACTTCCAGCATTCCTTCTTCCTCTCTCTGATTGTACGGACGCGTTGAGAGAAGCGTGGGGATGTTCTCTTCCGCCACCTGTAAGAACAAGCAAGCGGCTATGATTGTTCTTACGGTGCAGGGAATCACCGGCTCTAACAGAAGATATCTGAATGATGCCAGTAGCTGCAGGCATCATTCAGATATTACCACTCAAAAACGATGACTTAGTTCGGTGGGAAGTGGTTAATGTCACCATGGAATTGCCGACTTGCTTTTATAAATGTGCTCCGGTGAGGCGGTCATCTCATTTTTGTTACACATACAGTATGGAAGTATGTTTAACATCATCGCAACGTCATACTTTTTCCAGGTCAGTGACCCCCTTCTCAGTGCTTGTACCGTTATACACAAGTGAGCATTGGCAGCCCCTAAACCCAACATACAAGTTGTGTCCTATGAAAGCCACAGCTAACACTTAAAAGTAGGGCTGTTACTGATTAAAATTTTCGTGTTCGATTAATTGTAACGCACATACAGATCCAACTTCTTTTAGCTGATCTCCTTGCATTGCAACTCTGCATTAGTCAGTGGTAAATGTGGTATACACTGTATACAATCACCTGTCACTAGTTGGTTTCCACAATCCAGGACTTAACTTCACACTAATACGTTTTAAATTCAAACTGTAGCACTGATGTAAGTAATTTTTTCTTATTACATTTTAAGAAAAACATAGCAAGTTAGTTTAACTTTATTTTTATAAAACGTATCTAGTATATTGACTGTCACTTTATAGTAGGCATCACTTTAGCCAGTTACACAGACATGCCACAGGGTTAACATTTTCTGGAAGCAGACATGATCGCATTTTATTGACAATATACCCTGAAGAACTGAACAGTCTTTCACACGGAACAGATGTTGCCGATACTCAAAGAATTGTCTGCACAAAACTGCTTAGGACAGGAAAACAATAATTATTTTTGCCCCCTTCCCCTGATGGAGCCTGATGTTTCCTGCTGCTCCACAGATACAAAGGTACCTCAATACAATGGGTGCAGTTTCCTCGCATCCAGCAGGGTAAGTCTCACTGTCCAGTGACGTCAAGAATTTTGATCGATCAAAAGAATTAAAGATTAATCAAGGAATTAATCGTTAATTTCCCAGCCCTACTTGAAAGTATAATGGACTTCTTTAATAGGGGAGACTTCAATAATGCCTTGTAGCCAATCTGCAACTTGCTTACAATTCCTTGGCTGCTGATACAAGGTGATGTTCTATTATTCAATACTGTTTTCTAACACTTTGTACATCTCTGGTGCTCTTTGTATTGCCTTATTAAATAAATCCTGTACATGTTTCTTATTGCAGCCCATTGTTTAGGCATTTGGCGATTGCAGACTTACATTCACAAGTTACATAGTTAGTCAGGCTGAAAAAAAGACACAAGTCCATCCAGTTTAACCATAAAAAAAAAAAAAATAATAACATACAATCCCATACTCCCAACTCCATACCCACAGTTGATCCAGAGGAAGGCAAAAAACCCTCATCAGAGCATGATCTAATTTGCTACAGGAGGAGAAAAAATTCCTTCCTGATCCCCCGAGAGGCAATCGGATTTACCCCGGACCAACTTACCTATAAATGTTAGTACTCAGTTATATTATGTACATTTAGGAAAGAATCCAGGCCTTTCTCAAAGCAATCTACTGAGCTGACCAGAATCACCTCTGGAAGGAGTCTGTTCCACATTTTCACAGCTCTTACTGTGAAGAAATCTTTCCGTATTTGAAGGTGAAATCACTTACAGCTTGTTACAGAGAGCATGTTTTAGCAGGCGTTTAGGGAAGCATTGTTATATTTACTCTCTGCTTCTTTATTTATTAGTAATTCTACACATTTAGTTCTAGTGCACTGGTAACTTTTTTTCAAGTACGTTTACAATGAGTCCTTTTACTTTCGTAACCCTTTCCCCAACAACTTATCCCATTTCTGCTGACATTTTGGTATGTGGAGTTTTTTTTTTTTTTTTCTCCCTAGTGCCAGCTATACTGGCCATATCTGTGCAAAGACCATTCTTAAGTTTAATTGTTTACAATCTTTTGTTCTTTCCCTGCATTGCTACCAAAAAAGTATTGCCAAACACACATTTGACTACTCTTGTATGCTGTCATTGAACCCAAGCATATTATGATTGCAGCTTGGAAATTATTAAACATTTATTCTTTGGACATTATATATGTTACAGTTTGATCCCATCTTATCAGATCAGTAACGCATTCAACCAGACTTTTCATCAAACACCAGCACACATTCTGAAATCAATTAAAAACAATCAGAATGCAAATCCTACAACTGAATTGTACCTTGTGCAGGGACCTGAACAGTACATGTTGTTGTTTTTTTTGCTTTCACTAGGATCAAATGTATATTATTTACTAAAATTGGAAAGATGGCACACCTAGGCTGAAGTCGCACTGGTATCACCAGCAACAGAATCCTGAAAGTACAATTCCACTTTACCTTATGGGTGTCACTTCCTCAGAATCCGGGTAGTGGAGCCACAGGAGGATGTTTACCTGCTGATTTGTTGCACAACAGCAGAGTTTCTAGTGTGATACAGCCCTAACAATGGGTAGTATTGCTGCTCTCAACTGAAGGACATGCATTTTGCTATTTACATTATCTGTTATAACATGCACTTTAGAATTATGTATGCACTTAGAGGGATAATAAAGGGTTCCCATGTTACAGCTATGAGAACTGGAAAGCATGCACTTTCATTGGTTCAGTTTTTATATATATATATATATATATATATATATATATATATATATATATATATATATATATATATATATATATATATATATATATATATATATATATAATGTGTGTGTGTGTTTATATATATATATATATATATATATATATATAATGTCATGTATCGGATGCGGGTGAACTCCTAGGTGCTGTATAAATGAGGGCAGGATATTTTTTTTTTTTTTTAAATACATGGTCACAACAGTGTCTTTGTTATTGTCCCTGTTGATTTGGAATGAATGTTCCTAGGTATTGAACTTCTCACACCCCCCACCCTGCCCTGCCCTGACAATCAGTTGAGGTGATTCTGTACTGAAATTGCACATTGTACCAGAACACACCATAAGAGAATCAAACAAACAATTGCCTGGTTGTCCTTGTTTCACTGTAGGTTGAAACCAGGGATGGAACTAATTGTATGAAAATTTATTTTTTATTTCTGATCACGTGCAGTGTTTTGTTTTCGATTTTTCTTGTACAAAAACGGTACATATTAAACGAAAATCGCTAGTTTCGTTCAAGTATAAGAAAAATGGTGGAGTGTCCCTTTGGAAAGTCTGAAATTGGATGTTGAAAGTTGTGTACACACTATGTGAAAATTGAACGATCATGCCTCGTACGGAATTTTTCTTCTGATTTTCTCATAGTGTGTACCCCACTTAAAGCTGACAGATTACAAGATGGGCACCAAGCATACTGTACCTGCACTAACCTTAATTTATCATTGTGCCCTCAATCCAGGGCTCTCACTATGCTATGGCCAATTTGATCCACATGTTTGGAACTTTGTACCCCCATTCATCAGTGTACTGAGCCAAACGCCTCTGAATTACAGTATGTGGAGGCACCTACTTTTATCTCCTAGGGTCAAGTTTTTAAGTTCAGCTTCCCTACTGGTGCTTTTTAATGCATTTATACCTGATGAAGTATTTGGTTTAAATCATTTGTTGTTAAATTTGAGAAGATAGAGAATAAATATGTTTGGGTGATAAACTTAATAAAATGAATTTGTTTGGTAATCAATAGGTGAATAATTAAATATTATTTTCAATGTCAGCTCACCGCTTACCACTAGTTCTTCTATAGTTTACTACAAAACAATTAAGCATGTGTTAAGCTTTGGTACACACAATGTGAATGCTGAACTGGCTGACATTCGGACAGTGTACAGCAGCAGGCAATCCGTGTGTTCTGTCGGGGGGGGGGGGGGGGGGGGAGGGGGTCAGTCCCCCTGTCACAATACAAAGGCACAGCAGGAAGATTGCCACACTGCTTGTGTGGCACGGAGATATGTCCGTTTTTATTTTTTTGTTATGCCAGCTTGCTGGAACGAAAAAATACGAAACTGTGTGTACCTAGCCTTTAAGCATCCGATACTTCCAGTGTACACTGTATATTAACTTCTAGCTGTGTAACAGAGATAAAGGGTTTGCTTTCACCCCAAACTGCATTAGAAGGTGGCCTCAGGTCTGGAGTAGCCTTGCTAGTCAGTTGTTCCTTTCCCAGCACTGATTGCTCCGGTAGGGGCAAAACCTCACTTTGTTTTCCATGTGTTTATCTCTGTTGTGGCAGCTGTGTGGTCATTTCAGTGACAGAACCCCTTGAGTGTTACTTTTCTTTTCACCTTACTCTTGTTTTTGATACTGTGAAATTCTAAGTCCCCTGTGAGTATGATATACTCTCTACATTTCTGTATGAGCGCTGCTCCGCTCTGACTTCTGTATGGCAGTGGTATGGAAAAGTGTTAGGTCATCATAAACTGCAAAAGGCTTTTTCTGATTTTTAAGATATAGGCCAAAGAGTCAAAAGGTAGGTAGGTTGTGAGACTTATGGAAGCATGTTTACTATAATTGGACTTTCTAGCATTTTGTAGGTCTTTGATTTTTTTTTTTTTCCTTGAAATTTTTATACACCAAATATTAATCTCATATTTTAGCTTTACTCAATTTGCATCTGTATTTTAACTTTGTATTTCAAGGGTTTTCTCCCTGCGTGGTTCTTGTAAGAAAATTGTGCTCTCCTTTTTCTGTCCTATTATAAGGGATCAGTGAACCTAAAACACTGTGAATGCCAGTTGAGAAAGCATAGAAAGGGGCAGAATTTTAACAGAACGAAAGACACTGGAGAACAAATAAAACTATTTAAACAGCTATTAGTGTAACAATATGTATTGTACATTACAAATATCCTGCAGTGATCACCAAACTGCGGCCCTTTGCACGCCTTTATCCCTCCCTCAAGGTATTATTCCTGCCACTGACAGCAAAAATAGGGTGCTATTTCTCCCCCCCAATACCAAAGATCGGCCATTGTTTACTCCCATTGGGCACAGTCTGGCCCCCCTCAAGTCGGAAGGACAGTAAACTGGCCCTTTCTTTAGAAAGTTTAGAGATCCTTGTCCAAATGTGTCACACCATTTTATAATATTGCACGTATATTCCCTTCAAACTGCCAACAGATAATACACATATATATACAGTTATTGGCTCTGTCAGAGATTGGAATATATAACTTTGCATAATTATAATAAGGCATTTCAGTGGTGGTTGTGGGTTGGACCTTAAGGACCTCCATTCCCTTAAGCACTTTAGTAGTGAAATAGCATCTTTAGCATCCTAGTTAGTACTTACCAGAAAATTTTACCAATGCAGACCACAAAAGAAATAAAAAGGGAGCCAGTGATTCAACTGTTGCCCATCTGAAATTAATATCAGTTTGGGGCCAAATTGACCTTAAATTTTGGCAGTGCAAACAAATTTATCGAAGGTGGTCTTCCAGGTTCAGATGCTCTTGATGTAGTTTTATTTCTAAGGCTACCCACGGTATTCCAGTTGAATATTTATTATTAATTTTCTAAGTATCGTGGAAAAATTGATTTGTACAAGAGATCTTTTGTAGACCGCAATCACAAGAAGTATTGATCTGTAGAGTTGGGATTTTCTGTCCTTTTTCCATTTGTGGAACTGGCTTTTTGCTTGTCAACTTTTCCATCTTTAGATAATCAAATGAACATACACAAATGTTTCCCTTTTCTGTACCTGGGGAAGTATTTTTCATATTATTTGGCTCTACTACTTTTTTTTTCTTTTGTGTTCTATGAAAAGGGATAAGATTGAGTTGAGGGAAAGTCTGACAAGCAGTGTCTTGTGTATATGGTTAGCCTTAAAAAGCCTAGGCCCACCCAAGTAGTTACAATCAACTTTGGATCCACCAAAATGATGTAATACCTACCTAACCCATCAATTTGTAGCTAATCAGATGGGCCCTTGTACTACATACTACTTGGCAGATCTAAAAGATTGACATGTGGGGGGTGAGCTTTTTATACACGTGGGTATGGAAGGAGGTGAGTGGCTGAATGTTCTCAGGCCTGCCCAATGATCCTCAGATCCTCATGTTCAGCATCTAAAGGCTTTCTCACTGCATTTCAAATGTTCCTTCACTTTCCCACATTAGGAGAGCATGCAACACCTATACAGGGCATATTTTGTGTTGGATGTACTGTACACCTGCATCCAGTGTACTGTATGTGTGCAGCAGACTGCCTCTGTAAACATGAGCCATATGGGGAAGCAGGGAGGGCACTCTTTTCTGATATGTTCTTTCTATGTGGTGATGGCATGGAGAAAACCCTGTTGGTGAAAACATTCAGACATGCATATTGATGATTTCTGCCTTGTATGTTATCCATCAAAAAATAACATGTTACTAAACAGCAATAAAAGAAACTCCTAAAACCATTGTATTTGTCTGGTTCATATATCTGTGTTTTATGTAATGATAAAATATATATTATTTTCGTCCGGTTATTCATATGGGCAATTTGGTAACACTATAGGCCTATCTTATTTTATTAGTACGAGCTAGAGGTTCAATGAAGCCATATTCGAACCCACTAATTTCCCATCAAATAAATTTATAGGAGGAGGCGGATTGGGAGGCGCCTGGCTGGGACACAGATTGATCCCATTAGGGGTGTCCGGGACAGGCAGGTCTCCCCTGAGCGCAAGATTACCATATACACCTCTTTTTCCGCCCCTTCCTATGTTATTAAGCTCGCTGGATTTCTTTAATCAACCCATAGTTGGGAAATTTGAAATCAATAGAGTCATTGTTACTGTCATTATGCCCGGTTTGTTGAATGTTTTGATGATGTAATTTCAACCTTTTGTCATAATTTATCTGTATTCTTTATTTGAAAAATAAAAATCTATTGAAAGATTAAAATATATATTATTTAGGCTTTACCCTGCAGACAGATGTGTTATTGTAATGCCTGCCACTGTGTGTGTGCAGGGACATTGTGTGGTTGACTTATTAAAACTGGAGAGTGCAGAATTTAAACTGGAGAGTGCAGAATTTGGTGCAGCTGTGCATGGTAGCCAATCAGCTCTCATCTTCAGCTTGGACAATAAAAACTGGAAGCCGATTAGTTTCTATGCAGAGCTGCACCTGATTTTGCACTCTCCACTTTTAGTAACTAACACCTTTCTGTCTGTTGCTGTGTATTGGCAGCCTATTCAAAAGCTGATCCATTGCACCCGTATACCTCTTATGGGCCACAACAATTTTGCATTTCTCTTATGAGCCTGCATAGGTGGCAATAATCTTTGCACAATTTAAGATGGCTAAGCAATATATATATTTTTTATTTTTTTTACAAATAGGGCTTTCTTTTGACAGTAATGTCATTGATATTTGTAGATCACTGTGATCTACATATTAAGTATATAGTAAATACTCTGTCACAATACTATTTACTAGGGTTGTCCCAAAACTAGTATCGGGACCGATACTGAGAATTTGCGCGAGTACTTGTACTCGTGCAAATGCTCCCGATGCCAGATTCGATACTTTTTTTTTTTTAAAGAGTGGGTGGGAAGGGGGCGGAGAGCGGAGCAGAGCAGCCCCCCCCGCCGCCCAGATGATCAATGCGGGGAACATACAGCTTTCATTTTGAATAGCTGTGTGTGTGTTCCAATCGGATGGGTGATCTGTCTATCAAACTGCCTGGACAAGGGGGAGGGGCTATGATGTGGCACAGCGGGGAACACACACACAGTTATTCAAAATGAAAGCTGTATGTTCCTCCTGTGCTGGTCATCTAGGCGGCGGCAGGGAGGAGGGCTTGGCTTTCTCTGTGGGGAGTGGGACATGGCTGCATTACTGGGGGGGGGGGACATGGCTGAATTACTGGGGGGACATGGCTGCATCTCTGGGGGAGGGGGCATGGCTGAATCTCTGGGGGAGGGGGCGTGGCTGCATCTTGGGGGAGGGGGCGTGGCTGCATCTGGGGGGGGGGGGGGGGGGGGACATGGCTGCATCTCTGGGGGGGACATTTAAAAAAAAAAGTATCGGTACTTGTACTCGGTCCTAAAAAAATGGTATCGGGACAACCCTACTATTTATTATACCCAAAGTGGTGAATTGTCATTGAAGTGTGGTCCTTAATTTTGGTAACTGGTATGTGTTGCATGGATGGGCTCCTTGGGCTTTGGCACCCGGCTAGCTGCAGTGTGGATTGGTTGTCTTCCAACGACGAGACCTGTTATTTATTTGCCTATATGACTGAACATGGTTTAAGGTAAGTGGGGTACTTTATAAAATAAACTTTTTTTTTTATTACTATGTTAAAAGGGATACTAGGCATCCCTAGCAAATGTGACCCCAGTGCTGATGTGCAGGCACCCAAAGATGTCACTGGTGGAAGGTTGTACACAAGGTGGTGCACAATGAAAACCTGTGGCTTTGTAAAAAGGCAGGCTTGGTTTTCCCACTGGCTTGTATACAATTTTTAGGCATTTTGTCATGGCACCGCTGAAGGAACGCTGGTTAAAAGAGGCTTGTTTAGAGATATATGTGTGAGCGATCCGCTTAGTACATTTTGTAGTCTTATTGCAGTGCGCAAATACCTCCATTTTTAATTGTCACCTTTTTTTTATTACAATTGTGCGATATATATGGTCACTTACGTCCTGCTCCACCAAAGCCATTTATCCACTCCTTCCAGCTGAGTTTAGAGCACTCTTCAATATAGCAAAAGCTACTGCTGCCTGTTTAACTTTGCTTAAAAAAATAAATAAATTGCTACAGCAGCTCCTCCAGTTCTATGCAATATAGTTTAAGTGGTTGTAAACTCTTGGGGGGGACCCTGCAAGACAAAAGAATAATGAGCTAGTATGTACAGCATACTAGCTCATTATGAACTACTTACCTTACATTGAAGCACCCCGCAGCGGTCCTCGTACCCCCCTCTAGCCGGTGACATTTCTCCTGGGGGTTACTTATAGGTATTGCAGCTCTGGTGCTGTAATTGGCCCGGAGCCGCGATGACATCACTCCCACGCGGGAGCCGCCGGTAACAGCACACTCATGCCACTGCTTGTTTGCCCCAGTGCGCCGATGACATTGGCACATGCAGGAGACCGTACAGGTTTAGGTGATATCCTGGGTAGTAGCTACAATAGGCTTACCTGTATCATAAAGTGTTCTGTAAGGATTTACAACCTCTTTAAAATGTCTGTTTTGTGTAAGATGCTTTGCCTGCCACCCACCTTACACTGTGGATACCAATGTGTGAGCTTCCTGGGGTGGAGATGTTTTTCGTATGGATGCTGCCTCATTCCAGTGAGAGTTTAAGAGAAGTCACATTTGGTCCTACACAAAAAACACTTCTGAAAATGACTTCGAATAAAACTCAAGGCTTGCACAATTTCCATTTATGAAGTATTTATTCTGAATATAAGAACATTTGTAAAATAAACGTATTATAAATTGCTCTGTATAAATAAATGAAGTTTACTTTTTTTTTTACATTTTTGTATCAAACATAAAATGACAATTTGCTAGAAGCAAGAGTAATCAGGAAGGCATTGAGATACAGTATGTTTGTTGGTTCCAGTACAACACTATACAAAATGTAAATGAGATGGAAGTCACTGCTCGAATCTATTCAGACACTGGCTGCAAGGAATTTTCTAGAAAAATATTAGGATAAGTGGTGTAAAAACATTTAACTACATGCAGGGCCCACAAAATGAGTAACAAAACCGACAGTTTTTTTTTTTTTTTTTTTTTTAGAAAGAAAGAAACTTAGAGACAATGAAAGCCCTTTACACTTTGTCATGTATTTTTTTTCTTAGCAGTAACTGTCAGGTAGATGTGAATGGAGAGTTTTCCTTCTTTTTTTTTCTCAAATAACTTTTTTTTATTGAAAACAAAAGATGGCTTACAACATACAGGAACACATGATACTAAACTGCAGTGCGTGGATGCGAACCAGCTACATAGGAACAGATTGGGTTTTCTACATGACATGAATTTTCCAGCAACAAAATGTTATATCAAAAGGGAGAAGTGTGAATAGGGCCTGTATTGATGATATTGTATCACTTTCTGGGCAGTTTCCATAGACCCATCTACTATTTAATGTAATGTCAACATAATGAACAGAAAATCTGGTGCAATAACCTACACTGAACTGAGCTTCAATAATAATGGTTTAGCCTCTAGACATGAATACACTGCTGCAGTTTCCTGTACTTTTTTTTAATGCATTTGATTGCACTAATTTTTTTTTTTTGTATTTTAGGAATGTAATGGTATCTGAGAGAATGGTAGTGGATTCTAAACAAAGCCAAACCTCAATTAAACGTACTTGGAAAAATGCATTTCAAAAGTGTGTAACTAAACTGCTCAGAAAATATAAAGTGGCTGCTAATCGCATCACTTTATTACTATTAAGGTGAATGTAGGTGTGGTTAATTTACAGTGAAAAATGTCCCTAACTCTCAATCCAACGAGCCAGGGGGATAAGTATTCAGAAACTAAAAGCAGGAGGGAACTTATCTGCATCCTTCCAAGTCAGGGCCTCAAAATTGTGAGGCCAGAGGGACATAATGAATTGTACACATCTAGCATTGGTCAGTGACGGCATCCTCCATTTTTCTTATTGGCTTGTTGTGTAATATGTAACAAATGTAAATTGAAGCCCCACACCACTGCTAAAAGGGTCAGATCCAAAGTTAAAGGTCGGGGGAATATTTCAAAAAGTTGCAAGGTTGTTTTGGAGGTACAAAACAAACCCCTTCATCAGGATTTGAGACTAGAAACAATATAATTGGTTGCTGCCTAACCCGAAACAAAGACCTTGTTTTTGTAAATCACACTGAAAGAAATACAATGTCAGATTTCCTTTTTGTTTTCAGTCTTAAACCCTGACAATCCTAATCACTGACTCTGGGTGCAGAGCCTGGGCAATGACATCACCCATCGCATAGGCTTACTATGGGGCTGCTGTCCCTCTTTTCCATCGATAGAGGAACTCAGAGGGTGGTGATGTCACTGCAATTGTATTTTATCCAGACCTTTCTTCCAGCGTCATAACATGAGTTCTTTACAGATCTGGGGAATACAATGTAAGAGCCTGTGCACTGTACCCACAATGCCCCTTTTCCATGCATCACTATTGGGGTGTGTGTGTGTGTGTGTGTGTGTGTATGTGTGTATGTGTGTATGTGTGTAGTAAAGGTGGCCTATGCCTTTAACCTCAGTGTTAAAGCCATTTATAGTGAGGTTTTCTGAGCTGGTTAGCTAGACTGAATGCTGGGAAATCTTTGTACAGTGAATTGTCTTACCCATGTGTTCCTAGTGGCTGCTGGTTATAAATGGATTTGAGACTATGCCAGTCTTCTTGATTTATTACAGGTATACACTGGATGTCTTCAGCTGCATTCCAGGAGTCTGGGCTTCTGGTTTGTTGTTGCTGAAACTTTGAGGATGGGGCCAAGCATGGATAAGCTGCTTTCACATATATAAGAGAGCGCAATGTGAATTTACACATACATTCACCGGCCGCTCTATTAAATACACCTGTTCAATTGCTTGGAAATACAAATTGCTAATCTGCCAATCACATGGCAGAAATTGAATGCATTTAGATGTAGTGAAGACAACTTGCTGAAGGTCAAACAAAACATCAGAAAGGGGGGGGGGGGGGCTTAAGTGACTTTGAACATGGCATGGTTGTTGGTCTTTCAGAAACTGCTGATCTACTGGGATTTTCACGCACAACCAGGAATGTTCCAAAAAAGAAAATTTTCTGTGAGAGGAAGTTGTGGACAAAAATGCCTAGTTGTCAGAGGAGAATGGGCCGACTGGTTCAAGATGAAAGAAAGACAACAGTAACCCAAACAACCAATCTCAGAATGCACAACACATTGAACCTTGAAGCAGCTGGGCTACATCAGAAGACCACACTGGGTGTCACTCCTGTCAGCTCAGAACAGGAAACTGATTATACAATTCACACAGGGTCACCAAAATTGGACAAAAGATGACCGGAAGAATATTGCTTGGTATGCCGAGTATAAATTGCAGCTGCAACATTCAGGTGGTATGGGAAGGATTTAGCATAAACATGAAAGCATCCATCCTACCATATATCAATGGTTTAGCATGATGGTGTGGGGGATATTTTCTTGGCACACTTTTGGCCTCTTAATACCAATTAAGCATTGTTTAAACGCCACAGTCTACCTGAGTATTGTTGCTATTCATGTCTATCCCTTAAGGATTACAGTGTACCCATCTTCTGATGGCCTCTTTCAGCAGGATCATACACCATGTCACAAAGCTCAAATCAGCGTAAACTGGTTTCTTGAACATGACAATGCGGTCACTGTACTCCTATGGCCTCCACAGTCACCAGACCTCGACCCATTAGAGGACCTTTAGGATGAGGTGAAACAGGCAATTCACATCCTGGATGTGCAGCAGACAAATCTACAGCAACTGCATGATACTATCATGTCACTATGGATCACAATCTTTGAGGAAGGTTTCCAAAACTTGGTTGCATCTATGCCACAAAGAATTAAGGCAGTTCTGAATGTAAAAAGGGGTGCAACCCGTTACTAGCAAGGTGTACCTTATAAAGTGGCCGCTGAGTGTATATTCACAAAGACACTGGAGAGTTTAGTCAGGTAACATATTACCTACGTTTTTCAACAGCAGTGGTTCTTATCTGCAATATTCTTGCCAAGCCTGCTCAGAAGAACATTGAATAGCTAGGATGGAATTTCCCAGCCCATTACTAATGTTGCCTTAGAGACAGACTGGCACTCCCTATCCCTCATTAAGAGGAGCAAAGTTGGCCCATGGAACATATTTTGTATGTTACTTTTATATTGAATGCACAGCCTTATGGGATGTGATCAGTGCTAGCAGCTGATTATATTAGAACTAACACTTTGTGTATGGTAGTTCACAAGAGCACCAGTGTTTGCATTCATTTTTCCGCCGTTAATCCCTTTTAAAGAGAAGGTTGAGGAGAATGTCTAGAGGTCTTCATTTGCTGGCCACCATAACTGGAAATCATCTGACTTGGTTGCTGTACTTGGGCTCACTTTTGTCAACTGTATTTTACCAAACACATCTGTTCCTGAAAAGTGTGCTGTGACAAAACAAGCTCAGTGGAGATCCAGGCTCTAAAAAGATCCAAACTATATTGCTGGGAACTGAGCGATCAGCAGGGTTTGATCGCTCAGTTTTCAGTGCAGAGCTGGCAGGGGACAGATGCATCGACCTAGGCGTGTGCGTGCGTGTGTGTGTGCGTGTGTGTGTATGTATAGTTCCCAAACTTTTCTTTTAAAGTGTATGCAAACCTTAACAAAATTCTCCTATTGAAAAACTTACTCTGCTTATATGGACTAAAGAATGATTAGCCTTTACATTCTAGAAATCTGTGAGTGAAAGTGGTTAAGCAGTTCAGTAAGACATTTGGGCAGAGCTGATAACACTGGGTCTACAACATACTGTGTTGTCAGCACATCAGGGCTTAAGAGCGGAGTGCATTTTTGTCAGTCCAATATTTTTCTGCAATTACGAGGTCCTTAAATGGATGAAAAATGGGGTAATGAGCATTGCAGAGATGTACTACATATGTTTTTGTGCCTTGACAAACACTTTAAAGTACAGTCCCACCTTAGTTTGGTCTATATTGTATACTTCTAGTGTTAGCCATTTCTGCACCACTGTCTTGTTGTTATTCATAATGTAAGGCCAATTTTTGAGTCTTTGGGTGGCACACGCAGCATATACTTTATCTACTAAACATTTACTAGAGCTAATGACATTTAAAGTGCATTTTCATTTCACAAGGAAGGTAATCCTTAGAATGGGCTGGCTAAATGTACCAGCATAGCATTAAAAGGACATACATGTATACCAACTAGATTTACTTTTCACTACAGCTCCAAGGATTACATAAACCAATCACTTGAGCTGGTATGGTGACTCTGCTTAGACCACAAAATGCCTCCTTTCAGGAGGTTTTAGGGCAGTTTCATTGTATGGGTCAGTAACAAAACTGAAATCTCACGGATGAACTTTGGGGGGCTGAAGCTCCCACTCACATTGTAAGGGACACCACTGGCAAATTTACCGCATTCATGAACCCTCTACCTACCAGAAAAGATCATACTTAATGCTGCTAAGTAAGAATGTGAAATGGAGAGTAAATATCCTCCTAACACTGCGATAAGGTGGATGCAACAGGTACAGTGTTTTCTACAGACATACAATGGGTATAAAAAGTCTACACACCCCTGCTAAAATGTCAGGTTTCTGTGATGTAAAAAAGAAAAAAAAAAAATTCAGAACTTTTTCCACCTTTAATGTGTCCTATAAACTGTACAACTCAATTAAAAAACAAACGGAAATCTTTTATGGGAGGGGTCTTAGTCAAGGTAGAGGGAATTATGAACAGCTCCAAATACCAGTCAGTATTGGCACAAAACCTTCAGGCTTCTGCTGGAAAGCTGAACATGAAGAGGAACTTCATCTTTCAGCATGACAACGACCCAAAGCATACATCCAAATCAACAAAGGAATGGCTTCACCAGAAGAAGAATAACGTTTTGGAATTGCCCAGCCAGAGCCAAAGTCAAGATGTGCAATGCCGATAGACTCATACCCAAAAGACTGAGTGCTGTAATAAGATCAAAAGGTGTTTCAACAAAGTATTTCAACAAGTACTTCCCTCCAACTAAAAGATTTCAGTTTGTTGTTCAACTGAGTTGTACAGTTTATAGGTCACATTAAAGATGGAAAAAGTTCTGAAAGTACAGTATTTATCTTTGTCTATGAAATTTTTTCATACTGTCCTCTGGAGTCCCAATTATACGATTGGACCGGAGCCATGGACAGAGTTTGCACACTTCTAATCGGCTCTGCCAACCACTGTTCTTTTTTTGCCATCTACTAAGCAATGATTGGCTGTACATGCTATTTTGACACATTACGATGTATGTGGTCACGTACACCTTGGCAAACCCAGTATTGTTTATATATTAAGCAACACATAAAAAAAATATGAATATTGATTAAAAGCCCCCCAATAAAAAATTGAAATCAAAGCACTTGTACTCACAGTGTACAATGAAACACACTTGGCCTCTGTACTCATTATTGTAGGTTATTAAAGCTGCAGGGTGCTATCTTATCAAGCACCCGAGTTGAGGCGGTGTGATGTATTGGTTGAGGATAGCGGAGATGTGGCTCTCCAGCTGGGAAATAACTTTTTATTTTTTCTGCTGGTAGTCCTATTAGGACAGCACCTCACAGGGTCCCAAAGTCATTGTCCATAAAGTGAAAGAAAATGAAGGTGCATTGAAGTACATTTCTGAAGTCGTCTCCCATGCCACACACAGCACACTATCTGCTTGCTGTGACATTTTTGGCACACACCAGTGTTACAAATAAAAAAGGACTTGTCAGGTATATCACTGGAGGTGAAGTGTAAAGTTTATCCTGCAAAGAAGGCTTAAAAAGCTTCATATTTGAAGGTGGAGTGTAAAAGTTTGTTTTATCCAGTCACAACCAGGAGCCGACTGCCATAGAGCAAGGGAGTCGTCAGTCTGTATTGCAGGCATAGCTATGGCACATACATGACTCCACTATTGTCTTCACAGTGATGTCTCATTGGCATGAGGTCTGGAGTTCTCCTCTTCTAGTAATGCTATTCTCTGCTTCAGCATCCGCACTTGGGTCTCATGTCTCTCCACCATGGCCATCATCTGAGATTCCAACTTCTTCAGCTTATTCTGATGCTTCTTCTTCGCTTTTTCATATGCTGCTACCAGGTTGCTGTTCAGAGAAGAAAATGTTTTCGTTAATCATACTGTACAGGACCCAGGCATTATCGGCAGCTTCCTTCAAGTAACTGGGCACTCTTTAGGTGCTGGACCTCTTTCTCTCTTACGGAGAATTCATTCTATACTTAGAGCCTAACTTCGGGATTACTTTCACTTTAAATAGTTGGTTTGAACCAAGCAGGCCCAAACAAACTATTTCCCTTACTATAAGAGATGCACCAGCTTTCAGCACTGTAGCATCAGCTACATACAGCTACATCCTCTCTGCTACTGGAAGAAAATTGAGTCGGGCCGAGGGCTGCTCAGCCATTCACAGGAAGCCTTGTATTTTATCAGTGATTACAAGGCTTACTCTGATTGACTGAGGTGACGATCATGGAGCCACCTACCCGCCTCTTCAACTCAATTAGAGAAGCCTTATATTTACTAATAAAATACAAGGCTTCCTGTGAATGGCTGAGCAGCACTTAATCTTGGCTCAATTTCGCTCTAGCAGCAGATGGGAAGTCCCTGTACCAATGCTGGAACACAATGCTACATACAGTTTATACAGCTTTGAAAGCAGGTGCATTAGTAAAGAAAATCATTTGGGGGAGTTGGCTCAGACAAACCATTTAAAGTGAAAGAAAACCTGAAGCTAAAATGCAAGTCATTCATTATTTTACTTTAAATTGTTCAATCAACTCTTCATGATCTTCTAATACAATAATAGAAGCAGGACTCTAAAAATTCATATACGCTGATGTACCGTCCCTTTAAAAAACTATTTATACTCTGAAATGTTCCACATCTTGTCATATTACAACCAAAAACGTAAATGTATTCACATACTTGTGAAGTGTAAGGAAAATGATAAATGGTTTTCAATTTTTTTTTTTTTTTACAAATAAATATGTGAAAAGTGTGGTGTACATTTGTTTACAATACTTTGTAGAACCACCTTTCACTGCAAGTTTTTTTTTGCGTATGCCTTTACCAGCTTTGCACATTTAGAGAGTGAATTGTTTGCCCATTCTTCTTTGAAAAAAGCTCAAGCTCTGTCAGATTGGATGGAGAGTCTAAACAGCAATTTTGAAGTCTTGTCACAGATTCACAATTGGATTTCGGTCTGGACTTTGACTAGGCCATTCTAACACATAAATATGCTTTCATCCAAACCAGTGGTTCTCAACTCCGGTCCTCAGGACCCACTAAACAGGCCAGATTTTAAGTATTACCTTGGGGAGATGCAGACTAGAATACTGCAATCATTGAGCAGCAAATGATCTGGCCTGTTAGTGGGTCCTGCGTTAGGGCTGTTGTCCTGCTGAAAGGGGAACCTCCACCCCAGTCTCAATTCTTTAGAAGACTTAACAGTTTTTTTTAGTTTTTTTTTTATAAGAATGCCCTGTATTTGGCTCCATCTATCTTCCCATCAACTCTTTTTAAATCAAAAAGGTGTTTATTGAACATATAGAAAAAACAGCAATACTTTCCAATGCACAGACAAATAATAGACCCAATGAAATGTACAGCATACATGTATAGATAATTGCCCTTCCTTCCCATCAACTCTGACCAGCTTCACTTTCCCTGCTGAAGAAAAGCATCACAACAACATGATGATACTTCCACCACCACGTTTCATGGTGGGGATGGTGTGTTCAGGGTGATGTGCAGTGTTATTTTTCTGCCACACATAGTGCATTTTGCTTTTAGACCATAAAGTTAAATGTTTGTTCTCATCTGACCAGATCACCTTACTCGTTTGCAGTGTTCCTCACATGGCCTCTCTTTCAAAAATGGCATTCTTTCCACTCTTTCATAAAGGCCAGATTTTGGAGTGCGCGACTAATAGTTGTTCTGTGGACAGATTCTCCCACCTGATCTGTGGATCTTTGCAGCTCCTCCAGAGTTACTATGGGCCTCTTGGCTGCTTCTATAATTAATGCTCTCCTTGCCCAGCCTGTCCGTTTAGGTGGATGGCCATGTCTTGGTAGGTTAGCAGTGGTGCCATACTTTATTCCATTTCGGATGATGTATTGAACAGCACTCCATGAGATGTTCAAAGCTTGGGATTTTTTTTTTTTATAACCTAACCCTACTTTAAACTTCTCCTAAACATTATCCCTGGCTTGCCTGATGTGTTCCTTGGCCTTCATGATGCTGTTTGTTCACTATGGTTGTCTAACAAACCTCTGATGGCTTCCTAGAACAGCTGTATTTATACTGAGATTAAATTACACACAGGTGGACACTCCATTTACTAATTAGGTGACCAATACCCTTAACTAAAATCTAGTGGAACCAATTGCCTTTATAAGAGTAAAAGGGGGCTGAATACAAATGCATGCCACACTTTTCACATATTTATCTTAAAAAAAAAAAATTGAAAACCATAATTTTCCTTCCACTTCACACTTATGTGTCACTTTGTGTTGGTCTATCACATAAAATCCCAATAAAATACATTCATGTTTTTGGTTGTAACATGACAAAATGTGGAATATTTAATGTCTACTTTCCCAGAAGTCAGCAGATGGCTTAATAGTATGCCTGGAGCCCTACCTCAGGTACAGTATGTGGCCCTCAGGGCATTACCTTAAAGGGGTGTTCCAGCCAAAAATGGTGTTTATTAAAAGTCAGCAGCTACAAAAAGTGTAGCTGCTGGCTTTTAATAAACACTCACTTACCTGCTCCTGCGTTCCAGCGACGCGCCGACCGGGGCTCCGCTCCTCTGCCCCCCTCCCCGGCCGGCGTCTCCATCCTGTCTGTGGGCACCCAGCCGTGACAGCCTTCGGCTTCACGGCCGGGCACCCACTGCGCATGCGCGAGCCGTACTGCGCATGCGTGCGCGGCGCGGCTCGCCGCTGATTGGAGAGGCGATCGCATGGGACCTGTCAGTGTCCCATGTGATCGTCTACAGGGAGGGGGCTGGTGTAGGCGATTAAGCTTAATCGCCTAACCAGCCCCTCGGCGGAAGCAGGAAGTGGGACAGGAAGTCCCACTCCTACTGAAGCCCCCACTCCCCCCCCAAAAAAATTACATGCCAAATGTGGCATGTATGGGGGTGAGGAGTGGATTAAGAAGGGGTCATATTTTTGGGTGGAACACCCCTTTAAGTCATGTAGCCCACATCCTAATGATAGAGATCTTTGTAACCCAGTTCTCTTTGAATGCATTTTGTTGTGTATGGCAGCACTGGCTACAATACGATAAGGCCGATTTATTAAGGCTACTTTCACACCGAGTCCATTTTCAGGCGTCTTGGTGCTAAAAATGGCACCTGTAAAGGGCCTGAAAACTGCCTCTAATGCCTCCACAGTGTGACAGCTCGAGTGCTTTCACACTTGGGCGGTGCACTTGCGGGATGAGGAAAAAAGTCCTGCAAGCAGCATCTTTGGGGCGGTTTAGGAGCACTGTATACAGATCCTAAAACGCCCCTGCCCATTGGAATGAATAAGCAGCGCTTCCAAAAGCGGTTCAGAAGCACTTTAACATGGCCGCTTTTAACTCCTTCTAAAACTAGCGGTGCTTTACGGCTAATGGACCCGGCGCCCCAGTGTGAAACACAAATTTTGTGAAGACTCGCTTCAATTATCCAGCCAAATAAAGAGAAAGTTACTATTTACGCCAAATATCCATCATCACATGAAGTTGAAATAACGAAATATTCACACAATTTAAAGTGTGAACACTCAATTCCTCAATGTGTTCTTTGGTAAAAATAAATAAATAAACTGCTGAAAACGGTTTTACAAGTACCCTTTGATCTAATCCGAACCTAAACATTTATGAGAAACTGGTAGAAAATTATTATAACTGTATGTCCAGTTTGTGAATACATCTTTGTGGATGCACATTTTTTAATCATGCATTACAGGACTTAGGTTGAGTATTTAGGTACTTTGGGTTACGCTGCTCCCTTCAGGAGACTGAAATGCCTTTTTGGTGAACACTTGAAGTACAATTTCCATCACCGAAACCCTCCACTCCAAAAACTGCTGTGTAAATATTGTGTGGAAAATGAAACACCCACCAATTTATTCTCTAGGGTTGCTGCTTAAAAATATATAATGTTTGGGGGTTATACATAGTTTGAGAAAAAATGGGGGGGGGGGGGGGGAGTTTGAATGTCAGAATTGTTTCGGACTGGAAGAGGTTAAATAGGAGTTTTTACAAAAGTAAAATCCTTTTCTTGGGAGTACATTACAACAGACACAGGTCTCTACCCCCTGTTATGATCCACTCCTAACTAGGGGCGTTGAAAAAAATTGTTGAATCGATGCATTCGCGACTTAGCCTTAGACGATTCTGCAAAGATGAACCGTGATTGCACAGATGACGTCATCCCAGTGCGCCTCTGTTAAGAGTCTGAGTCATTTCTCTCCCTCCTCCTCTTCGCCTGCATGTCACTGATCTTCCCCAGGTCAGCCGCTCACCCGTGCTTGGATGAATCATACACAGCGGGCATCTTCCGCTGTGTCATAGAGCTTTGATCTGTATATCCCGACGCACCCATTGTCCTCCCCCTCCTCAAGCAGCTGCTGTAGCAGAGTCCCGCCTCCTAGGCCAGGTCCTGTGATAGATGGAACACTGATACCAATCAGCGTTTAATTTATCACAGGACTCGGTCTAGGAAGGCAGGACTTTACTACAGCGACCGCTGGAGGAGGAGGAGGAGAAGGAGGAGGAAAGACGACGACGGGTCCCCTGGGATATATAGATCAAAGCTCTGACACAGCATGAGATGCCCCCTGTGTATGGTCCATCCAAGCACTGGTGACTCTGCATTTATGATGGGCACATCAATGCTGCACTTGACGCTGGGCAGCACAGGAAGGCCGCACTTGACGCTGGGCAGCACAGAGAGGCCACATTTATTGATGGGCACTGGTGAGGCAGAATCTGATGGGCACTGGTGAGGCAGAATTTGATGGGCACTGGTGAGGCAGAATTTGATGGGCACTGGTGAGGCAGAATTTGATGGGCACTGGTGAGGCAGAATTTGATGGGCACTGGTGAGGCAGAATTTGATGGGCACTGGTGAGGCAGAATTTGATGGGCACTGGTGAGGCAGAATTTGATGGGCACTGGTGAGGCAGAATTTGATGGGCACTGGTGAGGCAGAATTTGATGGGCACTGGTGAGGCAGAATTTGATGGGCACTGGTGAGGCAGAATTTGATGGGCACTGGTGAGGCAGAATTTGATGGGCACTGGTGAGGCAGAATTTGATGGGCACTGGTGAGGCAGAATTTGATGGGCACTGGTAAGGCAGAATTTGATGGGCACTGGTAAGGCAGAATTTGATGGGCACTGGTAAGGCAGAATTTGATGGGCACTGGTGAGGCAGAATTTGATGGGCACTGGTGAGGCAGAATTTTATGGTCACTGGTGAGGCAGAATTTGATGAAAACCATGGGCAGTAATTGTGATGCATCGCGGAATTGAATCGTTGACATAATCTTAATCGAATTGTGAGACCAGTAAAGATGCGAAGCTCTACTAATATTGGATGATAATGAAACTGAGGCATGCTGGGATTGGGATGGGTTATACTGGGCTGTCCTTACAACTTTGTAATACCAGTGTGCAATCTCATGAAGGCACAGCATGACCCAATGTACCTGAATCCTGTGTCCTATAATGTAATCTAAGAAATTTTGCAGTAACTCAAAAATGCCATTTCATAATTCATATGATCAAGATAAAGAAACACTGTACAAAGCAAAGAAATTGTCAACTTCCGTATAGCATGAAACTGTTCATGACAGAAAATGTTAAAAGATGGTAAGACTATCTTGCTGTCACAGAAAATATTTTCCGCCTATAAGGCCTTTACAAATAAAATCCAGACAAAAAAAAAAGAAGCTTGTCCACTTCTGCTTTTAGGGCTCTTTCACAAGGAGCGGATCCGTATTGATACGCCCCGTGTGTGTCCATCTGCTCAGCGGGGATCATCCGTAAATCTGGACACACGGTCCGTATTCATCCCGATTCCCCATAGGGGAGAGCGGAGAAAAGACAGGGCGGTCCCCGCACACTGTGCAAGGACCGCCCTGTCAGCCGACAGCTCAGCGGGGATTTACGGATGACCCCCGCTGAGCAGACGGACACACACGGGGCGGATCAATACGGATCCGCTCCGTGTGAAAAGAGCCCTAAGGAATAGGATTAATACAGCCACACATACTTTTATGTGTTAACATTTAGAACTGCTCCCTATAGAGCTAGGTTGGGACAAATATGCCAATTGCCAGTAATAACTGACCCTTATTATTCTATGGAAACTATCAGCTCAATCATGCTTGCTGCACACCATTACTGCTCTTAGCATACAGACATATTTAAGTAAAGTATTGCAAACACAGATCCCAAAGAGCACAGGGATAAAGTAGACCTCTTAAAACAAAACCCGGATCATTTACTGACCTGTTGGCTCTCTTTAGATCATTGACAAATTCTGCCGATTGCTGGTGTCGGATCTCACTACTTTTAGTGAGTCGTTTCTAAGGCGCTAACCAGCTCCTGTGCTCTGGACTTCAGCTTCTTTTCCCTGTAATACAAACAATTTCCCATCAGACAATCCTCATAATAGATGAATATCTTGAAGACGCAAAGAAAAGTGCAACACTCCAACCCTCCAAGAGCACCCATCCATATGCGGGAATCAGGCGCTGGCTTGGAGTCCATCACTCCACCACCATAGCTCAGTATAATCCAAGGGAAAGGATGCACATTGATAATGTCTTCAAAGCCAAAACATTAATAAGCCGAACACATTTTCAGTACAAGGGTCCTGCCCCAGTACTACTCCTCTAACATGTTTCACCCATTAGGTCCATTGGGTGAAACATGTCAGAGGTGTGGTCCCGGGGGCAGGACCTTGTGCTGAAGCCTGTCAGCTCATTACTGTTTTGTCTGTGAAGACATCATCGGGGTGCAGGTTTTCTCTTGGATTATACTGAGCTACATCAAGTACATCAATATAAATTTACAACGCATAATTATTGCTACACCATCATCACCGATTTGTGTTAAGTAAAGTGCATGCAAAGCGATTTTTTCTTCTTTCAGCTTTGGGTAAAAAGTGTGTTGGGGCTCAAACCCGTTTTTACTGCTGTCTGTTACACCCCCTTCCCCCTCGGATCTTCAGGACTGCACAGTTGCAGAATCGGAGGATCTAGAAGCTTTGTTGTATAATTCCAAAGTTAAAAACATTACAGCCATACAAAAGAAAGGGAGCAAATGCTGACATGTTTCACGTTAAAGAGAATTTAAGAGAATATATGACTTGCTCTTTAGCATGAAACACGTTGTTTTCTTATTTTCTTATGTGTTGCTGTAACGTTTTTAACCTTGGAACTATACAACAAAAGCTTCTGGATCTCCGATTCAGAAAGGGGGGGGGGGGAGGCATCCACTTCTTCTTTGCAAGTCTTCACAGTAGCAGCTTGTTTGATGGGATCTACCTGGTGGGGGTTTAAGGTATCTGTTGATTATTAAACTGGAATATACATATATTTATTTTGTTGGTTAAGGCTCTGTGGTCTAATGGATGCCAGGATTTAACTGAAGACCAGAACCGACCGGATTCTTGTATGAATATTTTGCTCTTGAGCTTTGCTTTTGATGTAAAAAAATTACAAACTATAATGGAGATGTATTACACCTTTTGGACTACTTTTTTCATGTCCCTCGATTGGCCTTTCTGAGCATTTCCACTCCAGCAAACTGTTTTGGTTTTACACTACTGGGTTTTCCTAAAGGGTACTGTTCACATATTCCCCTGATGAAGAGGTTTGAAACCTTCAAAATGCATCGAATGTAGATATAAAATAAGATTTATAATTTCATCTTGCAGACACTGGATATGGTGCTATGTAGACGTTTAATATTTGTAGAAAATATGAATTTACATTGTGGTACCAGTTTTCTACGCACATAAAAAATCTATCACATTGCAATAAAATATTGAGAATGTTATATACTGTGTATCAACTACACTGGAAGTAAAGTAGAATGGGCAGCTGAACATAGAACCGTGTAAGCTTATCAGCCTACACATGATTTTCTTCTTATGCCCTGTACACGGCCGGTTTTCCTGACATGCCAAAACCCGACGTGATTCCTCTCAAGCCTGCCTTGCATACACACGTTTAGTAAAAAAAAAAAAAAACCTTCAAAGCGTGGTGACGTCCAACATGTATGACGGGACTATAAAGGGGAAGTTCCATTCAAACGGCGCCACCCTTTTACGTTTTTTCGTGCTTTTCAGTCTGTTACAGCGTGACGAATGTGCCATCTCCATTCCAAACGCTAGTTCTTGATTCTGAGCATGCACGTTTTTTTTCACCTCTCAGAAAAGCAAACACATAAGATGTTTTCACAACGAGAAAAACAACAGGAAAAAATAGAGCTGGTTCGAATTTTTTTCCAGGCAGTTTTCTCGTCGGGAAAACTGCTATGGAGTATACACACGACCGGTTTTCCGGACCAATCTAAAAAAAGGCAGTTTTCTCGTCAGGAAAACTGGTCATGTGTACGAGGCAATAAAACCAGCAATATCAGACAAGAAAGGCCAGTTTGCATAAATAATCCCAGCATAAAGTACAAATACCGGGCTAAAAAAAACACTCATCCTGAATTGTGAAAATGTAATAATCCCATTTGTCCAGTAGGTGTCACCATTTCTTTAAGACCAGACCAGGACATTTTATGACACTTTTTACCTATGAAGGTTTTTACTAACCCACTTTCTCAATGCACAATTTTGATTTTACCATTCAAGAAATGGTACCAAAATTAAGTGGTTTGAAGAATATATGCTAGAATCTAGGGTACTTTTTTTTTTCTTCTTTTTTTTTATAAAATGAACCAGTGACTGAGCTAAGTGCTCCAACTCACATAATAGCATCACAGGCACAACTGACAAACCGCACAACACTGATTAGTGATGGTTACCATTACACAACTTAAAGACAAATACATCTTTTATAAAAAAAATAATAATAAAAAAAAAGATGTTTATAATATTCTGTGCATTGCTTTTCTCATGGGCCCGTCAGTGAGAAAGGGTTTGGCCCATGATGTTTCAGTACCACTGAACTAGTACTAGCCATTAATATACTGTGTATACTCGAGTATAAGACGAGGCACCTAATTTAACCACAAAAAAATGGGAAAAATTATTGACTCGAGTATAAGCCTAGGGTGTCCATGTGCATGCCTTACAGTGCCCATCCCTCACTGTGCCCATCCCCCACTGTGCCCATGCCCCACTGTGCCAATGCCTAGACTTAAAGGAACACTAAAGGTTCGTTTTTTATTAGATCAATTGATTGCTGTAAGCTAGAGCATTTAAATATCACTTACCTCGTTTTTCCTTTTGACTTCCAAAATACAGTAATCCAGGTTTGAAAATGCAATTTCCTGTCTCTCCTCTTCTTGCTTTACACCAGCATCTGCATGGTGGAAAGCAGAATGTGCTCACCCCCTTCCTATGACTACAGCCCTGCGTGAAGATGCTCTCTTATCCCTCACAGGCATGGAGGCTAAGCCTAATGGGAACTGTAGTTCCCATTAGGCCGTGATGCAGCAAGAATGAATGCGCACCGCAAACCAGGAAGTCAGTGAGAATAACGATTCAGGAGTGGCGGAGGTGAATAAAAAAGCTCGATTTCAACAGGTATCAAACTAGTTATAATACAAAAAACATTACCTTTTACTTTATCAGTTACTGTCAGACTTAAATTTAAGAGGAAAATATTTTTGTCTTTACAACCACTTTAAGTTTAACATGGGAGTATATTGAAGGGGTGCCCGGCTTTAAAGAAAAAAAAAAATACAAAAATCGGTTCTCCCCGACCGTAGGTCCCCCAGACAGCAAACTTTGCACACTTGTAGAGGAGAACTGGGGCTGTGTGTGCCAAGTTTGGCCGGTACCGGGTCCCCAAAGTCCGGGAGATCAGGCGCAAAAAGATGACTCGAGTATAAGCTGAGAGGGGCATTTTTTAGCACAATTTTTTTTTTAAATCTCGGCTTATACTTGAGTATATACGGTATGTATAACACCTAATACTTGACAATAACCACACACTATACTCAATGCTAGTGCTGATATACTTTAAACGTGGATCAAATCTATGGCATTATATAAACAAAAATGTTGGGACATATTATTGGTGCCGACAAACATGCCAAATGCACTTGACCTTAAAAAAGTAATTTTATTGGTCACATTATTTATGTCTGGGACCTGGTTTGTGCCTGTAACTGCACGTTGCCCACTAGATGTCACTGATGATTGTGTGTTGTGGCACAAAAACTATCAACTCGTCTGCAGCTAGCTTGGCAAAAAAAATATATATACATATGTGGCTATCTGCTGGGATAAGTGTGTGGCATTTGGAAAAGATTATTGTATTCATGGTATGATCAGCTTCTGCTCAGCCCACCCAGCAAATGTTTTGACTACCTGGCATCAGGACCATATTAAGGGAATAATTAGAAGATGTAGCTCTACAATCAGTAGATGGGACACCTTATCACCTCTTTGGTCATCACTGTCAGGTATGGGGTTACAAAATGTAACCCCATACTTTTTGCCCAAAAAGGAACAGGAGCTTCTTTCGGGTGACAAATACGCATAGGGTAGCGTATTGCAGAAAACGGGCTTGCCCTAAGCACGACAGAAAATTGCAAGTGGGAATGCAAGTGTGACTTAGGCCTAACTATTACAATATCCAATATTATAGACATCCTGTCCCTTACGGTCAGCATAGAAGGGTGTGTAACCAACTGTGGCACTGTGAAAATCCAAAGAAATAAACAGCACTATTAAAACACTGGGGGGGAATTTACCGAGACTAAAGCAGACATCCCAAGTCTTCTGCGAGGTGCGCCACATTACTGCGGTGGCTCCAACACACCCGCAAGCGCCTCCCGATATCCCGGGAATGATTGGTGTGGCGGGGAACAGCTGAGAACACAAATCGCCCTGTATAGATTTCTAGCTGACAGCCGCGTCTCCTACTCTCTCCCTCCCGCAGCTGTCAGATAAAAATCTATACAGGGGGATCGGTGTTGACAACTGTTCCCCGCAACACCAATCATTCCCTGCCGTTACCTGCTCATCTGATCGCTTGTTCTTCTTTAGGCCCCCCTTGTTATCCTCCACCCCCCTCAGTGTCATCCTTCTCCCCCCAGCTCCTTGTCTTGCTCCTCTGCCCTCCCCCATTCCCTTTCCTGCTCCTCTGTCCTCCCCCCCCATTGTCCCCCTGCAGCCGGCTTCCCTCCTCTCCCGCCGGCTGAAGGGGGATCTGTCAGGATGGAGCATGGAGGAAGGGGCAGAATAAATATGCAATTTACCGACCCCTTCCTTGTCTGAATTGGGCACAGAGAGCGAGATCGATCCTGTGATAACTGAGCAGAGTAAACTGTATGTTTTATTTATTTATTAAAGCCTCTGTCTCCTTCCCAATCATCTTCAGTGCTGAGAAAGGGAATGGGGAATCTGTGTGCTCAGTCCTTTGTCTCAAAGGGGAGATGTCAGGTGTCTGTTTAAACCCCAGATATCTCACCAAAGCCCACAAAAAGATTAAAAGAATGAATTGTAAAATAAAAATTAAAAAAAGTGTAAAAAAAAAGATTAAATAAAAAAATGACTGACACCACTCCCCAATTTTTTGGGGGAAATTCAATTGTAAAAAAATCAATACGTAAAAATAAAAAACTACTGACACCACCCACCGGACATACCCTCCCCCCAGGGAAAAATAGTTCATAGGGGGCGTAGAGGTGTGAGATCTGAAGTAGTTAAAAGGATAGGTTCACCTTTGGGAATTTTTTAGGGCACTGCTGCAGGCTCCCCTGACCTGCCACCTCTAGTGAAAGTGTTGCCGGGGGTCTTTTCCCTGAACGTGCTGCATCACACAGCCAAACATTAATTCACAGAGATCTAAATGAATGAACTACAAGTACCGACATCCTTGTGGCTGTCAGCTTTTAGTTCTCAATGAACTACCAGGGCGCTGTTACGCACGCTAGGTAGTTCGTTGTTTCTTCCAGTCATTGTGTAACGGTCAGCTCATATGGAGGTACAAGCAGACAACTTACACCGACAGTCTGCAAGAACCCTGCATTGCACTCCAGATCTGCTGATCGTGGTGCAATGCTTTACAGGCTCCTAGTAAAAAATAAATGCAATTTTTTTTACCTGCATAAAAAGATGTGCGTTTATTAATTTGTTTATTTTTTTACAAAGGTGAACTTTTTCTTTAATGAGTGATGATTATTTCTTTAATTTGCAGTAAATATCTGGCCGAGGTGCCACTAATACACAAAAAAAGTTCTGGCTTTAGATACCGATTAATACATTTGGATAAAGTATCTAAATTATTCCTGTGCCAGCTACTGGTGTATAGCAGAGGCAAAGATTTTGGAGCCTTTATTTCCAACAGTTTCAGGCACATGAGGCCTTAGTGTAAATTATGAACACTATGATATCCAGGATCCAAAAGAAAAGCGACATACTGAAACATAGTGAAAACTCTGTGTGTAGCAGCAGCAGCAGCAGCAAGTCCTAAAAAGCGAATGGAAAGTATGACAAAGAAGGCGACAAAGCGATTGCCTATGCTTGGGTAAAGACATTTTCATATGATAAGCCTGCTGTGTGCCACACTCTGCACAGTCACTGGAATGGAACATCAGGAAGCAAACACTGTAATTTAAAATTCATCACGGAGACAGAGGAGATTTAAAATTACATTTTCTTGAGAAGGCAGAAATTGATATTTCAGACTTCAACCATAACAGCTAGAAGCCCAGCTACAATTCTGCGAATGCCAGCACTGTGCTGGAATATCTGGGATAGAAGGAGAAAATGTGAAATATAAAATTAACTCTTTAGAAGAATAAATGTTCTCAACTTTGCCAACTAAACTATTAAAGGGTAGGTAAGCAACACTAGGATCTAATCACCAATTCAGTTCAAATACGTAAATATTGCTTAACCACAGTTTGCATCTGTACGGCTGTTCTACTCATGAGAAACACAGAATAAAAAGTCCCTGGCTCTTCTGTGAAACTGTTCCACCCTACCGTTTTAAAGCATATACTTCTGTATTTTCATTCCCTGTGCTTTAAGAGCTATCACAGGCCAGGGTAAATTACAATACAGAGAGTCTGTCTGTATAGACAGACCAGGAAGCATTCTGCTCCATGCTATGAGCCATAAATGATCATTTCTATGCTGTGCTGCACTGAGATAATCACTAGAGATCACACAAGGTGTTCCTATAATTTTCAAATCAACTGAATTCATAAAATTAAAAAGGACATGCTGTGGTAAGGAACGTTTTGTTAATTCTAGAAGCAAATAAAAATCATACAACATACTGATATTGTGTATAAAAAAACTCAGATAATTCCTGGAACAGATCACTGGCTCGGGGACATGGTGCTATTAAAACAGCATATCTAAGGTGTACAGAGTGCGTGATGGTCTTTTCAGTGCCAATTTCAGGATTAAGTGCTTTTCGGATGATTGTCGGTCTGAGAGGTAGAGACCATAACATTCTGAATCCTTGAATATTAGTGGTGGTGTTTAATCATCTTTTTGAACTTTGAATTCTCTGGATTGTGTGGACTTTACGTGCTTTATTTGTATTTGTCACAGAATGCTTTCAATGTATTTATATGCTCTCTTATGATTTATATAATTACTGATGTAGCACGGCTCCCGCAGGAACTGCTGGAATAATGGTCCCCGGGTCTCCCACTCCCACCCATTTTTGCACACTCTTCCACTCGTTGTCCCCAATAACCAGGCTAGGGGATTTTTTTTTATGTTTTATTTGGAACTTGGATAGGAGGAGGGAATTAGTAGGATACTCCAAATAAACTATTCACAACGAAGAACACTTCTCAATAGGACTGTGTAGGAGACTGTCAGTAGTCCTATGCAGCACGCCGAATATGGCGAAACAAATCCCTTTTTAAGCAGAGAGAATTTGCCGGACTTTGCTTCTTCAAGACACTAGCCAGTGTCTCCTTTAGCTCACACACCCAGTATGCTGACTTCTAGGACCAGAGGGAGATTTCACCAACACAGTCTCAGGAATCCCTTCAGGGTCTGTACTCACAAAATGTCCAGAGACAGATGGCAGCCTCCTTACAACTTCTAAGAGACACTCTATACCAGTGACACACGACCAGATCCATAGACTTTCTCCCTCAGTCAGCTTGCACAGGAACTCTGGTTTGTAGCTTTCTGAGGCTGCATGCCCCTCAACGTTCTGGAGAGGGAGCCGCCTTCTCCCCACCAGAACCTCTCTCCTCAGAGGTGGGCTGAACTAGAACCCCCGAGCCCATGTGCCCTTACAAAATATATACAGTCACCCCGCATGCTAATTGGCCAGGGCTGAATATACATTAAATGCTTTCACCTGCTGTCTTTCCCCCACTGTCCAATATGATTAATTACTACTGGATAGGGATGACCCGAACACCCCCGCGTTCGGTTCGCACCAGAACCATCGAACGGACCGAGCGTTCGCGTGAACATTTAGTACCCTTTTGAAGTCTATGGGACTCGAAAGTTCGAATTCAAAAGTGCTCATTTTAAAGCCTAATATGCAAGTCATCATCGTAAAACGTCTTTGAGAACCCGGGTCTTGCCCCAGGGAACATGTATCAATGGGAAAAAGTTTTTAAAACGGTCGTTTTTTAGGACCAGGACTCCTGAAAAAACTGCAGTTTTTAAAACTTTTTTCCATTGATACATGTTCCCTTGGGCAAGACCCGGGTTCTCCAAGACGTTTTCACAGGCAAATTATAGACACCCAGCAGGTACAATATTTAAAGGAATTTTTCTTTTTCTTTAAATTTAAGCAGCATTAAAATCACTGCTCCAGGAGCAGTGATTTTAATGTTGCTTAAATTAAATTTTTTTTTTAAAAAATATGAAAAATTCCTTTAAATATTGTACCTGCTGTGTGTTTATACGTGTGATAACGTCTTTAAATAGCACAATCTCCTGCCTGCCAGTAAATTAGGAATAACTAATCTAGCTAAGCTATACAAGTGTATAAATATATATAATACAACTCCTGGGATGTATACAGTGCCTTGCGACAGTATTCGGTCCCCTTGAACTTAGCGAACCTTTGCCACATTTCAGGCTTCAAACATAAAGATATAAAACTGTAACTTTTTGTGAAGAATCAACAACAAGTGGTACACAATCATGAAGTGAAACAAAATGTATTGGATATTTCAAACTTTGTTAACAAATAAAAAACTGAAAAATTGGGCGTGCAAAATTATTCAGCCCCTTTACGTTCAGTGCAGCAAACTCTCTCCAGATTTTCAGTGAGGATCTCTGAATGATTCAATGTTGACCTAAATGACTAATGATGATAAATAGAATCCACCTGTGTGTAATCAAGTCTCCGTATAAATGCACCTGCACTGTGATAGTCTCAGAGGTCCGTTTAAAGCGCAGAGAGCATCATGAAGAACAAGGAACACACCAGGCAGGTCCGAGATACTGTTATAGAGAAGTTTAAAGCCGGATTTGGATACAAAAATATTTCCCAAGCTTTAAACATCCCAAGGAGCACTGTGCAAGCGATAATATTGAAATGGGAGTATCAGACCACTGCAAATCTACAAAGACCTGGCCATCCCTCTAAACTTTCAGCTCATACAAGGAGAAGACTGATCAGAGATGCAGCCAAGAGGCCCATGATCACTCTGGATGAAATGCAGAGATCTACAGCTGAGGTGGGAGACTCTGTCCATAGGACAACAATCAGTCGTATACTGCACAAATCTGGCCTTTATGGAAGAGTGGCAAGAAGAAAGCCATTTCTTAAAGATATCCATAAAAAGTGTAATTTAAAGTTTGCCACAAGCCACCTGGGAGACACACCAAACATGTGGAAGAAGGTGCTCTGGTCAGATGAAACCAAAATCAAACTTTTTGGCAGCAATGCAAAACGTTATGTTTGGCGTAAAAGCAACACAGCTCATCACCCTGAACACACCATCCCCACTGTCAAACATGGTGGTGGCAGCATCATGGTTTGGGCCTGCTTTTCTTCAGCAGGGACAGGGAAGATGGTTAAAATTGATGGGAAGATGGATGGAGCCAAATACAGGACCATTCTGGAAGAAAACCTGATGGAGTCTGCAGAAGACCTGAGACTGGGATGGAGATTTGTCTTCCAACAAGACAATGATCCAAAACATAAAGCAAAATCTACAATTATATGGTTCACAAATAAACGTATCCAGATGTTAGAATAGCCAAGTCAAAGTCCAGACCTGAATCCAATCAAGAATCTGTGGAAAGAACGGAAAACTGCTGTTCACAAACGCTCTCCATCCAACCTCACTGAGCTCGAGCTGTTTTGCAAGGAGGAATAAGCAAAAATTTCAGTCTCTCGATGTGCAAAACTGATAGAGACATACCCCAAGCGACTTACAGCTGTAATCGTAGCAAAAGGTGGCGCTACAAAGTATTAACTTAAGGGGGCTGAATAATTTTGCACAAAAAGTTTGAAATATCCAATACATTTCATTCCACTTCATGATTGTGTCCCACTTGTTGATTCTTCACAAAAAACTACAGTTTTATATCTTTATGTTTGAAGCCTGAAATGTGGCAAAAGGTCGCAAAGTTCAAGGGGGCCGAATACTTTCGCAAGGCACTGTACAATGAACTATGGATCACCTCATAATATGATAAACATAACATACATATGATAAACATATCCAAGCTAGATATGTAAATAACCTGTCACTCAAAGCAAGGAGAGAGAAACTGACTTATTATTTAGACAGGTTTTTATCTGGAAGTCTGTTAATTTTCACTGAACAATAAAAGAGGATTGATCAGAGCTGGATTAACTCTGTGTGATAGAAAATCTTATACTCTACATTGTGCCATAAAAAAAAGTCCAGCCTGAGCTTGTTTGGCTGGGTTTCTCCTAAGGGTCATAAGAGTGCAATTCGTTTTGTACTCCTGTGACCCAGTTTCAGCAGAGAAACAGTCTGAAGTCCGCTCCCTGCTGACATCACACAGATCAGTCCAGGCACCGCGTCATCCCGACTCTAGAAGTCTGGATCCGCCAGGTGCCTGGACTGATGGTCGCCTCAGCGAACCGCTGAGACAGCAGCCAGTGTTAATTTCATTGACTAAAACATTTTAGTCGACTAAATTAATACTATTTTAGTTGACTAAAATATGACTAAAACAACTGAGATGACTAAAGTATGACTAAAACTAAAATGCCATTTTAGTCAAAAGACTAAGACTAAAACTAAATTGAAATTTGACTTCAAAATTAACACTGGTCTGTAGTACATGTTCATACCTTAATACCATAGATAATAACATATTCGATTTTTCATTCCAGCAGTATATAATGAGTTTGGAAATTGTAGAGAAATGTTAACTAATGCATTACAATTTAATTATACCCATTAGATTTTAGACAACTTGATTATGGGATTGCCCCCCCGCCCCCATACCTCTCTTTTAAACTGATACCATTGAGACAAGACAGGCGATCAAAGGACTCAAATTTTGTGATCTGTTTGGCATTATGGGTAACCCTTCAATTTCTTCGCTTTTGCTTCTGTAGTCTGCACACTTACCTTTTCAGTGCACTGGTGAGTTCTGATGTAAGTTCACTGTCATTGTACGTTCTTAGCTCAGACAAGGATAATGCAGAACCTTCTATGGATTCCTACGTGACAATAAAATATGTAACATCATTCATGGTTAACTTGTATTGCACGCTTAATTAGCACAACAGACAGCCAGTGGCAACAAAGCACTTGATGCATCTATTAAATAAATGGCTTTCTAGTACAGAAACAGACTTTATAAAGAGAAAAGAAATAGATCACTTCAAAATTGCGAAGGAAGTATGACAAGACACAGAGTATAAAAGTTAATAACATGCTGACTCAGGGAAGCTGGCGGCCCAGAGTGTGACTAAACAAAGAACAGAAAATCAAATACTAGTTCATGAAAATCATGAACAATGTTTTGGGCACATTTCACAGTGGTAGAGTCCTCAAATTCACCAACGGTGCAGCACTTGACTAATCAGGCATTCAACATATGCAAGCTATATGCACCCACTGAGGACCAGATAATGGTACTAAAGCCAACTATAGCTGGAGAGGTCAAGGCTACATTTATTGGAACACGTGATTTTCAGCATGACAAAAACATTGACTAACATTACAGTTAATCCACTGCACATGTGAAATTTAGCGACAAGTCTGATTTTTTTAATGGGCTAAGGAGTTGTGTCATCTCATGTACATGGAGGAATTGACAGGCCAGCTGCATGAGAGGACAGAGGTCCACTTTGACATTTGGTGTCCATGGTTGTTATATACGGATTCAGACAGCTTTTCGAATTTATAGCTTAAAACTTAGTCGGCTCTGACAGATACAAGATTGGTCCCGACAGTGGTTGGCAGGCCGCGAGCCCAGAGTTTAGCTCCCCTACCCATTTTTCCCCTCCCTTCATTATCTGATTATTTTGTTCATTGAGTTTTATCATACTCAAGAAAGTATGATAGTATTCATTATTTACCAAGATGTTAGTGTTCTCCCAAGTGGGGGGGGGTATCATGTTGGCCTCTATGGTTGCTTTCTTTATCTCCCAAACTAGGTGATGCGGCCATTTGCTTCTATAGACATATTGTATGCCTTTTTTCAGTTTTCGGGTTCTGTAAACCATCTTGAATTGTTTGCTACTGTCTGTATTCTCTCAGTCTATTTTTGTTCTTTACAATGAAAATTGTTGCAATGTAAAACATTACAGTCAAACCTGTGTCGGTCAGATATACTGTGAGCACACAAAAAGCAATAGCACAATGCTAAAATGTAAAAAACTCAGAAGCCATAAATATTGCAATCAATACAAACCCCTCAATTACGTAAACCTTATCAAAAAGGCTTGTCTATGTTCCCATCCCATGGTAGCTCCATCAAAAATTCCTTTCAAGAGCTCTATGGGCCCCTCATTCATTTATAGTATTGTAGAACCTGTGTCTCTGTGAATGGGGTCAAACAATGAAGCATGCCCATGTGGTTCCATGCTCTAAAATAATAAAAATGTAAAGCTATTTTATGAAAGCTACATCTGCGGTCTCACCTTTCCCATCTTGTCTTTGCTGCTGCTGCTAGCTGAACTCAGCGACCGCATCCTCTGCTCCTTCTGCTCTTCCACTTCAGACTTGAGGTGCTCAATATGAACCAGGTAGGCCTGTTCCTGGGCATCCCGTGTGCTCACCTTTAGTTCTAAAGCTTTCTTCTCCTTTTCTAGTAGGTAAAGCTGTGCCTTGAGCTCAGCCATTTCCTCCTGTCATCAAAAGACAATCACAAGGTCAGCTGCAAGGTCAAAGCAATAAGTGAGCTTCTCGTTTCATTTCGTACTGAGAGGGTAGCACATTTTTCACATCAGTTTCCTGTATTGTGTGTTGAGCTCAACCCTTTATTACCACTAGGGGTAATTTTTTTTTTTTTATATATAAATATCAGAAATGATCTAACATTCAGTACAACATTTTGACAAACACTACACCACTAGGAGAATTTGAAAAAACTGATCGTCTCATCTGACTTGTGTTTCATTTGTCATGCACATGCACTATTCAGGTTCAGGTTAAGACGGACTATAGACAGGTAGATGTCATCCCAAGGAGGATATCCGTGAGGGTTAAAATGTTACTAAACCCAGGACCCTGCATTTACTACATCTGGTCTCCCACAGTACTCTCAGAACATGCAAATGCAATCATGTTCGTAAATATAAACTGCTAAATACCTTCTCATCAGCAGTATATAGAAGTCTTGTGACTTCTATCAGTGTCTGGTTAAAGCTTGTTGGAGGAGTTTTTATTCTATTCTGACTGCTCAATTAGGCTGCATGACCCTTGACCCTATTGTCTGAACAGTGCCGATTGGCCCTGTGCTAATCACATGCACTCTCCCAAGAAAAAAAAAAAAATCACTAGCAATACACATGAAAACGGAGCATGTGCAAAGTGTCTACTGGGCTCTGTACTGTCAGGAGATGGATTGGGGACAATGAAAGTAGGGGACGATCAGAGAAGATGGTATAAAACAGCCTTTTTACACAAAGCAGAGGATTAACTCATAAAATTCAACAGAGAGTATAACAAGCATACTTTACTGCATATACAGACTGATTTTACCGTTGTGGGTTTAGTAACACTTTAGGTGGTTTTTGATACGCTGTGTCCTGTGAAAGCAGCTTCTTTTTGACTAGTATTCTAGGCCCCTTTTTTTCTTTTGTTTTTAAACATATGCTGCAGGGACCGCATGGACTTAGTGAGTTGGCATTATTCTACAGTTTAAACCATTTTACCTTTTAGCAATTAAATTGACAGGGGTTCTAATTCTTTTCCACTCTATCCATGCCACTGGATTTCGCATTAGATAAAATACTGCATGGTTTCATGAGATAAAATACTGCATGGTTTCATGAGATAAAATACTGCATGGTTTCATGAGATAAATACTGCATGGTTTCATGAGATAAATACTGCATGTCTTATTTTAGTTAGGGCAGAGCCACGCACTAACGTCACCGCGTTAAACGTGACCCCGGAAGTGCGGGCGCACGTAATCGTTTTGTTGCTGCTTTTGTTTTTATGTCATTTTTAGCTGGCAATTTTAAATGTTGATGTGTAATCTGCTGCACATATTTTATTAAACTTCCTGGAAGTATTTCACCATTGCGAGCTCTTGCTTTTAACCCCCCTTGGTTCTATGAATGGGACGTGGAGTAATTTTGTTCCAGTGGAGATCTTATCAATCCTATGTGGAAGAACCGGAAGTGGTCGAGGTTATCTCCCTTTCCAGATGCCAGTGGATTGACATGCCTGAGTTACCCTAGGATCCGGTAAGAGCACATCTTTCCTTCATATTTTAATTTATTTAACCATCTAATTACATATTTTTGATACCAGCTCAAATGGACTAATAGAGACTAAGGTTTAATGCAAGTTATTTAATTTAACTCATTTGTTTTGATCACATCAAAAATAACCCTTACGGACTTTACTTATTAGTTCACAATTCAGATGTATCCATTTTTCATTATTTTTTTATACTGATATGTATATTAATTTCTCTCACAATATCAAATTGTGTTTCTGAGCGCAACCTTTTTTCTTTTATTTTTTTATTTCGTGTATATCACATGTTTAGCGTTGCTGCTGGATACCATTTATTCATTTATGTCACTTTAATTTTTCAATTAATATTTATTCACCTTTAAGCGCGAGAAATTTCCCCCTTGGATAGAAAATGTCTTATTTTAGTAGCTTTTTTGTGAATGCAAAAAAAAATTGAAGAACGCTAGAAACTATTTTACCGCAAATTTTAAATAGGGAAAAAAATGCTTTGTGAATGAAGCCCAATGTCTTTATTTTTTTACATCTAGCCATATCTTTAGATGCAGCACAATATACAGCATAATATATATATAATTGACTAAAAATCCATGCAAGACTTATATCCCCAGGGGAAAATGCTATGCTGAAGGCACAATTTCTTAAAAGCCACCTTCTGTTAATAAAAGTGTACTTTCATTCACTTGCCTCTCTTCTCCTTGTGCTTGGTATGCATGCCTCTCTTCTCTACAGAGGAGCTCCTATCTGTCAGCGTTCCAAATGCTTTTACTATACAATTTTGTTTCATCAGTGAATTCCTGCAGCATGTGTCCCCAGGGAGTGAGGAGACTATAGCATTTACCTTCGCCATTGTCATGGTACTGCTTTAAAATATGTTTTTTGGAGGATTTTCAAGTACAGCAGTGACATATCGTAACCTACCTGTATGAGGCAGATAGCGAAGTAAAAATGGGGCAATATGGCAAAAGTATTTTAAAAGACAAGAAGATTATTCATAATGACTGTGCTAACTCCAGCCCACAGGTCAACTCTACCTTTTTACCTGCTTGGCCATCCTCGTTTGGCCCTGCCCCAACTCCAGCTAAGCAGGTTAAAAATCTGGGTATCATTTTTGATGCTGAACTAAGCTTCGTACCTCACGCAAAATATTGCATAAAATCCGCCAACTATCATCTGCAATTATTACGGAAAATTAAGAATCTATTCACTCAGCACAACCGTATGATCCTAGTTCATGGACTTATCCACTCTAGGTTAGATTATTCTAACATTTTCTTCCTAGGGCTCCCCCACAGAAGTGGATAAAACGATTGCAGATTACACAGAATCATGCTGCAAGATTAGTTACAAACTGCCCAAGGTGGAATCACATCTCCCCGGTACTTAAGAATTTACACTGGCTCCCGATAGTAAAACGGGTTGAGTTCAAGGCACTCTGTCTGGTGCTCCGGGCCTATTGGCAACTAGGTCCGATGTACTTATCAAATATGACACATTACTGTCCACCCAGAGAGCTTTGTTCGACTGACGCCCTGTTAGCCTATCAGATTCAAAAGGTGGCCGCCGGCTCCAAACACTGGGGAATTTTCTTTGGAACCAGCTCCCTCATCAGCTCCGAGCATCCACCTCCTTGATGGCCTTCCGTAAGGGCTTGAAAACATTTATTTTTTCACAAGCCTATAGATAGAGACCTGGCCTCTCAAGCCCTCAGCAGGACACTGCCTTAATCCTAAGGCTGCGGTCTATGGTCAGGGAGTAGGGATAGGCTTTCCGTGCCCCGACACCCCCCCTTCTTTTTATATTTCTGTTTTTTTTCTTGTCTGTTCCCCTCTTTTACTTAGATGTCCTAGTTTCTTCTTTTTGCTCCTGGGAACTGGATACCCCCAGCTTGTTGGTAAGCGCTTAGACGCGAGTTTCACAACTTGCATTCGGCGCTCTATAAGTATTTATTCCAATCCAATCCAATTCCCATTCATGCTTTCAAGTCGTGGCTTTCTTACCCCTCGAACCAATGTAGTAATGTTGTATAATATAGTCATGTTTTACAGGTTTCATCAAATGAACAGGTTACAAGGGGTCTGCTGGGATATAGATAGATAATATATATATATATATATATATATATATATATATAGGTCTGAAGGTGTGTGTATATGTTACCCATGGCAGGCAGTCTGATCCCAAGTCATTTTCCAGATTTAGCGTCTAAAATGTCATGTGGGATCAGAGTACCTGCTATGATTTTTCTTTTTAGCCACTTTTCAGCATCTTTGACTAAAAATCTGACAGCAATATCCCAAGCATGGACAAAGCATTGGTATAGAAATGCATGGTTTGTAGCTGGACCAGTGTCTCCGCAAGCTCTGCTCTCCCTGGCCCTGCAATGTGAACACTTTGAAGCATTGTCTGAGTGGTTTTTGTTCTGTTTCTATATACAGGACTGAATTAAATGCCATCCTCTAAAGATGAACCATGGACATTTATTAAATGCTATTGAATAAACAGCACTTACAAGATGTGCTTAAAAAGAAAGATCTATTAGAGGAGGAAGGCTCTCTAAAACAAATGAGATAAACAGCTGCGCTTAGGAAATATCACAGCTGCTGTAAATTTTCATCTCATATGAAGGGACAGGAAGGGTAGAGGCTCTGAGCATTGTCTACTCAAAACACTATAGAACATTATTAAAGATTTGTGTGTCATTTGTGGCCAAAGACTGTTCACTTTCCTGATTGCTTGCATGTCTCATTAACCTGTATATAGGAATCATATCAAATATTCTCTCTGCAGATTTACAAACAGAAGACGATAATTTAGCTGCCTCAAAACACAAATGAATGAAAGGGAAATGGATCATAAGAGATCAGTTAGCTATGGACCTTTATGCACCAGATTTTAAAGTGTAGCGATTTTAGTATAGTGAAGTATCGTAAATAGGTATTTTTTAAATATGCAGGTAAAGGAGGCACTCAAATGACAAAGTTAGTACCTGAAGACAAAGCAAGAAATAAGTTATTACTGTATTTGCTGGCATATAAGACTACCTTTTAGGCCACGTACACACCACTAAATAAATCCGATCAAATCGGTCTGACAGACCGGTTTTGATCGGATTTGTCTGCTGGGATATATTGGTTTGATCATGTACACACGATCAAACCAAAATCCCCGCTGGCAAACAGCGCGGTGACGTTGACGCCGCCACGTCACCGCACCAGGAAGTAAAAAACTTCCACGCATGCGTCGAATCCATTCGACGCATGTGCGGGCAGATATGTCCGCTGGTTAGTGTACTAACCAGCAGACATGTTGGACGAACGGGTTCCCATCAGACAGATTTTAAAGCATGCTTTAAAATTTGTCTGCTGAAAAACCTGTCTGCTCGCCCGTACACACGATCAAATTTGTCTGCTGAAACAGTCAGTCGAACAGGTTTCAGCAGATAAATTTGATCGTGTGTACGCGGCCTTACACTTAAAATAACTGGCCAAAAAGCAGGGCTCATCTTATACGCTGGGTCAGCTGCTCGGGTGCCTGCTGTATGTGCAGTAATACTGTATGTAGCTTCAGCTATATACCGATTAGCCAATCCAGATGAGCGAAGTATTCAAATGAATACAGAGCCTGCTCGGATTGGAGTAACCTCTGCCAATACAGTTCGGATTGGCTTTGAGAGTCAGAGAGACATGTGCTAATGATGTTGCAGCCTCTGCCAATCCAAGCAGGCTTTGTATTCATTAATAGAATACATCACTCGCTGTGATTGGCTCCAGCAAGAATGAAGAAGAATATGGTTTCAGAAGGACGAAATATGAAACATCGAAAGCCTCGGAAGGGGCTGGGTCGTCTTATACGGTGAGTACAGGCAAAAAAAACTGTAAAATTAGGGGGTCGCCTTATACACCGGCAACTATCTCACATCTGGAGTTATAAAAGTATATGTAAACCCGAACAATTAGAAAAAGAACCTTCTTGGAAAAAAAAAAAAAGAAAAAGAACCTCAGGAGGGTATCTGACCCATTATAGGAGAGGTACCAACAACCCCTACAGAAATTACCACACCAATGAAACATGGGCATTTTTAAGTATTAATACACACAAAACGTATTGGTAAAATTCATCATTTATCTTCCATAATGGTTTTTAATTAAGGCTCACACAATGTTAGACCCATAACCAAAATACATTATCTCATTCCCTATATTTTTCTATCCCTCCATAGTATCATACATGACACATATCTACAAGGATGTCCAAAAGATCTTAATATGAAGGGAGGGAGAAATAATCATTGATGCATTTTGTGCACGATATTGGCCACTTCCTCAGGAATTTAACCGGGCATGCATAATTTACCATACAGTAAACTGAGAGAAGAAGCAAGGCTCTAGATTACAACAATTGAACCAATATTATGTGCAGAGAAATGAACATGGGTAGTTTGACAGCCCAGAAGTCACTGGGACAGTAACAATCATTAAACACATAAAAATTAAGCAACAGGCTCTGATCCACGTATGAGGATAGTTCAGGTGTGTGTGTCTGTCATTCACACAAGGCAGCAGCTTCCAGGATGAAACAAGTTTATACTGTAAAGCCCACTGAATCGCAGTCCACAAGTCCTGCTCCAATATGTGTAAATTAATAAAGCAGACACAGCTAAAGTCCCAAAAATCCAAGATGGTAAATTGAAAAAAAGGTGCTAGATTGCAAGAATTGGACCAATATGTGCAGAGCCAGGTGCATGGGTAGTTCTTTGGCAGCCCAGAAGTGATCACTGGGGCAGTGGGATAGCAACAGTCATTAAACACAAGTAAATCACTCAAATTAACTGCCCAAAATAGTGACAATAAGTAATGGGCTCTGAATGATCCATGTGTAAGGATGGGTCAGGTGTGTGTCTGTCATTCCCACAGGGCAGCAGCTTGCAGGGTAAAACAGCTATATTAAATGAAATAACACCAATAAAAACATTCCATGATAATGGTATCTTACATGGTGCGTGGTGTCCACAGCCAACAATAGAGCACAGGGAAATGGTGGCAAAGAAGGAGCTAGCAATATTCTAAAACATCTAGTGTGCCGATACTCGGTGCAGCAGGTGGGGAAACACACAAGTATCCCTACTCAAGGAAGGCCGCCGGGCAGTGGCAAGGATGCGCATCACCAGAAGTGACAACACCAGTCCTTGAGGACTTGAGAAAGGGACCATGCCCCAAAACACGTTGTCTTGGTTACTGGGATCAACTACTCATCTTCCTGGTGCCCCCAAGCGTGTCCTCGGATCCCATCCAATGACTTCTGGATCTTGGTGACACGCATGCTTGAGTGGGGATGCTTGTGCGTTTCCCCACCTGCTGCACCTGGTTTTGGCACACTAGATGTTTTAGCATATTGATAGCTCCTTTGTAACCACTGGAAAAGTGCCATTTCCCTCCGCTTCATTGTTAGCTGTGGACACCATTCACCATGTAAGATACCATTATCATGGAATGTTTTTCTAGGCGTCATGTCATTTAATAAATATGTTTTACCCTGGAGGAATGTGGGAATGACAAGAGACACACCTGAACTATTGTCACGTGTGGATTATTCAGAGCCCATCATTTTCAGTTAATTCAAGCACTTTACGGTACTTGTGTGTAATAATTTACCATACAACATCACAGGAAGAAAACCATCCATATATAAACATGCATACAGACACGATAGATCTTTTGGTTATGTGACGAACATTGTTGTGGCAGCCTTAATTAAAAAATTATTTTATGGCAGATAAAATTAATTTGAAAAAATGAGTATTGTGTACTGGTACCTAAAAAAAAAATCCATGTTGTATTGTGGTAACCCTAAAATTTAACTCTATGCTCTATATTGGTTTGTTAAATATAAAAGTGTTTTGTTATATCTGATAAATGAAGCGAGCAGTCGTGTTATTCTGACAGAGAAGCAGTGCTATTGTGAGCACTTTGCTCACTAGAGTTTTGGATACCCTTCTGCTACATCTGGAACCTCCTTTTTTCTACTCTTTATACAAGACTTGGAATATTTTGAGGTATTTTCGGTTGGCTGACACTTCTGACGCCACGAGAGATGTTATTATGCATGTCTATTTTTATTTTATTTTAAAACCATTAAAACAATTATTTGTTTTTCTATTGTTATCATGCTAATATGTTTCATTTCAGACAATGAAATATATCTTTACATTGTTAAATTTCTTCTGCTCGTCTTGAGGAAGCCCAATGGCGAAACGCGTAGACGATGCACAGAGGATATTGCCTATACTATATATCCTATATGTTTTTTTTATATTTTTTTTGTCAATTTCTCTATTTTTGTAATAACATTTATATTTTTGATATTCCCATCTTGCCTCCAAAATCCGACCATTAATTACTGCTTTTTGAGTAACTTCTTTTTCTGTCTGCTATCCTGAGCATCCAGGTCACTTCTGTGAACTATAGAACACCTCAAACTATTGTTGAAATAAGGAGAGAGAAGGTGTTCTGTAGCCATAACACACACCCTTGTTTTAATATAACACCGCTCGCCTCCATAGCACAATGAGTGAGCAGGGTAGCTCTAAGACAGACAGTTTATTAATGGCAGGATCACCAGGTGAAATTCAAGTAAATCAAGGATGAGAATAGAAAAAAGAATGCAGCCACATATTAAAAGTGTATGCTTAGGTTTAGATATACTTAACCTTTTTAGGATTACAGACCCTCCAACGGATTGCCGAAATTGTACCCTCTTTGCCCAACTATCAAAATCATCACAAGTCTTATTAGGTACCCGTATGACTTTGAAAGATGTCAACAGCTTGGTTTTACTTGACATATGGATAGCCAGGAGTGGAGCAGTTAAAAAGATAGGAAACTAATCATAAGTTACAAGAAAACAGAAAATTACAAATACAAGATAGCCATGACCAATGAGATTGTTGAAAAAGACACTCACTTTCAAGAATAACAAAAGGTGCATAAGAGGCCTGGATGGAGGGTGCAAATAAGCTGCTGAATAATTTATACTGATAACAATGGTACAGTAAATTATCTAAAAATTGTATTAGTTCCATGCCATTCTAACAATTTACATAAAGATGCTCATAGAATCAGATGCACCAAGTGAGCTTCCCATTATTATTGTTAGTATGTCAAATTTGGAACAGTTGGCTGTACTCTGCTACAACATCTGTGTGGTGGCCCCAAGTGTCTGTCTACAGTGTGTTTTTTCTAAAATATTACACAGAGGCTTAAGTTATGAAGCTAGTTTAGATGTAAAAAGCTTTTATTGGAGATCTTCTAAAAATATACGCCACAAAGTTGTGGCATAGATACAAGTTTCACAAATCATCTATTTAGTCATTTACAATTTCCTTCTAATGAGGACAATGTGTCCCTACAAAAAATAGTTACAGTGGGTAATTGCTGTTAGGGACTGAATCAGTTATGTTTTCAAACACATACCGTGTTTCCCCGAAAATAAGACACCGTCTTATATTTTTTTTTCCTCAAGAAATCACACTATGGCTTATTTTCGGGGGGTGTCTTATTTTTATTATAGAAAATAAAGGTTGCCTACCTGAACCACACTTGCGCTTCTTAGCATTTCCTCTGTCCACCTGTAGACTGAGATTATCGTATTCTGCACGCCATTTTTGGACCATTCGGATATCCAACTTCTTCTCTTTGCAAAAAGCCGTAAGATTCTTGCCTCGGGAGTCCTCCACAATTCCTTTCTTGTACTCAACAGAATAACTCTTTCTTTTTGCACTCATCTTGTCTGGTTGTACCACTACAAGATATCACTACAAGATTCGACACTACATCTTATTTTCGGAGATTCGACACTACATCTTATTTTCGGAGATTCGACACTACATCTTATTTTCGGAGATTCGACACTACATCTTATTTTCGGAGATTCGACACTACATCGCTACGTCTTATTTTCGGAGGGGTGTCTTATATTTCTATCTTGCGTCGAAATCCCGCTACGGCTTATTTTCGGAGTACGTCTTATTTTCGGGGAAACACGGTACGTCAAAATTTCCAAGTTCTTTGTAAACAGATTTTCAATATTTTTGTTTCATTTTGTAGGTCCTGTACCCAAGGTCTGGAAACTAATCTGTGACCTTTTTTCACATTTTTAGATACCGTTATTGTCTTTGCAAACCTTTTTCGCTTTGTACAAACCGTACAGCCTCCTTGAAGGCTGCCTTTGTTTTAGCATCTGCCCTAAGCCGCATGCAAGCAGCCAATGGAGGTGGATGCTGATGCAGCGGCTGCATGAACACAGTGCATGTCAAATTTTTCCAGCCATGCAGACGACAGTGCCTGGACAGGATTGTCCAGCACCCAAGGCAAGAACCCACAATTGCATCCCCTCCCCCACTATTAATACATGACATAGAATGTGTACCAAGCCCATGTCCATTTCTTGCCCCTTTGCTTCACTGCGCCCAGGGCAACTCACCCTTCTGCCCTCCCCTTTGTCCCAGCCCTGCATGCCGGAGCATATTTAGAAGAAGTGCAGTGGCAATTACTGACCACTAGAAGGGAAAAATCAAGGATGTAAGCTCATGGCATTTAATTAAAGTGGTTGTTAAGACACTCTAACCTGTATACACTATCAGCACTGTCGCCTATTGTAGTATCCCCCTCTGTGTGCAATTTATAAAAAATAAATGCTGCAAATACCTAATTTCACAGCCGAGATTGCAATCACATGACTGGCCAGCTTTCTCCTTTTCTCCTCTGAGAGATGCAGTGGGTGGGGCAGAGATTCCTCTGCTGATGTCAGTTTGGGGGGGGGGGAGCTGGCTGGTCATGTGATCAGAATCTTGGCTCTTAAATTAGGTATTTTCAGCATTTATAAAACATTCACAGATGGGGACACTGCAACAGGAGGCAGTGCTGATGGTGTATGCAGGTTGATGTTATGAGAGCAGCAGGAGGGAGGAGGGGAGGCAGGATGAGGACACAGTAGCAGAGAGGAGAGAAGAAAGCAGGCTGGTGATGTCAGAGGCGAGTAAACTGACCATGGTGTCTGGACTCAGCAGCCATAATACACCGTGGTCAGTTTACAGAGGGGTGGGGAGAAACTGGCAGGATCAGCCTGTTTTTTTTTTAGGTGTTACAGGGGGCCAAATGACACAGGACAAGCACTGCGTCATAAAACATGCTTTAGGAGGGCAGGATCCATTTTTTTGGGGGTTAAACACTTTAATTGTTAAATGCAATTTAATGTGGTCAGTAAATGTGTGTTTTCGTGCACGACAGACACACCAAAACACGTGGTAAAAAAACATGCAAAGTTTAACACCCAAAAAGGAGCTTCTCTGGCACGTCCATTGCATGTAGGAGAGCCCATTTAAGTGAATAGCCTGCTCAGGGTGTGTCATGCATTAAAAAATGCACATTCACGCAACACGTGTTAGTGAATGCAGTCTAAACACTGCTCCTGAAATTTCTTCACCTGTGCCTATCTTCAGAAATCATGCATAACAAGTAATCCATGCAAAGTGTGTTACTCATATCAAAATCATGGGCAACAGTGGCTTTCCTTCCATTGACCCATTTATTCTTCATTCTTTACACGGTGCACTAACTGAAGCTTTTGCAGAGATGGTGGTTCTATTGAAACCTCTATCTCTGTCAGTTACAATTCTATTAAATAGATTTATTTTCTTACACTGTACATGTTGACATTTTATATGGTGTAACATATCATTATTACAGATAGCACATAAACAACTGGTGTCTCTTCAGTGTGGAACCACAGAAAAGGGCTCAGATATCCGATGGCAGTCTGCAAAATAATTTTAATAGGCTTATGCCACAGCCACAAGCCTTTCTGAGCCCAGCTGCCTCCCCACTTATACAGCATTCTGCCAGATACACAGGAGACAGAAACATCTAGAAAACAAAGTGGATAGGTCTTTTCCCCTGAATGCAGCGACTTTACAAATGTTTACATTACACTTGGGTTATGCAATGCTCTGGTGTACCTACTAAGTGTGACTGTAAGGATGAAATAAGCACTTTCAAACCATTTGTCACTTGATACAAAGGCTTTGCATCTAAAAATGTCCACACACATTGGTTATCCGATTCAGAAACAAATACATGTCTTAAACAGTTTCCCTTCATCCAGTATTTGCATCCACTCATCTACTGACTCTTTGCAATTGCCTTTTTTAAGGAGAACCCCACAAAGTTGGTACTTTCAGCATTTGGAGAGGTTAAGTATAATCTGTATTTCATTATGTCCTTTGCTGGAAACACTGCAGAGATATTCAAACTCTGCTTACTATTGTATGTGGAGCCAACTATTTCAATTCAAATTGTGTCAGGACCAGCATTGTTTGGGCAACAAGTCGACTACAGGAGATTTCCCTTCAGCATTAGCAGCAAAGGCAAACATAACTTGCAGATTAACACCTTTATTGCCACATTGGATACCCAGAGATCAAAGTGGCTTTATACCAGTGAGGGAGGGTAAGGATAATGGCCTTAGGTCAATAATCCTTATTTATAATCAGGCAAGGAAGAAGGGAACTGGCCGGGATTCGAACCAATAATGGGCAGGCTCAATGTACCAAGTAGATGGATCTCTAGTATGTGGAGTAACCTGCTAGTTTCATAAATCTCTTAGACCTTGCACACACGATCAGTCCAAACCGATGAAAACAGCCTGAAGTTCAGTTTCATCGGTCCAAACCGACCGTGTGTATAGCCCATCAGTCGTTTGTCCTTCAGTCCAAAGTTTTAAAACTTGCTTTAAAATCGGACTGATGGGCGCCTGACCAGCGGTCAAAACCGATGGTTAGTACGGAAAAGAATCGGTTAAAAACCCGCGCATGCTCAGAATCAAGTCGACGCATGCTTGGAAGAATTGAACTTTGTTTTTTTCAGCATGTCATTGTGTTTTACGTCACCGCGTTCTGACAAGATTGGTTTTTGAACTGATGGTGTGTACGCACATCAGACCATCAGTCTGTGAACCGATGAAAATGAACTTCAGTCCGTTCTCATCGGCTTGGACTGATCGCGTGTACAAGGCCTTAAACGTGTCGGTAGAGGCTTTCTGCTTCTAAGATCACTGGTTGATTTTGTCCAGCTAGAAGTTCTGGACATTACTATTTTTACCTACTTTATTATATGAAATAAATAGATCTGAGGAGAGTGGGATCTTATAATCATATTGGATGTGCTGGCCTAAGAAAGCTTACTATAGTAAAATGATCCTTCAAATCATAGAAGATTTCAAGGGCCAAATTTTCAACACTGTCACTATCTCTGGAATTAAAGCTAAAAATAATGGTTGAAATTTGATGGTCTGTGCTAGTTCCCCCCTTTGTTGGTTTTTAAAACTCATAAAAAAAATAACTTTCCACCACACACTATAAATCACACTCAAAATGCAAGCTTTAGGTTTTTCTTTATCCTTGGAAACACTAATCTCCAGTTAAACCAATGGTATTTAATTAAAGTAAGTCTATCACAAACAAGGATAGATAAGTGTGATCAGGTGATCCAAATGCATATGCAGAGATCACCTTCAAAAGTAAACTGTGAACAGATCCAGAGATCTAACCAGCTGAAGTTTTCCATAAATATTGACTTTTCCTGCACAAGTCAAGCATGCCCCACTTTCCCCTATCTTACAAGGCACCATATTGGTGAACCAGGCCAACCAATCACATTCAAGCTGGGTTCACATTGGTGCAATATTAGACATTGCATGTCATTCACACGGCAATGCTGTGCAGGTCTGTACGATGTGAAATCAGCCATACAGATTGTATGGCTGAATTTGAATTGCATACGCACCAAAATGGTGCAGGACCTTTTTTTGGTCCGCACTGGAATCGGATCGCATGGGTGTGAACACCCATGCGATCTGATATCCGCACCACTTGAAAGTTCGCACTGCGATATGCGACAGTGGTTCGCATAGGGCAGTTTGAACTGCCCGAGAGTCCTAAGCGAGTGGGAACCGGCACTGTAATCGTGTCGGTTCCCGCATCGCGCTAATGTGAACCGACACTAAAGGTGAATGACTGGTTGTTTTGACTTGCAATCTCTACTTACAGGTTTACGTTACACATTAAAAGGTATACCTGAAGTAAGATTACTATCAACAGAAAGTGTGGAGATCAGAAGGATTCACATCTACACACCTTGCAAGTGGCATTTTGTAGAGAGGATTACGTTCTCACTTTTACATAAGGTGCCCAATGCCAATATTACTAACAGATATGACCAGTGGTGCTTGTAAACTAATAAAATCTCACTACTCAGGACTAGATTAAGTAATTTTCATCAAATCTTTTTTTTTTTTTTATTATTGTCGTCAGGTCATTATGTTTTATCTGGAACATTAAGATTTATGCAGGAATTTTCATGGTCTAATTAATAGTGCAATTATTTAAGCAAAGCACAAAAATATGACTTTGAATATATTAAACGCAAATGACTAATAAATCTAGTTTAATTAAGACTGCAGTATGAACAAATGATTTCCACAAACTTGTTTGCTGCTTATTGTGCAGATGAGAATGGGAAGGACACAGGTGAAGAGAGGCAAGTACTACACATAGGATCCCATTCAGCATACTAAGGCTGGATTCACACCTATGCCGTTTTAGTGCTTTTTGCATTTTGCAGATTTGCACTACAGAACGTGTTCTATTGGAAAACCATGTTAAATGGACTGTAGTGTAAATATGCAAAATGCAAAAAGCACTAAAACTGCATAGGTGTGAATCCAGGCTAAGAAATTACTGATAGGATCTCATTCAGTTTTAATACATAGCATTTAGTGTCTCTACTCCCAGCTCACAATCGCAGACACCAGCAGTTTTTTTTTTTCTCAAAAATACTAGATTCCTGGCAGTCATGCGTATTGTCTGACTGCAACACTAGGAGACAATGATTTAGCACAAGTATGCCGATCAGGAAATCTGACTTTTCTCAGACTTTCCCAAGTATTAAAAGCATAATTCCAGTAAAAACTTAACTAAGCTAACATGTACTCCCACCCCCATGCTAAGCCTATTTTGTCTACCCTGCTAAGCCTATTTTGTCTACCCTGTTTAAGGAAAGAGGTATATACTTACCTATTCTTAAGTCTCTCCAGTCCGGTCACATGAACAGGTTCCAGCACTGGCATCAGTGTAGAGAGATAGCCAACAATGGATGGACCATAGTAAGCCTACTTCTACCTTTACAGTCAAATTTTAGAACCTTCCCCCACCTAAGCTCGTTATGTGTTTCCAATCACACAACTGAAAAGTTAGTTGTCTGGAGCACATTTACACATAGGACACTACATGCAGCTTCTACTGCATTGACTAGATGGCAACGTGGAGATAAGGGATAGACCAGTGGGCCTTAGAGACAGTGCATTAAAGCGTTTGTAAAGGTAAACATATTTTTCCCTAAATAGCTTCCTTTACCCTAGTGCAGTCCTCCTTCACTTACCTTATCCTTCGATTTTGCTTTTAAATGTCCTTATTTCTTCTGAGAAATCCTCACTTCCTGTTCTTCTGCCTGTAACTCCACAACAGTAATGCGAGGCTTTATCCCTGGTGTGGAGTGTTGTGCTCCTTGAGGGGGGAGGGGCGAGCAGGAGAGTCAGGACGCCCACTAACACACAGCTCCTTTCTCTATCTGCAAGAGCGTCCTGACTCTCCTGCTCGCCCCCTTTAAGGGAGGGGGCGAGCACAACACTCCACACCAGGGAGAAAGCCTTGCATTACTCTGTGGAGTTACAGACAGAAAAACAGGAAGTGAGGACTTCTCAGAAGAAATAAGGACATTTAAAAGCAAAATCGAAGGATGAGGTAAGTGAAGGAGGACTGCACCTAAGGTAAAGGAAGCTATTTAGGATTTTTATTTTTGTTTATCTTTACAGCCCCTTTATCATACAATGTGCCACTCATGCCTTAAAATCTTTAACCCTTTGCTAGGGCACACAGTCCTGCACATCTCGTTAACAATGGATAATGAAATCTACCAGCACAGTGCAGACAGGTTTAACGATGGCAAACACAGCTCCCCTGACTTTTAAGAAATAAGGCAGAAGAGTTTGAAGGTGACCCCTATTGATGTTATAAAATGACTGAAACTGGAGTCAGAGTCTTTGCTGTGAATTCAAGAATGAATTACCTCTCAGTATAAGCAAATAGAAAGTCAGTGATGGCTTGTTCAAAGCTCTTTTAGGCTGGATTCACACCTATGCAGTTTTAATGCTTTTTGTAGATTTGCACTACAGTCCATTTAACATTGTTTCCTATGGAACACATTCTGTAGTGCAAATCTGCAAAATGCACTTAAACTGCATAGATATGAATCCAGCCTTACTGTCTATAGTTTGAGCACTGGAGCATTTTAACAGAAACATTTGTTTGAATGCCAATTGGCTATGTGAAGATTCATATTTCACTTTAATACATAACTCGATTGACCCAATGGATGCAAAACATGCATCCATTTAGTGATAAGAAAATACCTATTCAGTGATAACAATAAGGCTTCATTTCCACCGGCGTTTTTACAGCCCTTTTCTGAGCTTAAAAACGCCTGTCCATGTTTATTTTAGAAAAAAAAAGCTGGAGCTTTAAAAACGCCGCAGCCGCGTTTTTGAGCGTTTGTGTGCGTTTTTGAGCGTTTAATGTCTGGCGTTTTTACAGCTCTATTGCTGGAGCTTCAGAATGCACTGGTCCCGCGTTTTTTTTGCAGCTTAGCCATCTACAGCTCAAAAACGTCATGGTGGGCATGATGCCATAGACTAACATGGACAGGCGTTTTTAAGCTGCAAAAAACGCTCAGAAAAGTGGCTGTAAAAACGCCAGTGGAAATGAGCCCTAAGAACATTTTCTATATTAGTTTCTCATATGTAGACACATACCTTCATTGCCATAAGCTCCTGCATCAGGACAGCATTCTCCAGATCTAGTCTCTGATTGTCTCCCCTTGGCTTGACATCATAGCTCAAAGGATCAATATGAATGCTCTCTAATTCCAGCATAGTCAATTTAACTGCAGCCCGGTCATTCTTCAGCTGCTGAATATAATCTTTCAACCTCTGCTCATCCTCTTTTGAGAACTCTGTGTCACAGCTACTGGCTGTAGAACTGGTGGTACTAAAATTGAGAAAACATACAGAATCGGATACAGTTCATTAAAAGCATGCCCAAAATCATTTTCACTCTCTATAGCAATATAAAGCACTAACTTTTTGATTGTGAAAAATAAAATAAAATAAAGCACCAACTGATCCAAATAACTGGGTCATCTCATAAACTCAAAACTACATATAGAAAATCTGTTTATGAGAATATCCATCTCAGGTTTGCCATTTTCATTCTGCGAAATTGCTGAACATTTAGAGCAAGTTGCAACGTTAGTACTGTGCATTGAATTTTAAATGGACTGGCCCTTTGACAGAAGCATTTGGAATGCACAGCTGTAAAGCAGTAAACAGAATCAGCAGTTTTCTCTACAGGACACACATTGGAGAAAAGGGGAACTAGGTCATTACACTGCAATTTTCAAGCAGAAAAAAAAAAAAAAAAAAAGATGAGACAAGCTACTGAAATGCAAATGGCAAAAAAAAAGGAACATTTTATTTAAAATTAGAAAATATGGATTTATAAGTTAAAACAGGAATACAAAAAATAAAACAGGCAATAATAATAATAAAAAAACACACACAGTCACTCCATCTATGTTGCATATACAGTATAATTACTAATTTTTTCTCTGCCCTCAAATACTGCATTCTTCTTTCCCTCCTCCCATTACGTTGTACATGTACAGAGCCCCAGAGCCAATACAGGGCAGAGATGGTTTGGAAAACGAAACTGATTGGTGCTGAGGGGTTTTAGACACACAGGAATTACACCTTCTTGATTAGTGACCACAGAGAGAAAGTTCCAAGGACTGTGGTTATCAGGAAACGGACAACCAGGAAGTGTGGAGATCAGAGAAGAATTACAGCAACTTGAGAGCAAAAACAAACAATGAGGACATGAAAATTGCACTGCATTAAGGTAAAGGAAGCTATTAAGATAAAAAAAAAAAGAAGCCTTTACAAACCCTTTAACCTGCATTTTTGTCCACTTCAGATTATCCCTCTGCCCCTAACATAATTCACTCTTCTCTCTTTTCTTCTTTAACCCTGCACCTCTATAGTGCTCACCTTTATCCCTTCTCATATCCACTAGCCCTTTACACTGCACTCTTGGCTTCCTCCTACTATCACAGTGTGTCTCCTTCCTCCTATCACATGACCTCTATATACTGTACTCCTTCCTCTTATCCTGTTCTTCCTATACCATACTGAGCTTTTCTTCCACTCATCATTTTGCTCCCTATATACTAGGCTCTGTTTTCCTTCTTCCTATTCCGTATACTGAGAGTAAGCAACCACTAGATCGCGGTCTGGGCTTGCTGACCCACCATCCCTGAGCATCAGAGAGTACAATGTAGAGGGACTACTTGTAAAGTTGGCACTGTTCTAGGGAGCAAGAGCTGCATAACTCAATGCCTCTTCTGTAGTGCCGGCCCCTGTTCTATGCTGAGTGATATCAACTGCAATCCACCTCTTACTCTGGCTAGTGGTCTACAGAGTGGTGGCAGCAGCAGGAAATATATCTTTAGGTCAGAGTAAAGCAATACACTGGGCATATTAGTATAGGGCTGCTTTCACGCTGACGCACATCGGTTTTCCCACACCGCAGGGGAAGTGCAGTGCACCTTAAGTTTTACTTCACTTAGCCATAGATACAGGTTTGGTGCACTTTCTGAATGCAGTAGTTTTGGTGTGCTTTCAGAAAGTGCACCACACCAGCAGGATATATTAGAAGTCTATTGCAAAGTGCAGCTAACCCAGGGAATTTGCAGATACACTGTGCTGCACCTGCGGGGCAGATAAACCACAGCACATCAGTGTGAAAGCAGCCTTATAGGAGGCTCAGAACAGTAAGGGTTCATTTACATTTGCAGTTTTGGGACCCCGCAGAAGCATGCAGTTGCGGGGCACTTGTATAGTGGCCCCATTTACTTGAAGGGGTCACGATTGGCAGGTGCTAGTAACAGCAGGGTTTTATCAAACCCCAACTTTACATGTGAACGATCACCAAGGGTGCCACTGCCAAATGCAACGAAGGGCTCATTCTCAAGTGCAGCCGGAACTGCTGCTTCCTTGAAAAGTGATCTGAGTTTGATGGGTGGTGAACAAGCTATATGTTGCCTCCTCCCCACTTGATTTGAACCCATGATTGCCATGCAATGCACGCGATTGTGACATGGTAGTACAGCAAAACAAAGTGGAAGGCGCGTACACCTAGTGCATTACCAATGACATTTATTGATTTAAAAAATCAGTATGAAAAGTGGGTACTCACAAAATAGCAACTCTCAATGAGCCTTAAAACCATTTAATGTAGAATAGTGTAGACACATGTGCTGAAACACATCAAGGGGTAAAAGCTGACGTGTTTCAGGGGTGCACCCCCTTCCTCAGAGCCAAGCTACTCAGTGGTTTTAAAGGCTCATGGAGAGTTGCTATTTTGCAAGTACCTACTTTTTACAGATTTTTATTATTCAATAAATGTCAAAAAATGTCATTGGTAATGCATTAAGTGTGCACGCCTTCCATTTTGTTTTGTTTTTGTAGTGTTTATCGGATTACCCCGTCCGAAGAGGGCAGCATCCACCCAGTCTTGGAATTTTGAAGTCCTTGTTGCGCTGGAAGTGACTGCTTTTTTTTTAATGGTAGTACAGCAATTAGAATGAAAAGGTGACACTGTGCCCGGTGATCTTGGACTTCGCCCATGTTGTTCATGTAGATCTCCACTACTTTAAGGTTGCCTACCCCTGTGCTTTTCTTACTCTATGCTCTGCTCTCCTTCATCCTGGCATGCATCTCCTAAACACCACACTCTGCTCTTCTCTTCCCCATTGTACTGTGCCCCATGAACTGTATTGTCTCATTGACAATTTCCTTTTTTTTTGCGGTCATACTTGATCTATACTTCTTTCCTACTAATCCATCCCCTGACCTTCAAAGCTCAAGGTGGTTCCAGAAAATATGCCTCTCCTGGGAAGCTTACCTAATTTTCTAGCTATTCTTTTATCGGTCTCTCTCACCTTCTCATATAATACCCAAATAACTTTTCCCCTATACCAATTGCCTAATCCTTTATGCCATTCAGTACCATCCACAAATTTATGCCTGTCCTGACTTAATTAGAAAGAGCATGGCTTAGGACCACTTTGTTCTAAATAGCAAAACAAAGGGGGGGAAAAAAAGGACTATTTATTGGAAACGGTTACATATTCTACTTATTAGAGAGTTTCATAAAAAATACTATCCCTTTCAACAGCTGCCAGTTAAGCCCCATGACATTGTGCTGGAAAGTGGAAGCTCTGCTCAGCTCCAAGCTAGGCCAAAGGCTCTCAATCTGTCAGCAAGGAGAGCTGAGAGAAGAATGTGGAGAAAAGATTTAATAAAAGCCCTGGTCACAGAGGACAACATAATTGCATACGGCATCATGCAGACCTCTTACTAGCTAGCCTCTTTAGTACGGAACATGGCCACAGCCTGGCACGCAGCACACTGCTGGAGCTTCCATCAAAAGTGTGGTTAAAATCCCTGCAGGATGCTGCTTTGTCTGCTGTACATTCACTCCTCTCCAGGACGCAGCCAGAGCTGTAGGCTCCAGTCCAGATCTTAATCTTATAGCCGTGTCTGCCTGCTATAGAGCTCAGCTAAAATATGACATTGGTATAAATATGCTGGCTTCCATAATCTAATAGCATTTGCCAAGATGAATGGCTTTTGTAGAAAGATATTAGACTGGTGCCCCAGATATGACTTTGGATTCAGCATCATTCAGAATTTGCCTAAGTCGTTAAAATAGTACAGAGCAATAAATCAAAACATATTTCCTGTATTACAGGTAGACGCATGAAAACTGCCATAATACATCACTGGCACTTTCAGCGTTATTTAATCTTAGGCAGTGTTACTGCCAAAAACGAGACAACACTTCGAGAAACGTGTTTAAAAGAAAACAATCGCTCTTTTTCCAAGTTATAAGACTTCAATGTAAGGGACAATGATATGATCTGAATGGAACTGAATAAAATAGACCAGGCACGTACAACTGACATGCAGCACCCTTGCTGCTAATTTGCATCCATTAGCAAATGCTAGTTGCCTGGCTGTCATGCTGATCCTCTTGCTTCAATACTTTGGGACAGTGACTCAGAACCAGAATACAGATAAGGACTTCTAGATTAAAGGCGTTGTAAAGGAAAACATTTTTTTTTTGCTGAAATGACTGTTACAGGGTATAGAGACATAATAGTTAAAGGGTCACTAAAGGATTTTTTTTTTTCCCCGCTAAATAGCTTCCTTTACCTTAATGCAGTGCTGTTCTCATTGTTAATTTTTGCTTTGAAGTTGCTGTAATTCTGCTCTGATCTCCACACTTCCTGCTTGTCTGGCTCCTTATGAAAAATCTCATGGCAGTTTTTAACCGTGGTCCAAGCTGTGTGTCTAAAACTCCTCAGAACCAATCAGATTCATTTTAAAAACAAAACACTGCCCTGGATTTGTTTGTTTTTGTTCTGTGTGTCTTCTGTACTTCACAAAAACATGAAACCAGTTTAAAAACAAAAGTGAAACTAGAGGCACATTATATGATTGATTTTTAATCATTTTTAAAAGGAATCAGTTAACTTTTATGTCTCTATACCCTGTAAACAGTCATTTCAGGAAAAAAAAATGTTTTCCTTTAATCAACCTTTAACTGTTTCCTTTTAAAAATGTTTAAAAATAGATAAAAATCAATCATATAATGTGCCTGCAGTTTCAGTTTCATTTTTCATCTAGTTTCATGCTTCTGTGAAGGACAGAGACACAGATCCAAAACAGGGCAGTGTTTGTTTTGAAACTGATTGGTTCTGAGGGGTTTTAGACACACAGTAATCACACCTTCTTGATTAGAGACCACAGAGAGAAGCTCCCAGTAGTTTTTTCATAAGGAAACAGACGACCAGGAAGTGTGCAGAACAGAGAAGGATTACAGCAAAAACGAACAATGAGGACATGAAACCAGGACTGCATTAGGGTAAAGGAAGCTATTTAGCTAAAAAATTGTTTTCCTTTAGTGACCCTTTAAGGACCAGTTCACACTGGAATGTGTGGGTTTAGGTTTTGACTAAGGATGGAGTCTGACGTGTTCGCATGGTACTCGTGCAGAGCCCGCCAGGAAGTGTGCACAGCGCTGTGCTAATCACAGCCAGGGAGACATTGTCCCGATGCATGGCTGCAGAGATCGGGAAATGTCTCCCTGCCTGTGATTAGCGTAGCGCCGTGCACACGCCAGAGTTCATCCTTAGTTTTGACAGCCCATTCATTCGAATGTACTGCCAACGCATGAGAATGCACAGAAAGTAGCACAAGCACTACTTTACCAAATTACACTGCACCAAACCACATGTACTGTAGTACCATGTAGTTTGGTGGCTGAAAGCGTGCTGCTTTTGCTAAATGCATGCACATTTGTGTGCAGTGTGGGAATCGTGCACAAAACACACTTTTCAAGCAACCCTACTTTCAGAACAGCACACATGTTGCAGGTCAGAGTCTTAGAACATGGTAACTCCAGAGAGTCAATATTACTGGAGTTGGCATTCTCAAAAGCAGATCAGCAATACAGTGCATCTCTTGGTTTATTTTAATACGTCTGTGTTAGACACTTTGTAACTTTGCAATACAATGAAATATATGCAAATACAAGAAAAACCCAACCCCAATAATAATAAAAGCTAGCCAGCACTGGAAAGTATTTCACACTTAATTGTATTATTCGATACAAATTAATGAATCAATCAATGACTTGTATAGCGCTACACATACTAACTGAGCACTACTGCAGCTGCGCTCTCCCCTCACTTCCTGGTCTCACAGGCTTTGCCGAGACAGCGGGAGCCACTGGCTGTCAATCAAAGCTACGGATGAGGGAGCAGGTGGTAAAACCAACTCCCGCTGTCTGTCTATAGACGCACACAGGAAGGCTCTGGAGCGAGCCCACGAATGCTAAAGCTAAGCAGATTTGATGCGCTTGGGTGTGGAGTGAACACACTGGATTAATGCAGTGTGAAAAGCATTTTGAAGAACACCTTGGAGTATTGCACTTGCTGTATGAAGCATGGTATTTTTGTGAGTGGAATAACTTTATTTAGAAATATTTTATATCACAACGATGAGTACTATGATTTACCCTTCTATTTAAGATATTAATATTTTGGGAAGAAACTGTGGATGAGAATCCTTTCAGGATTAAATGTTGCAGTTGATGAAGAGTGGTGGAGCCCCACTTTTCGCGCCTTAATGGCAAATGTGTTAATACTGTAGACCTTTTCTGTTGTAAGAGGTCTATTTATGGAGGTAAGCGATATAAGCACACAGATTTGGTTGCGCACCTTGTGAATATTACTTCATATGTGTTGGGAATCTTACTGAAAAAATAATTTGAAGACTTTTTGGTGTTTTGACTATTATATGAATATATGACACACACAGATAGAGAGATAGAGAGATAGATAGATATCTTTAGGTTTTGGCAAAATTAAGATATAGTTATGTATTATGTAATTAGCGCTGCACTGTTATTTTGTTTTGACTAAAGCAATGAAATAAACCAAATTAAATAGCTTTGAAAAATGTAGTAGTATATCCATTTTAGCAAATTTTTGCTGTCATTTATTAAATCTATCTAACAGGAACAAAAACAGTCCAAGAAAGGCCTCTTAAGAGTCGGTTCACACTGGGGCGACTTGGGATCCGACTTGAAGTCGTCTCAAGTCGCGCTGTCCAGAAAAGCAATGTAAGTGAATGGGAGCGGTGTTAATACACACTACTCATGTCGCTCCGACTTCAGAAGAGGTTCCTGTTCTACTTCAATCAGACTTCTAGGCAATTTGTACCCATTGATTTCAATGGAAGTCGCTTCCAAGTCTGATCACTGTTTTAATTGAAGCTACTTTCCAACAAGATAACATACATTTCTCAGGCAAACCCCTCCCTCCCCTTCCCTCTCCCTGAGCTGATTGTTGTTTTATTGGCCACTGGAATGTCTCCTGACCTGAAAAGGACTTCAAGTCGTGTTGTAAATCGCCCCAGATCACCCTGTGGTTCATGCTCAAGTCGTGTTGAAGTTGCTTCTGAAAGTCGTGCTGGAAGTCGTGTCGCCCCAGTGTGAACCGACTCTTAATGTAATCTTTAGTTTTGGTTGGTTTCACACAGGCTGTGAGCATACGGCAATAATGAATTTTAATGTGAAGGCAAAATCTGTAAACTTTTCTACCACCATGTTATTACCGGTTTTAGTCCTGAGCCATAGTAGGTAGCTAATCAGTTCTCAGCCAGAGAAAAACTTTCCAAATAGGAATTTAATTAGTGGTCACAACTGCACCCAACTGCACTGTATGTATTCTCGTCTTCATTTCTAGCACACACATTCATTACCACATTGCAGAGAGGTTCGATTTCCTTCCATTATTAAGGCCCTGCTAATTTGCAGAAATGTATGTTTTCTTTAAGTAACATACCAAAGAGAAAAATATAGGCATGTGTAGAGAATCCTTTAACCACTTAAGGACCGCCTACTGCACATTTACGTCGGCAGAATGGCACGGCTGGGCACATCAACGTATATATACGTTGATTTTAGTACCCAGCCGTGGGTCGCGGGCGCGCGCCCGCGACCCGGTCCGAAGCTCCAGGACCGGGACCGCGGGATTCGCGGTCCCGATCGCCGCTGCAGTGCGGCGATCCGTCCCTGGAGCGGAAGAACGGGGAGAGCCGTGTGTACACACGGCTTCCCCATGCTTCTCTGTGGCCGTAGCATCGATCGCGTCATCCCTGTAATAGGGGGACGCGATCGATGATGTCACACCTACAGCCACACCCCCCTACAGTTGTAAACACAACACATAGGCACACATCCCCTACAGCGCCACCTGTGGTTAACTCCCAACTGCAACTGTCATTTCCACAGTAAACAATGCAAATTTAAATGCATTTTTTGCTGTGAAAATGACAATTGTCCCAAAAATGTGTCAAAATTGTCCGAAGTGTCCGCCATATTGTCGCAGTCACGAAAAAAATCGCTGATCGCCGCTATTAGTAGTAAAAAAAAAAAAAATTAATAAAAATGCAATAAAACTATCCCTTATTTTGTAAACGCTATACATTTTGCGAAAACCAACCGATAAACGCTTATTGCGATTTTTTTTACCAAAAATAGGTAGAAGAATACGTATCGGCCTAAACTGAGGAAAAAAAAAGTTTTTTTATATATTTTTGGGGGATATTTATTATAGCAAAAAGCAAAAAATATTGCATTTTTTTTTAAATTGTCGCTCTATTTTTGTTTATAGCGCAAAAAATAAAAACCGCAGAGGTGATCAAATACCACCAAAAGAAAGCTCTATTTGTGGGGAAAAAAGGACGCCAATTTTGTTTGGGAGCCACGTCGCACGACCGCGCAATTGTCAGTTTAAGCGATGCAGTGCCGAATCGCAAAAAGGGGCAAGGTCCTTTACCTGAATTTTGGTCCGGGTCTTAAGTGGTTAAGTTAGGAATTAATTAGCAGAATTTCTTTCGGAAACGGTCCTTTAATCCAAAGCTAATTGGATTAACACATATGAACCCAGTGCCTTCTATAGTTAAACTGACAGACAAGGGTAAAAATATATATACGTGTACATAGGGAAAGCCCCAGGGATAGTACGGGTAAGAGACAAAACAGGATATTTGGAAAAGATACAATGAAGTAAAAAAATATATAGTTTTTATTCCATATAGAAAATTTCTAAATTACAATAACATTATATAAAATAATAAGTGGAACAAAGACCTAGAAACACAGCTGCTACCGATTGGTCAACACACTACACTTCTGATAGACAAAGAAGAGCTGTGGTTATACCAAAACCTCCCATAATTGAATTTAGGAGGTGAATACTCCCATCCTTGTGAACCATTGTTGAAGCTGGTGTCTGGCTTATCTGGAAATCCCCTCTGCTTGTTTCTGCATTGATGCCATGCATTACGACTTTTAAAGGAATATTTACTTGTAAGTATAGGACAGTGATGGCGAACCTTGGCACTCCTGATGTTTTGAAACTACATTTCCCATGATGCTCATGCACTCTGCAGTGTAGTTAAGCATCATGGGAAATGCAGTTCTAAAACATCTGGGGTGCCAAGGTTCGCCTTCACTGGTATAGGATATTGGAAATGTGCTACTGTGAAATGTTAGTCTCTTTGAAATGAATTGGAATCTATGCGGGAGATTCACGTAGAACGACGCATCTTTATGCCGCCGTATCGTATCTTCTTTACGCTACGCCGGCGCAATGCTGAGCGGCAAGCCTGCTATTCACAAAGAATATGCGCTCAACGTTGCACCGGCGTATCGTATAGTTGCCCGCGTAAGCCGACGCAAGTCAAATTAGCTGGAAATGAGCGTGATATATTATAATGAAGTGTGACCCCATGCAAATGATGGGCTGAGCTTCAAAAAACAAACTGCGCATGCATCGGCTCTTGGACGCATCCCAGTACGCATGCGCAGAATCACGTCGGGATAAACGCCTAAGATACGTCGAATCACTGAACGTAACCTACGCACAGCCCTATTCACGTACGGGCACAAGTACGTTCGTGAATCGGCGTAGTATCTTGCTCATTTACGCGTAAATCTATGGAAGCGCCCCTTGCGGCCAGCGTAAATATGCACCCAAGATCCGACGGCATAGGAGGCTTACATCGGTCGGATGAAGCCAAAATTCAGGCGTATCTTATTTCAAGAATAAGGCGCATAGATACGATGGCGCATCCGTGGACTTACGCAGCGTATCAGTAGATACTTTCAGGGCAAGTCCTTTCTGAATCTGTCCCACTGTATTTATGGTTACCCAAATATTAAGCTATTTATATACTTATATACATTCTTTTTTGCCTAATAGAAACTTATCAGCATGCTTCTTTTTTATTTAAACCCAAGAAGAACTTAATTAATTACGCCAAAAACAGAAATCTTTTCAGGCGTTATCTGAAAAACATGTTGGTTTTGGTATAACCACAGCTCTTCTCTGTCTATCAAAAGTGTAGTGTGTTTGACCAATCAGTAGCAGCTGTGTTTCTAGGTCTTTGTTCCACTTATTATTATTTTATATAATTGTTATTGTAATGTTGACATTTTCTATATGGAATAAACATTTTATTTTTTTTACTTTGTTGTATCTTTTCCAAATACCCTGTTTGTCTCTTACCCGTACTATCAGGATTCCGTAATATTTCAGGATTCCTTCTGAGTTAGTTTTTCCTCCTACAATTAATGTTTCCAAAGGTAAAAATATACAGTAATTAAAGAGAAACTGTAATAAATTGTCAATTTAATTTTTATTTTTTTTACAGAAATAAGAATGTTTTTACATCTTTGGTACCGTTTTTCTTTTGCCAACAATCTGAACAGGCAGGGAAGTTAATCCTTTAAAAACTTGAAAAAAGCCTAAGGCCGCGTACACACGATCGGATATGTCCGCTGAAACTAGTCCGCCGACCAGTTTCAGCGGACATATCCGATTGTGTGTATGACCTAGCGGACAGGTTTTTCCAGCGGACAAATTTCAAAGCATGGATTTGACGCATGCGTGGAAGTATTTTACTTCCTGGAGTGGTGACGTGGCGGCGTCAACGTCACCGCCATGTCACCGCGTCCTCAGTCCGAGGGGATTTTCGTCCGATGGTGTGTACACGCCATGGAACCAAAATCCGAGGAGACATGTCCACTGGAAACGGTACGTCGGACATGTTTGAGTGGACATGTCTCCTCGTCTGTACGCGGCCTAACACGCAACCACCTGGCTGCAAATGAGTTCGCAAAATATTTATATGCCATGTTTATCAGACTAAAGAATTTCAAAAATGGTTACTTTTAATCCTAAAAATAAATACAAAGTACATACATTAGCCCACATCCCATTCAACTCTGCCTCTTAGCTAATATTCATTGGCTTCTATATCCTCCTCCCCTTCCTCACTCCCATCATATCCCACCCAAGCCACCAACAGTTGCTACATCATCCCAGATATCACAAATGCCCACGATTCCCTCTCTAATCCCCCTCATTGTTTTCTACACCCCCCTAAATCTGAACTCAAAAGGAAGGAAATATCCAACCCCAATCCCCCTCACTGCAGAGGTTAAATGGTCTAATTTGAAGTTTTTCTTACCCACCCTTCTGTTCCTACAGGCTTCCCTTGAGGCTGTAAGACCAATTCCCTGCAGCTACTTCTCCTCTATGTTCTATTTTTCCTGAAAATAAGCTACATTGATAGGACGATGTTAAAATGTACAGTATAGGAGAATTTTGTCATTGAGATTGCACATGCTTTCAATTATAATATTAATTCCTTGATATGTAGATGTAATGTTATTTACAGATGGTAATACAAAATACCAGCAGAAGACAAGGATAGTGCAGTCAAGCCAATACTTAATTTTCTACATAACGGCATTTACAATAGTCATATAAAATGCTTCATGTTATGGTATTTAGCTTCCAGCTGTTTGTCATTGATAGCTGGCAACTGTGGCAGCTGTATTTAGCAAACATTGTTCTGTAATGAATGGTACTCTATCGAAAATAAATATAAAAAAAGCCTTTTGACAGAACTGTTAGGGGTCAGGAAAGCTGCTTATGAAGGCCTGTGCTGTTGTACGGATAAAGTGACCCTTTATTTAGGACATCACACAGGTTCAGGTGTCTGATGGACGAAGGGGATATCAGACTGCAGTGTAACATTCTGCTGATTACAGTGGCAGAGAAGAGGTTACACAGAACTAGCTGCACTTTTCTATAGCATTGGAAAACAGACTCATAGATCTCTAGAGGAATGGTAATCATCTGATGGTGCAGGGTTAGGTCACCCATTAACATGTCTGTCTGCAACACCGCATGATCTCAGTTATCAGCCAGGGAATAACATCCCATCACGGCATGTATTAAGTTGCACCGTTTGTGAAGCATTAATGAGCAACCGCAGCACTATTAACAAAAAGTCTAATTCCTCCCTGTGGCGTGATGGCTGGCGTTATGAAATATTGATAATGAATATGTTTCCCAACTCAAGTTTGTGGAAATCTGAGAAACAGAACTTGATGTCCTTGAATACCTTTCAAGTAAACCGAGACTAAACCTCTCCCCCTTACAACAAGCATAAAAAAAAAAAAAAAAAAAAAGTTGACGCAATATGTAATATATACAGCTCAGTGGAACTCTGGAGAAGATTGGGTAAGATTATACAATGCAGTATGCTTTGCAGATGTTTAAGAAAATAAAAAGGGAGCTGCAGTTAATCAGGATAAGGACACAAAAACTGGTATGTTATTTGATATTTGGGAATAAACCACACTCCTATTAAAGGGGTTGTAAAGGTTTGTTTATTTTCTAAATAGGTTCCTTTAACCACGTGCCTACTGTGCACCTACACCCCCTTCCTGCCCAGACAAAATTTAGCTTTCGGCACTGCGTCGCTTTAACTGACAATTGCGCGGTCGTGCGATGTGGCTCCCAAACAAAATTGACGTCCTTTTTTTTCCCCACAAATGGAGCTTTCTTTTGGTGGTATTTGATCGCCCGTGCGGTTTTTATTTTTTGCGCTATAAACAAAAAAAGAGCGACAATTTTGAAAAAAAGACACAATATTTTTTGCTTTTTGCTATAATAAATATCCCATTTAAAAAAAAAAAAAAATTATCTCAGTTTAGGCCGATACGTATTCTTCTACATATTTTTGATAAAAAAAATAAATAAAAAAAAAATCGCAATAACCGTATAGTGACTGGTTTGCGCAAAAGTTATATTGCCTACAAAATAGGGGACATAATTATGATTTTTTTATTTATTTATTTTTTACTAGGAATGGCGGCGATCTGCGATTATTTTTTCGGATTGGGACATTATAGCGGACACATCGGACACTTTTGACACATTTTTGGGACCATTTACATTTATACAGTGAACAATGCTATAAATATGCATTGATAACTGTATAAATGTAATTGGCAGGGAAGGGGTTAACCACTAGGGGGCGGGGAAGGGGTTAAATGTGTATACTATGTGTGTTCTTACTGTAGGGGGAGAGGGGGGAGACTGGGGGAGGTGACCGATTGTGTCCCTATGTACAAGGGACACAACCGATCTCCTCTCTCCCTGACAGGGACGTGCAGCTCTGTGTTTACACACAGAGCTCCACGTCCCAGCTCAGTTACTCGGCAATCGCGTGTGCCCGGCGGCCATCGCGGCCGCCGGGCACACGCACGGGCTCCTCAGCGACGCACGCGCGCCCCTAGCCGATTCCAATGACATCACGTCATATGACGTCCTGTCAGGAACAGAGCGTTACCCGCCCGCCGTCATTTGACGGCGGGCGGGTAGCAAGTGGTTAAGCTAGTGCATTGTTGGTTCACTTACCTTTTCCTTCGATTTCCCTTTTAAATGTTTTTTTTCTTTGTCTAAATTTCTCACTTCCTGTTTCTCCTCAGTAAACTTGCCCCCATCATCCGAGCAGTTCTGGCTGGGGGTTAGTCAGCCAGAACAGCTTAAAGGAAGTGAGAAATTTAGACAAAGAAAACAAAGGAACAAAAACATTTAGAAGGGAAATCAAAGGGAAAGGTTAGTGAACCAACAATGCACTAGCTTAACCACTTGCCCACAGCGTCATGTTAAAAAGACGTCATGATTTTAAAGATGGATATCTCGGTAACGGCAGCAGCTGCTGCCACAACCGAGATATCCATCTTTTCTGTGGGCAGTCCTGTACACGATAATGGCGGTCTCCGCGGTGGATTTGCCGCGAGATGGCCGTTATCGGTGGCGGGAGAGGGCCCCCCCCTCCCGCCGCTCTCCCGCCCGCGCGGAGGGGATCGGGTCCTGTCGGCAGCTGTGTTGGAATACGAGTGAGGGAAAAAAATCGCCCCCACCCGTCCCCCATAGCTCTGCTGGGCGAAATTGACGTCAAAACGTCAGTCCCGCCCAGCGTCTTAAAGAAACATTTTTTTTCCTGACATTTGAAAAATTAAATTTTTTTTTTTTTTTTTGCATTTAAGCCTAAATATGAGATCGGAGGTCTTTTTGACCCCAGATCTCATATTTAAGAGGACCTGTCATGCTTTTTTCTATTACAAGGGATGTTTACATTCCTTGTAATAGGAATAAAAGTAATTGTTTTATTTATTTATTTCGGTGTATAAAATTATAAACTAATTTAACCACTTATAAATAAAGAACTGCGTCGCTTTAACAGACAATAAAAACAAAAACAAATAGAGCTTAATCACCTCTGCGGTTTTTACGAGCGACAATTTAAAAAAAAATGCAATATTTTTTACTTTTTGCTATAATAAATATCCCGTTTAGGTCGATACGTATTCTTCGCGCAATAAGCGTTTATCGGTTGGTTTTCGCAAAATGTATAGCGTTTACAAAATAAGGGATAGTTTTATTGCGCGGCGATCAGCGCATGACTGCGACAATATGGCGGACACTTCGGACAATTTTTATTTTTGACAACTGTCATTTTCACAGCAAAAAATGCATTTAAATTGCATTGTTTACTGTGGAAACAGTTGCACCACAGGTGGCGCTGTAGGGAATGTGTACCTAATGGTACTACTGCTGTAGGTGTGACGTCATCGATCGCGTTATTACAGGGATGACGCGATCGATGCACATGTGTACATCTCCCCGTTCTTCCGCTCCAGGGACGGATCGCCGCACTGCAGCGGCGATCGGGTCCGCGAATCCCGTGGTCCCGGTGGAGCTTCGGATCTGGGTACTAAAACCAACGTATATATACGCCCAGCCGTGCCATTCTGCTAAATCTGTCCTTAAGAATAAATAAGAAAACTAAAAAAAAAAAAAATTAAAACGCCCCGTCCCGACGAGCTCGCGCACAGAAGCGAACGCATACGCGAGTAGCGCCCGCATATGAAAACGGCGTTCAAACCACACAAGTGAGGTATCGCCGCGATTGTTAGAGCGAGAGCAATAATTATAGCCCTAGACCTCCTCTGTATCTCAAAAAATGCAACCTGTAGAATTTTTTAAACGTCGCCTATCGAGATTTTTAAGGGTAAAAGTTTGACGCCATGCCACGAGCGGGCGCAATTTTTAAGCGTGACATGTTGGGTATCATTTTACTCGGCGTAACATTATCTTTCACAATATATAAAAAAATTGGGCCAAATTTATTGTTGTCTTATTTTTTTATTCAAAAAAGTGAATTTTTTTTTCAAAAAAGTGCGCTTGTAAGACCGCTGCGCAAATACGGTGTGACAAAAAGTATTGCAATGACTGCCATTTTATTCTCTAGGGTGTTAGAAAAAAAATATATAATGTTTGGGGGGTTTAAGTAATTTTCTAGCAAAAAAAAACAGTTTTAGTCTCGTAAACACTGAATCTGAAAAACAGGCCCGGTGGGCAAGTGGTTAAAGGAACCTACTTAGAAAATAATAAACAAACCTTTACAACCCCTTTAACTTCATCATATACCATATGCTTCAGGACATCTTAACGCGGCTTATTTGTGCATGGTATAGTGAGGATGTTCAGATTTACAACAGTATATCCCAGGCTCACACTTCCAGGTATGGGAGAATATTTTTCCCCCTGTGTAAGCTGATAACAACAAAGCCTGGCGAATGCCCAGGAAAAAACCAAGCCTACTTACCAACCAGCTCACAGACAACCAAATAAACCTGTCTAACAGTATGCATTAAAAACAGGGGATTAGTCCGCACGCATTTGCAGGCTGAACCTTTTCTTCTCCACCATCCATATAGATTGTGCACAGGGGTGGCCATACCATGTGTGCAAATTGTGCAGCTGCACAAGGGACCTCTAGGTCTTATGCCGCGTACACACGGTCGTTTTTTGCGATGAAAAAAAAACGAAGTTTTCTGTGAAGTAAAAAACGACGTTTTTGAAACGTCACTTTTCAAAGACAATTTTGCATACACACCATCGTTTTTTCACAAAAAGCGAGGTTACGTTCACCACTCTTTTCCATTAAAGCTCGCTTCATAACTAGCTTCTGGGCATGCGAGGGTTTGAAAAACGTCGTTTTGAACGACGTTTTTGCTACACACAGTGACTTTTTGTGAAACAAAAAACGACGTTTTGAAAAACGACACGAAAAATTCAAACATGTTGGAATTTTTTTTTGGTCGTTTTTTTTTTAAGACAAAAAACAACGTTTTGCCCACACACGATCAATTTAAATGACGTTTTAAAAAACTTCGTTTTTTTTTCATCGCAAAAAACGACCGTGTGTACGTGGCATTAGGGGCTCATTTATACTAGATAATGGATATCCATTGGCAGATGCAGTTAGCCTTCCCATCTGTAGGCTGCCTCATGTAGGTCGTCTCATAAGGGAATCGGTCCCTTATGAGACGAAATGAGATGAAATCACCTCCATCTAGTTGTAAGTTGATATAGAGTGCCCTAATCCTATTCTACCACACTATTCATATAGACATAAAGCTTCTGCACAGGTCATGTCATGCATGCAGATTGTGCAGCTGCACAAGGGTCCCTTAGGTCTAAGGTGCTCATTTATACTATACTATACACTTCCATCTAGCTGTACGTTTATTCAGAGTGCCCAAAACGTGCACTGGCTCTCTGGTGCGACCACTAATACTACTCTACACTTTCACAATAGTAAGCCACTGGAAGGGTCCAACGCAGAATGACGTATATAAACATTTATGAGCAATGTCTGGTCACATTCTCAGTTGTGGGCTGGTGTGATTAATACTGATTTGTTTTCTTTCAATCCCCCAATTGGGCCTGATACAAACTACATACAGTACACAAACTGATTATAATGAGTTGTTCTCAAGCCAAAAGATGGCAATGTTATAACTAAAGTAGTAATCTATAAAGAACCAGTGATTATAGGTACTGTTTGCATGGATCTGCCTGGGACTTGTGCAGGCAAGTGGCAGGAACAGAGGTGAATGCAGTCAAGTTTTTTGGCTTAGAATCCATATTTGCAATGTGTGTAAAGCAAAGAAATACAGGGTCTGCGCATCTGGGATCAATGAGCTATTCACTGATAAAATCATTAATCATCAAAAAGTGACTGAGCCAGGCGCTCATAACATCTGCTGCGTTATAAATATAGCGACTGTAACTAACCTCTTCCATTAAAGAATAAGTGAGGTGCAGCTAATGGAATCCAAACTAGTGAACCTGAGTGCACTGAATAAGTATGGCAAATGATCCAGTGGACAAATGTGTAATTAATGATTATAGAAAGAATTTATCACACATACATACAATATACCCCAACCTAAGCATCACTTGTTTGTTTTTATTCTATTCTTCCATTTGATGTACCAGAATTCAGCGACATCCAGGCTAGGTTGCAGTGCCAATCGCAAATACAATGCTACCTTTACAAGATCTTGCCATCATTAGCTAGCACAATTGCCATACATGGAGGAGCAATAAAAAAGAATAAAAAACAGAGGCGGTTAATACATGAGGTATTAATTACAACAGATCACAATGGCTTTGGCTAAACCCTTATATGGGATGAAAAGGGTACAAAATTAAACATATTCAACTTTTTTTCATGGGAAAGTCTATCATTAAAAACCGAAAGATGGAACATTTTAAACGCTGTTCTAACAGTGATGGGACAAAGTGCACAATGAGAAATGCACAAAAATCTTTTTTGCCACCAAACATACATGTCCTGGTTTAGACAGAAGGGTAAATATAGGTTCCTGCATTGGGCTACTTGCTATGGGGGCAGACATGCAGGGTGGCTCTTAAAGAGGGGGTTCACCGTTAAAACCACTTTCTCCCATCCCATCCAGCATACTGGCGTCAGCGCCAGTATGCTGTCTTTTTTTTTTTTATCGGTGTACTTACTTCTTAATAGATAATTTAATTTTCGTCCTACCGCGGTATATGGCGCCGCTATATCGCGTCACTCCTTCCGAAAACAGCCGACTAGCACTCGGCTGTTCTCGGCGCTATACGGCGCCTGAGCACAGACCTAGGAGCTGACTGCGCAGGCGCCGTATATAGCCGCGCCACGCCCTCCGAAAAAAGCCGAAAAAGGACTCGGCTGTATACGGCGCCTGCGCAGTCAGCTCCTGGGTCTGTGCGCAGGCGCCGAGAACAGCCGAGTGCTAGTCGGCTGTTTTCAGAAGGAGTGACGCGATATAGCGGCGCCATATACCATGGTAGGACGAAAATTAAATTATCTATTAAGAAGTAAGTACACCGATAAAAAAAAAAAAAAAAAGACAGCATACTGGCGCTGAGGCCAGTATGCTGGATGGGATGGGAGAAAGTGGTTTTAAGGGTGAACCCCCTCTTTAAGCTGGGCTGTGTATGTCTATAGACACACTCAGCATGGCTGGAACATCCCTCCTGCTCACTGAGCTTAACTAACCGCAACAGAAGCCAACGGCTCCTGGCCGGGCACAGCGCTGGATGGATACAGGAGTCAGGTGTGTAAGGGAGGGGAAGGAGGGAACACAAAATGGAAGGTTTTTGTTACCTCTAAGAGGTTACTCACCCTAAATAAAAAATGTATAAAAAAATAAACCGCTGCAGCTGCTGATTTTTAATAAAAGGACACCTACTTGTCCAGGAACCCAATGCTGTTCTCACAGGGCCAGTTTTTCACTGGACTTCAGGTCTCCGGCACCAGCATGTTTACTGTGTGAAGCTGGCTGGGACTCCTTGCAGCTTTACTTGCGACGTATCCCAGAAGGCTGCGGGCAAAAGGGAGGGCGCAAACTTACGCTTGGATCACCTATGCAATCTAAGCGCAAGTGAGAGTGGTACTTATCAAAACGAAGCATCCGCTTCCCGAAAAAAAATATATATAAAAAATGTCCCAAAATGTGGAGGGGTGTTTGGGATTACATTAAGTAGAACTTCCCCTTTAGGGAGAAGTTCCACTTCAATGCAGAAAATGCAGCAAGGTTTCAGGCTTAAGAACCAGTTTAACATCCTTCATTGCACTGGGTTTTACTTGATAGGCTTAGCGTTGTGCACTTTTTATTTAATATAAATAGAGAGACAGGTGGATTCTGGTCATTTACAGCTACAACCGGTTTGGATATATTAGCTAACAAAGCACATCTGTGAAGTCTAACCTTATTCTGTCTAGTAAGGAGAGTTTAAACAATACAGTAAGGAGAGTTCATAACAATACAAGCATTATTGTATTCTAGGGTAATTTGTACATTAGTATTCATGCGTCTTACAGTCTTTGTACAATATGTACATACAATATTGCTACATGAAATAATACAGTAAAGGATGTTGGTTCTCTGTAGTACCTTGTATGGCTGTTTGAAGACAGACTCTCCCATGGCTGCACACTACAGCCAGTAACTGCAAACGCTCCTCCACAGCTGCCATCCAGCTTCATTAGTAAAGCTTTAGCAGCATTCTCTGCTGTCTTTCTGCAGTCATGTGCTCGCTTTAGCATCTGTGTGATATTCTCATCCCCTGACTGCTCAGCTGCATCACAAAACCAAAAACAAGCATTAAATGTGATCCAAAGAATGCCTTCATATCTACCTTCTCAGTTATGCACCATTCACAACTAATGTCAATTCATTTTTGGCAAGATCACAAAACTGACACAGTAAACTCCAAAAAAAAAAAAAAATACATAGGTAGGCTGCCTCTCTCCCTCTTTGCTCATGCGGTCTGGCCTGATGGGTGTTTCTACACACTCTAAAGCTTCGTACACATGATCGGATTTCCATCGGACAAATCCATGGAATTTTGCGCAAAGGGCATTGGCCGTGAACTTTGTATGCATACTGACGGCAGAACTTTTTCAGCTCTCTCGCAACACCCTTTGGGCAACTTCTGCTCATGTTGTCTGAGGCGGCGTACACACGGCCGAGGTTCTCGCTGAAAACCAGCGAGAACCTCGCTGGAATGTGCATTCCAGCGAGGACCTCGGCCGTGTGTACGGTCTCGGCGAGCTTCCCGTCGGGAAGCCCGTCGAGCAGAAATAGAGAGCACGCTCTCTATTTCCTCGACGGCCCGCCTGGAAGAATGGCTGGTTGCCATTCCCGACGGGCAGGTCGCCGATTTTGACGGCCGGCAGGGAACCTCGACGGGCGGAACGATGTGTTCTGCGCGTCGAGATTCCCTGCCGTGTGTACGCCGCCTGATGGTTAGCATTGGTTCGGAGCATGCGTGTTTATACTTTTGATTTTTTTACCAACTAACTTTTGTACACAATAATCGGATAATCCAAGACACATTTGTTGTCGAAAATTTGAAAGCATGCTATAAAACATTTGTTGTCGGAAATTCCGACAATTGTCCGATGGAGCATACAAATGGTCGGATTTTCCGACAAAACACTACCATCACACACACATTTGTTGTCGGAAAATCCGTTTGTGTGTACGAGGCTTTAGACTGTCCAGATGTAACCCCATTTGGTGGACTCTCATCAGTATACATTATCCTCTTGTGGAGATATTTAAATATTATTGAAGAGTGTTATATTTTCAATGGCCTCTTGACCCACCTTTTATCCATTCTACTATGACTATGGAATAGAATGTATTAAACATACCATTTTCAGATGGCAAGTCTAGTTTATGTTCCCACTGATAGTCTACATACAAGCTTCTCACCCTATTAACATCCATGCTGTGAGATTGTTAGCATTATTCTTTATGGTTTCACTGACTTTGTCAGAGAACATGTATATAGGCTCCTGAAGAAGCAGTTTCTTCGAAACATGTAGAGCTTTTCTCAATGCTACCGTCTAATCTCTATAGACTTTCTCTAGTTATCAGGGGTTCCAGGTCATGTACCATTGATTCAAATGGCTACTACTGGAGATATCAAGCTTCTAAACTGTAGGATGTTACAGTATTGTTTTTATATGCCATTTTAGAATTTATATGTGAATTGTTACAAATAAAATGTGTTTATGAGTGGTGCCTATAAAGTAAATTTTTTCAATTTCTAATCTTTATTGCTTCAAGTCCTGGTTTGGAAAAATATAAGGAGAGCCTCCATTCACTCAAATGGCATTGAGCTTTATTTCTGGGTAACGTTTCCAATTTGGATCTGTGTATGGCCCCTCCTTGTTCAACAAAAGGCAATAATTAGATTGGCTTCTGTTGAGCAGCCATGCAAAAAAAAAAAAACTGACTATCAGCGGCAGCAAGTGCTGATCAGTTTATACAGACACCAGCAGGAGCCACTGTCAGAATACCAATGGCCTGGTGGGGGGTGATTTCACCATTCATCTCACTTGTGTGGATGGAGAAACCGGTTATGTTTTTTTTTCGTTCAGCCCACTGGCTACACACACACACACACACACACACACACAAAAGAAAACTTAATTGCCAGGTTTGTATTGACAATAGAAAACCTCTGGAGGTGTTCACTGAATTCATGTTGGTTTCCTCAGTGAAGTTTCCAGTTTCCTCCCACACATCTAAAACACACTGATAAGTGAATGATCTCTGGTCTAAAATTGACCCTTGTACGATATTCTACTAAGTGCTCCAAAGATGGCCGCCTTACTATCTGCCCCAACAGAAGATGAAGCACATTGTGTCCTCGGGGGAAAAAAAAAGCACTACAGAAAAATAAATGTTTTTTTAAATGACTAATATTGGATGCTTTATAAGATTAGGAGCTTTTGAACGCTTACCTACTGATCCAACTCCAGCAGCTCTGAACTGTCCAAGAATGAGAGACTGCTCACTTTCTGCAAGTGATAGTAATAATTCATATGCCTCAATACACTGCTCACTAAAACAGAAAAGAGAAAAAAAAGTAATCAATATCTTGAAACAGCAACTGTATATCATACAAAGACAACCATGGAGCTCCAGATATCTCACAGGTAATGGTTAAGCCACAGAACCACTGGTGACCTTAATTCATTGCTACATTATAAATGTTGACCGGTGTTACTGTGCCATCTGTGATTAAACTCCAGAATAACAGGAGAGATACCGTAAATGAAGACGAAACATACTCCAGCAAAAGGGATCGCCTGCTCGTCTTTTATTAATTGCACTGGAAAATATAAGCTCCTACAAACGGCTTTAGCAAGCAGTGTAAGAAACGTCATTTGTTTCTTCTATCAATAACCACACTTTATTAAAAGTTACAATAATGTATATTGGAAATCCAGTAAGTCCTCTATATTGCAGGATCCAGTTCCTTTAGAAGCAGATTTACAAAGGATTCCACTGCAAATACCTAATAGTAATAATACATTCTCTAATGGATAATGTTACGACCACCATCATAGACTGACAAAGTCTTATGCGACTAGCAGCTGATGAATCTTAGTTTATCACAGGGCAGCCAAGCTGGTTAGATGTCAGCCAATAAGTACAGACTAAAAAGTATGTTAAGGAACTTCTCTTATTTGCTCCTTTTTGGTCTGGTAATAAGACCTTTTGGAACATTTTGTTATATCTGTTTAATAAGTGAAAAAATAAAAAAACTTAATGGCTAAGCTCACCTTTCCAAACCTGTTCCATCTGTATTTACTGTGCAACATGTTCAGCACCCCCCTCACCAAAGCAGCCTAACCTTTTTTTTTTAATCAGTGCCAATATGCCCATTGAAAAAGTGCAGTGTATGTGATGTTTAATACACTCTTTCCCAGTGACATAACTAGATTCTTCAAGGCCCCGATTGCAAGAAACCATGACAGGCTCCCCTAACACCCAGGTCAGGTGTCCATGGACATCCTCCCAGAACTCTGCCTCCTGCGTGTCACCTGGGGTGTGCATCCAACACGCTCTGTGACGCAGCAGATAACGATAAAGGGCTAACCACAGCAGCTCTTTACAATGTGATCAGCTGATCACATGTTAACAGACGCAACAGTTACCGGCAGTCATTTCTTCCCACGATGTGTGCCTGAGGAAAGGAGAGCAGTTAACCAGCAAGACTGTCAGTATAATGCTGCCAATCAAAGTCCATCAGTGCTACATATCATTGCCACTTATCAATGCCCCTGATCAGTACCCATCAGCAGGACTTCGGGCTGAGAGCATCTCTCTCATACAGCTCAGAGCCTCAACTGACAGTTCCCACTCCCTCCTCCCTCGCACGGACAGGACAGACGATCTCCTTCTCCTCCTCCTGCCCCTCTCCTCCTGTGTGCACTGTGGAAAGTGTTAAGCCAAGCAGCTGAATGAACTCAGATCCTTAGATTCATAGATCCCAGCCTGCATACAGGAGGAGAGGGGCAGGAGGAGGAGCAGATGGTCTTTCTCCCTGTCCGAGTGAGGGGATGGGGGGGGGGGGGGGGGGACGACGACTGTCCATGCAGGCTCTGAGCCATATGAGAGAAAAGCTCTCGGCTCAGAGCCCTGCAGCAAGCAACCCTGCTGGCGTGTAACGCTAGGGCAACTTATCCCCCTTCACAGCTCTCACCCGCTCAGTGACTCGAATCCCGGCAGCTCATGTGTCTCACTCTTGGGAGCAGCAAGTTACTAGGCATGCCATGTCAAGGTGTGTTCGGCCAAAAGATCATTGTAGAGCTGGAAGAGAAGGTCCCAGGAGCAGCAGGGGGAAGCTGGATAGGTAGGGTGACAACAAATAGAGGAATCGATTCCTGCCTCAGACAGCCGCTGAACGCCTGCAGTAGGGAAAGGAGGAGAAGTGGGCATTCAGTGGCTGCAGGAGGTGGGGATCTATTCTGCTATATGCCGCCCCTATTCAGCTGTACAGGGGAGGTCTCACGGGCCCCCTGGAGCATGGGACTGGGTCGCAAGTGCGACCACTGTAGCTGCACCCATGTCATTTCCTTTTCCAGCTTCTGCTGGCATTGCTGTCCAAGCTACTAAAAAGGTCCCAGGTGTCGTGCACTTGATATCACTCGGACTGGGACAGGAGCCAGTGCTAGAAAGAAAGCATTAGCTTATTTCAGCGCCTGCAGCCACCACTGGCTCCATGCAATCTGATGCTCTAGGATGGCAGTCCGGAACCTGTTGATCACAATCTGGGCTTTCCAACCTGCCATCCCAGAGCATAGGCATGTGCTGCCCTGGTTTGAGTTTGTTGACCACAGCAGAGTGCTACATGGGCCATATGTGACCTGCGGGCTACGGGTCAATTACCCCTGCTATAAAAGCAGCACAAAAAATAAATAAAAAAATTGGCCATTCATTTTAAGAATATAAACTATATAATATTTTATGCAATTTTTTTAAACCAGAGTTTAAGGTCACTACTAAATGTTTAATGACAGAAAAAGTAAATCCTTAAATCATTAAAGTAAATCAAAAAGCTGGCGATGACCCGTATACGAATTATGTCACAAGTAACCTTGTCTACATCACCGTAAGGGTTAAACTCTAAAACTAATGAGCAGTGGCAATTTTGTTCCCATGAACAGACACTTTTTCCCTTGAGCAAGAAGCCTTCTGATGCAAAGCAAACAGCATAGCATTTCACAGATAATGCATGATAACAGGTGCTCCCAGACCCACCTGTACTGCAGAGCCAGCCTCAGGGCAGTAGCATTCGATTCATATTTCCCAACCAGCATACTCATTCTCTCTGCATTGCTCTTACACTCCTCCAGTGTTATCGTCAACAAATCATTCTGGGATTTTAAGTGCTCGATTCGACTGCAAAGGTAAAGAAAAAAAAAATCAATATTTTATTCTCTCATGTAAATCACATATATATTTGTTTTCAGAACAAACTGCACTCCATTAAATGCAACAAATGCAGGCCAAACTCCAGATCGATAAGCACTTAGGTGCTATAATAATAATTATGTAGGCCTATTGGTAAAAAGCATAGTACAGCATACTCTTAACAGAGAGTGATCTCTGTGCATTTCCAATTGAAGTCTTCATTGAGAATCTGTGCTAGTGGCTTCACTTTGCAGGATAATTTTGCTTTGTATCTGACGAATACGTTAGTCAGTATATAAAGTACCTTAAATTCGCTTTGTCCCAATATAAACAATGTGAAAAAGACAACTTTTGGACTTACTTTAAAAAATATTTTTTGGAGTCCATTAAGGGAAACCGGAATTCAATGACAGTCAGGTTTTACCAACACATATGGAAGTTTGAGGACACTGTCTAGATTTTACAAGAAGTACAAAAATCTTACATTTTCCTTCTTGTCCATTGAGGGACAGAGGAATTTAGAAATCATGGGGATGTTTTACATTTTATGTTCAAGGACAGAAGAGATCTCCGCCAAGGAGAACGACTCCACATGAAGGAACACTGAGCCTACACAAGCAAGCGGTCATGAACTCAAAACCCCTCCAAAACCGAAGGAAAATGATAACTTAAGAAACAGGCCAACCTCTGATGTGGCCAACAGAAATAACACTGGGAAAAGTCCCCATGAAAACGTACAACCTGGACAAAAAAGTTAAAGATCAGCAAATCTATGTTCGAAAACCCAAGCCTCATACACCCAACCCTCAGGATACATAAAATTAAGGTTTTGTAAGAATAGGCAGGGATGAAGGCATATTGCAACCCAGGACTGGTGTACATGAACACCAGAACAAAAGGATGAGCACAGACCTATCCACATCCGCTGGGGTCTGCCAGAAGAATTCAAGGCCTGCCTAATGTTGATCCAAAACATGTTTCTAAGAATCACCTGGTCCAGAAAAGTATCCAAATTGTCCTAAACATGGGTGTAACATGAAGCATGGTCACAAAGGGGGCGTTCCCAACACTGAAAAGAGAACTCAAAATACATACTAACTGAAACCAAAGTAGAGTTTCCTTTTAAATACAACTTAGTGGAAGCTATTTCCAACTGCTTAGCCTTATGGTGATTATTGGTGGAATCTGTCTGGAATATTTTCATGACAGCTAGGCAATGCATACGTTTTTAGTCTGTTCTCAGTGGCAGGCACTCATATATAACATGCTAATACATCTCCAACAAGACCTTCTTAGTTGAATTTCAGTAATGGTTCCATTAAGGTAGAAGGTAAGCTCATCATTCATGATTTTTTTTTGTTTTAATCATTCACTATAGCTTATAAGGATAAGAATATATACTGACTGGTAAGCCACAAGCCTTGTCCAGCTCACCACATTTCACTGGTAAGTTCATCTACAAAAGCCAGGCCTCCGCTTCAAAATCAGGTATTCATTCCTCATGCCCTCATTTTGATTGCTCATAAACAGAATATAAAATTATACCTAGTGTGTAATATGTATTCTAGAGATGTAAAGCTGCTAGTCTATACTATTTACATATATCAAAACACCAAGTATCATAGCATAAAACAGACAGAAAATCATTAGGGCTCCCTGAAGGATAAAAGCCTGGAGATAGTCTCACTTCTGCTCCCCTGGAATCCAGATGGTAGGAATGATAGTGCTCTCACTCATAGATTAAGAGCAGATTTATCCTTGCTTAAGAGACCTTTTAGATGTTCCCTACCTGTATCTTACTGAATTTCAGACATAATGGTTTGCTGCAAACCGTTACATCTGGAATGTGTGCAAAGCTTTCTTAAAAAACAAGCTCACTGGGAATACAGACTGTTTTCCCTTTACATCTCTGTGTGGTAGTGCCAGTAAGGTTATGTGCCATTACTTCCAGCGTTAAAAGCACCAGACGTCACTAGCAAATTCTGATCGTATTCCTTTAGCTGTTCTTACTAAATGTCACATCAGAATTGTAACAATCAAAAGTCCCCGGTTTGACATGTTTTACGCGAGAAAATTATTACAGTGCTTTATCCCCGTCTAGAAATAAACTTTTTTCTTCTTGGAACCAAGTAAAACCACTAGACAGCATGGGCCAGATTCAGGTAGATGCGCACATATTTTATCCGGCGTAGCGCAGCGCATATACGTTACGCTAACGCGAACTAGTGAGTCAAGTCCAGTATTCACCAAGCGCATGTTCATTACTTTGCGGCGGAGTAACGAAAAAGCGCTGGCGCAACCCGACGCAAGTGGAAGTGGGTGTGATCATATGTAAATGATGGGCGGAGCCCAGCGCAGTGACTTACGTTCATCGCATCATCCACGGAGCATGCGCAGTGAGGGAGGGCTCCACTCGCTCCCCTGTGCGCATGCTCACAACTTCCGTCAGCACCACTTCATGGGAAACGCCAGCGCAATGTGTTCCGTTGCGCGTATAAAAGCGGCCGCAGATGCGCCTTTCCGGCGCAAAAGAATATCCGGTTCCCCCCACCCCAGGGAAGTAACTTTTGCTGTGTGATGGCTGCTCCCGTTCCCCGCAAAGAGAGGAGAAACCTCAATTTTAACGCCCAGGAGCTGTCAGTAGTGATCTCCGCTATGGAGACCTACAATGACTTCCTCCATGGCAGGAAAAGTCGGAAGACCAGCCGGAATAGGAAGCAGGGCATCCTGGAGAGCATTGCTGGCAGGGTCAATGTTTTGGGCTACTCCACCCGGACTGCTGCCGATATCGGCAAGAAAAGAAATGATTTGAGGCGCAAAGTCCAGGGCAAGGTGGCCACCATCAGGAGGCATGAGAGGGGCACGGGTGGTGGACCCCCATGTGCGGTCAGCCTGACCACGGAGGAGGAGGTGGTCGCCCGCTGCCTGGAGAGGGAGCAGTTGGAGGGGGTACCAGGATATGATTCCGTGGAGGAAGGCTCCAGGACAGGTAAGTGTTTTTTATCCCCTATTTGGTGTGTTGCATGTGGGGGGGAGGGTACATGTGCCAAGTGTGTGGGACCACCCAACATGTGTCTGCTTTGTGTCATCCACAGATGACGGAGCTGGGCCATCATCTGTCGGCGGCCAGTCCACCCCATCCCCCCAACGGCATCCTGTGCCCGACCCCCTGGGTGGTGAAGACACAGAGGTGGAAGGGAGTGTCCACACCTCATCTGCTGAGGTGGTTGAAGAGGAGCCTGTTGTTCCCAAACAGGACTTTGTTTTATTTTTGGAGGAGTCCTCCCCTTCTGCAGGGCCCTCTGTAATCCCCTCCCCCATCCTAGGAAGCCCCTCAAGGGCGACTCCATCCCCCCGGGGACGACCATCTCCTGGCCCCAGGAAGGCGACCCGGAAGACCAGGGGGGTGTCTGACGTGGTCCATGACCAAATGGTGAGGGACCAGGCCAGGCAGACCCAGCAGATGGGGGAGATTGCTGGGCATCTGGACCGGGTAGCTGGCAGCCTGGCCTCCGTGGGACACATGACAGAGGCAGTGCAGGACGTCAGCTGCAACTGGGCTGCAGTGGTGACCAGCCTGGGGGAGGTGCAGGCTGATCTTAGGCACCTCACTGCAGCCGTCCAGGCCAACACTGCGGCCATCCGGGACCAGGGGAGGCAGAGGCAGCGTGACCAGCGGCATAATGTGACCTGCCAGCTGAGGATGCAGGCCCAGACCAACCACTATCTCAGCCGGATTGCCGTGGCCTTGGAGGGCATGCAGTCAACACCTGCCAGGAGTGGCCCACCCGGGGATCAGCCACCTCCAGATGCCCCCCCACGCACTCCCTCCAGGCAGCTGAGGAGCCAGAGAGGGCCCACAAGAAAGAGCCCCCGTCAGCCCAGATAAGGGCTTTTTTTTTTTTTTGCTTTTTGCTCAGGTTATGAGTTTTTATTTTTTTTTTTGCTTTTTGCTCAGGTTATGAGTTTTTATTTTTGCTCAGGTTATGAGCTTTTTATTTTGAGTTTAACTGCACACGGTCAGGAGTGCAGGGGACAGTGTGAATGGTGTGTGAATGTGAGGGGGTGGCACTCCTGCCATTAAGGGGTGTCACCCTCGGCCGTTGGGGAGAAGTTATCCCCACGGCTGTGTGAATGATGTGTGATTGGTGTATGAATGGACAGCGACATCATTGGGGCCTTGACGCCGGCGTTGCTGCTCCCAAGTCCTGCATGTTGGACTTGGGCTAATCCAATGCGATGTGGATGTGGTGTGTGTGATCTAGGGACATCAGTAGTGTGCATGCGTGCATTGTCCGTGTGATCAATGTTTTTGTTTATTGTCCAAAGATGCCTACGGCGAGGACCCTCCTGACTGCTCTTCCATCAGCTTAATGGGTCTGCTCTGGCAGGGGGGGGCTGTCTGGTTGGGGGGTCAGGTCATCACGTATGTCAATCTGCAGGCCCTTTCTCATGGCAAAGTTGTGCAGAATGCAACATGCACCGATGATCTGACACACGAAGGTAGGGGAATACAAGAGGCCCCCCCAGACTAATCCAGGCAGCGGAAACGGGACTTCAGGAGCCCAAAAGTTTGCTCCACCACTGCACGAGTTTTGATATGTGCCGCATTGTATCTTCTCTCTCCTCTGGTTTGGGGGTTCCGGAAAGGAGTCATTAGATGGGGTCCCAGTGCATATGCAGAGTCACCTGTAAGGGAAAAGACAGGAGGATGTTAGTCATGCATGTGCCCCTTGTGATGTCAGCATCATGGGGGGGGACAGTCATGGCTGCCACCCATGTCACTCACCAACCAGCCAGCTGTCCCCATACATGTTCTGTTCGAATTCCATTGGGATGGGGCTCCGATTGTAGATGTAGCTGTCATGGCTGGATCCGGGGTGTTTGGCAAGGACGTGCCATATGAGGCATTGGGCATCGGCTATCACCTGTACGTTGATGGAATGCCAATGCTTCCGATTGCGGTATATGTGCTCTGTGGCACTGGGGGGCTGGAGTGCCACATGTGTGCAATCAATGGCCCCCACGGTGCGTGGGAATCTGGCAATTCTGTAGAAATCTCTCATTGCCTTCAGCCACAGCTCCTCAGTGGTTGGTCTGATGAAGTGGTGGGACATGCGTCTGAGGATTGCGGGGACAACCTGGTGCACACATCTGCTCATGGAGGACTTTGACATCCCAGCCACCACTCCACTTGTACGCTGGAATGATCCACTTGCAAGGAAATGAAGTGTTGCCAGGACTTTCACCAGTGGCTGCACTGCTTGTGAGCGGTGTGTTGGGCTGGTGATGTCATCCTGCAGGGTTGTGGTTAGTTCAAGGATTGCATCAGGGCTGAATCTGAAGAGGCGATACACCTCCTCATCACCCATGCCAAAGAGGCTCATGTGCGTGCGGTATATCCTCTCACGTGCCTGCCTCCTCCGTTCCGGGGGACCCATTAGTAGTGCTAGGACCACAGCTGCCCCTGGCATGTTGTCACACAGAGGTGTTGTCCTTGCAAGGGTGTTTGTTCAGCTTGCTATTTTCGTCGGTAACGCTGCTGCTGTAGCTGCTCTCCTGCTGACCTGTGGCCGTCAGGAGTAAAGATAAAGCAGCTATTTATAGGAATAACTTTGCGACAGACGGACGACATACGCGCGGCGCATGTAGCCAGCGTCTGGTGCTAATCCGTTCGCGAATCGGGAAATCTCCCTCATTTGCATATTTGAATGGGAAATCAATAGGCGCGACGGATGCGACAAGCGAAAATATGCGCTTACGATACTCTGGCGAGGGAAATTTAAGCCGATCGGAGAAAGCCCGTTTTCTGTCACATCTAGTTTGGTGGATACGGCCGCATAGATACTACGGCGCATCTTGACAGTTACGCGGCGCATATCGATATACTCCAGCGCAAGTCTTCCTGAATCTGGCCCATTATATTTATATTTCTTTATTTTGCTTCTTCTCTGTTTCTTTTCTTTGGTGTATACAGAACTGTCTTTAACATCATTCAATAAAGTGTTTGCTGTCATACAGCATCTAGAAGTACAATAAAAGCTGTAAACTGACAGCTACAGTGTTTTTTTTTTATCTCAGATTATAAAATATTTTGTATGATTCCAAAATTCTAGGTGGTTCCTGAGAAAAAGAACACAATTATATCTTTTTTGTAACAAATGCATTTGATAAGGTCTGAATGGCTACTTATCTCTTATGTACAGACAACAAAACCGTGGATTTTTTTCCCGACATATGTTGGCTCAAACTGGTCTTGCATACACACGGTTACACAAATGTTGTCGAAAATTGCGAACGTCAAGAACGCGGTGACGTACAACACTACGACAAGCCGAGAAAAATTAAGTTCAATGATTCCGAACATGCGTTAAATTGCTTCCGAGCATGCATAGGATTTGTGTGTGTTCAATTGTGTGTTCACACGGTCAAAATTTCTGACAACAATCTTTGTTGTCGGAAATTCCGACAGCAAATGTCCGATGGAGCATACACAGTCGGATTTTCCGACAACAAGCTCACATCGAACATTTGTGGTTAAAAATTCCGACCATGTGTACGCGGCATTACAGTCTTCTAAAAAACAGCACCCCCTATTCTACAGCTGTTTGTGGACAACAGTCTGACTGCAAAAATAAAGTTGTCCCCAAAAAGAATATTTCTGCTCATCACTGCAGGTAAAGGTTGTCCTTTGTTCCAAGAAACCCAAGGGTGTGTGCTGGGAAGAATCTTCTGTTACTACATAGGAGAGCTCTTAAGAAAAGTGGGCATTTCCATCTTTAACCACGTCAATACTGTGACACTAACATCCTTCCGGCCCAGGCTAATTTTCAGCGTTGTCAGACTTTGAATGACAATTGCATGGTCATGCAACACTGTACTCATATGACATTTTTAGCATTTTTTCCACACAAATAGTGCTTGCTTTTAGTCATATTTAATCACCACTATTTTTTTTGCAATATATACAAAAAAATCTAAAATTTTGACAAACAATTTTGATTAACAATAATAATAAAAAAAAAAAAAGTATTTTTCTTGGCGTCGGTTATAAAATTTAGCAAATTATCTTTCGTCATAAATTTAGGCCAAACTGTATTCTGCTACATTTCTTTGGGGGTCATAACCCAAATTCAGTGTATATTAGTCTGTATGAAAGTTATAGAGTCTATATATACAGTTTATATAGCCCTCCGGGGCTTTCATGCTCTTATGGAGATTTTTTTCTGTATTTTTTCTATATGGATCATGTATTTTGTATGAATTTTTACCCACACATTGTCTTTTAACATATTATATAATAAACTTTTGTCTTTTATTACATTAATAATTTTCATTGGTGCCCTTAAATCCCTTCCATAGTTTTGCTTTTCCTATATTTTAAATTACATTCATACAAAAGAAAGCCTCAGCAATATCAACATATGACAGCATGTACCTATTTAATCGCTCTGTTTCCACCTCAAACTCTCGGATTTTGCTCTCTGAGATGGCAGATCCATGGGAGTAAAGGGTTTGAAATATCTCCTGTATATTGGAGCAATCTTGCAAAGAATGAGCCAAGTGTTCAGCCACACTGCTAGATACCTGCAGAACATACAAGATTAAAATGATCACTAAAAATAAATGTTCAAACTAATTGACAGCTAAACTTTTACAGATGTTTTCTTGTACTCACACCAATGCTGCTGATCTCAGAACCCAGAACTGGCCTTTCCGAAGATGAGGACTCTGACCTGGTCTTAGACAACTTAACCCGCTCTGCAATCTGCCAAAAATGTACAAATGGTTAGGATTACCAGAGAACAGTACTAAAAATGAAATTCAAGCAAATACCGAGTTAAAATGGGGAACCCCTGACAGGTTTTACTTTTGTGTAACACCACTGAGGAGATATTCTGTTGTCCCGAGGTTTAATTATGGCCCCAGCTCTTATCTTGGTGACAGACCTCAAAAAGGGTTCTAAACCTTTCCTACTTTAAAGCTGACCATGCACTGATGGATGAATCTCCCTGTTGAGCTAATTTGTTCTGACAGCAGAGGATTGAGGCTGTCAGACTACCTGAACAGTGGCTGCCTATGACTGCATGCAAGTGCTCTAAATTTTAACCCGTTTGTTTCAATTATAGGATGTTGAACAGGAGGGGGCTAACAGGGCCTGCAATAAAGCAAACGTTGGCTGGTTCATCAGGAACCAGACACAATTTCCCATAGTATCTAGCCAGGTATACACCAATTTTTTTTTTATTATGCCCTCTGTCATGTGCTTCATTACCCTGTTGCATGACATGGATAAGATATATAGTTACAAATACAGACTGCTGTTAGAATTACTATTTAAATTTGATTGCAGTGTTTAATGTCCCTTTATATAGTTTGTTTGGGCCATGCTGGCTCAAACAAACTTACCATCTACTGCACTCAGCTACATACAGTACACAGCGCTGTGTTGCAATGGCTATTTTAGTTTTTTTTTTTTTTTTAACCAAGTACATATGTGTAATAACACATTTTAGCTACACTCTAGAAAACAGAAGCAGGGCTTCCTCTACTCAAATTCTAATTACTTTGATTTACTGGCTCATAAAGGCCAATTCAACAGGAAGTGATGTTGGCAGGAAATGGAGAGAAGCTCCATAACAATACCTAGGTAAAAGGAAGGAAGGTCTGCACCATAGGTGACTTTATAAGAATAAAGTGAACTTCACCTGGGAATGACACTGGATCTACACTATAAGAGAGCCTGATTTCTGCAATGGATCAAATATCCTGTGTCCTGGTTACTTACAGAGATCGTGAAGCTGAAATAACCCAACAAACTAAGATCCAGTGTGCAAATCAAACATCACTGGCCAGCTCTACATCATGGGATCCAAAAACAGTCACTAAGATAAACACTGAGGGTAACCCATCTTAAAATTGCTAGGTAGACATAAGTTGTAAGCAGTCAGATCTTCATTGAAGCATCAGACAAAAAAAATAAAATGAATGGTTAACCACTTAAAGGGGTGGTTCACCCAAAAACCTTTTTTTTAACATTAGATTGAGGCTCGTTTTGTCAAGGGGAATTGGGTGTTTTTTTTTTTTTACAATCGAAGCAGTACTTACCGTTTTAGAGATGCATCTTCTCCGTCGCTTCCGGGTATGGTCTTCGGGACTGGGCGTTCCTATTTGATTGACAGGCTTCCGACAGGCTTCAGACGTGTCACGATTTTCCGAAAGTAGCCGAATGACGGTGCGCATGCGCCGTATAGAGCCACGCCGGCGTTCGGCTTCTTTCGGCTAATCGTGACGCGATGTATGCGACCGTCGGAAGCCTGTCGGAAGCCTGTCAATCAAATAGGAACGCCCAGACCAGACGATCATACCCGGAAGCGACGGAGGAGATGCATCTCTAAAACGGTAAGTACTGCTTGGATTGTAAAAAACACACCCGATTCCCTTTGACATGAACGAGCCTCAATCTAATGTTAAAAAAAGGTTTTTTGGGTGAACCACCCCTTTAAGGACCGGGCTAATATGCTGCCAAATGACCCAAGACCCAAGGGTTTTTGCGATTCGGCACTGCGTCGCTTTAACAGACAATTGCGCGGTCGTGCGACGTGGCTCCCAAACAAAGTTCGAGTCCTTTTCTTCCCACAAATAGAGCTTTCTTTTGATGGTATTTGATCGCCTCTGCGATTTTTATTTTTTGCACTATATACAAAAATAGAGCGACATTTTTGAAAAAAATCTATATTTTTTACTTTTTGTTATAAGAAAAATCAATAAACTAAATTTTAGACAAACATTTAGGCCAAAATTTATTTAGCCACATGTCTTTAGTAAAAAAAAAAAAAAAAAAAAAATCGCAATAAAAAATAAAATTAGCTACCTAGCGGGAACAGCGACACTAATACAGCGATCAGAAAAATGATCGCTTAGTGATGCTGGCAATAGGGAGTGAAAGGGTTAACTAGGGCGGTGATCAAGGGGTTAAAACTTTATTAGGGGGGTACGGGGGCTACCCAGGACCTAACACTAACTGACTGTCACACTGTCTGTCACACTGACACTAAATACAGTAATCATACATGTATGATTACTGCATTCAGTGACACTGACAGGGGGGAGGGGGGGGGGCGATCGGGGGGTTAAATGTGCCTATATGTAGTGTGTGTCAGTGTAGTGTTAGTGCAGACTTACTTGTGTTGTGATCATTCCTCAGCGGTGATTGAAAAAAACGCAGAGTGAGAGATCACATCGCTTCCTTCTTCCTGTGTTTACACAGGAGGAGGAAGTGACAGGGCGGGGGGGCGCGCGCATTGGCTGAGAGCGATCCGGAGGGGGCGGACAAAAACTAATAGCCGCCCCCTCATCCCTGCTTGCTGTGGGGGCAATCAACAGGAGGGAGGGTCCAGGAGCAGCAAAGAGGGACTCGAGAAGAGGAGGATCGAGGCTGCTCTGTGCAAATCTACTGCACAGAGGAGGCAAGTATAACCCGGTTGTTAGTTAAAAAAAGAGACATACTCCAGTTAAACCAGAAAGTAAAAGCTTGAAATGCATATAGAGAACACTACACCTATATAACAAAGGCAAGACAAGATACAAAGATTAACAATAATATAATAATGTTTAATTGCCAATAGCAATTGTACAGGATGGCTCACCTTAGCTATAGGAATGTCATTACTACTGCTACTCGTGCTTAGCTCTCCAGTGCTTGGGTTTACTGGTCTACTTGCAGAAGTGAGACGACCAGGACTAGAGGGACCACTTGCCTGCACACTTTGAAGTCTGGTCTGGAGTTCTCTCACCTAAAATAAAAATGGACTAGTCATTATTGCTAGAAAAACACATATAGGCAAACAAACTCATCCAGAGCTATAAGGTAATTTTCACTTGCAACCCCGTGGCAAGGATATGTACAGACCAACTCTACTTTTGTGTCAATAATGTGGACAGAGCAGCCCTACATATATTGCGCTTACATATTTTTTTTAGAAAGGTAAAATATATATATATATATATATATATATATATATATATATATATATATATATATATATATATATATATAAAAATATTGTTTGGGGGTTCCAAGTAAAATTGAGTACAACCAGCCTGTTGTATTTTACATGCGATTATTGCTAGCGGCGGTTATCGTCTCTAGCAATAATCACTGTGTACCTGTGGTGGCAGGTAAGAAAATTGGCATCTATGGCCGGCCTTATGTATACCTTCTATTGACTTTAAAGAGACAGTATTCAATAAAAGTTCCGCTCAAAGCTCAAATGTTTTTAATCCCATTATTCCAGGCACACTGATGGGTGCAGCTCCAAAGGGGCTTGTCTTGTCCAGGTGGATAATATGCAGGAGTGAGGAGCATACAACGTTGCTGCCCGATTCGAAGACTTCAATGGTGTTTTCAACAGTTTTTGATCTTTTTTTATCCTCCCTCTATTTTTTGGGGTTTCTGCTTTTAGTGTGGTTATACGTTCTTGTTTTTACGAAAGACGTTAGTAAAGTAAATTTTTTAATGGTACTAGGGTTCCATTAAGCCTTTATAGTTGTGTGTTTTTCTTTTTATCTTTGTTTTTCTGAGCGGGCTAAAGATTTTTTTGCAAATATATTTTTCTGTTTTTGGCATTGTAACACGAACAATGTGTCACATTGCAATAGATTTTTTTTTTTTTACTTTCCTAAATTACTGGCATGTGTATGTGAACATAAAAGCAGCGCCTGATATTTGGTAAAGTTGTTTCAGTCTTTCCAATGGAGATACTAAACCTAAAACCAAAAATGTAACATATTGCAGCTTACCAGTCATTAGATGTGGTGGCTGCATTAGTTTTTTCTTCTAATGCCGCGTACACACAACTGTTTTTCATGTCATGGAAAAAAAACACATTTTTCTGGACGCGATTCCTGCCTTGCATACACTCGATCATGATAAAAAATGCTCGAGCAAAGCGCAGTGACGTACAACAGCACTATAAGGGGAAGTGCCATTCGAATGGCGCCACACTTTGGGCTTGATTATGCAAATTTCCCTTCTCATAACTTGCTTGTGAGCATGGGCGTTTTTTTCCCCGTCAAAGCCTATACACGGCCATTTTTCACAACGTGAAAAACTTTGAGAAAAAAGAGAGCAGGTTCTACATTTTTAATGCCCATTTTTCTCGTCGAGAAAAATGCTCTGGAGCCTACACACGATCGTTTTTAATGACCAATTTTCATCCCGGTTTTCACCTGGTGATCTGGCAATTAACACATCCTGTATTAGAGTGCCCCCACTCTGGAGGAATGAGCTCTGGGGGAAACTTTAGACAGCAGCATTGTCAGTCTGGGGCGAGGGTAGTTTTAGATGTACTATCAGATTTAAATAAAGCTAATGCTTTATAAAAGCAGTTACAACAAACTGTGTTTTTCTTTTGGGATAAAGGTTTTACAATAGATAAAAGCTTGTCATTCTAAGCACCTCTGCTAGTCTTACATTGTTTGTTTCATCTCTAACTAAGGGTCCTTTCACACGGAGCGGACTGTTTTTCGGTCCGCTCCATGTGCCCGTCAGCTCAGCGGGGGGTCTCCGCTTAGCTGTCGGCGGACGGGGCGGTTCCCGCACACTGTGCAGGGACCGCCCCGTCTCTCCTCCGCTCTCCCCTATGGGGAGTCGGAAGGAAACGGACCGTCTGTCCGTTTGCATCCGATCCGTTTGGCCGGACGGAAGAAAAATAGGACATTCTTCCGTCCGCAAAAACGGATGCGGATCTAGCGGACGTTAGCGGATGCATCATCCGCTAACGGATCCGCTCCCATAGGGAAGCATTACAAGTCCGTTAACGGACTTGTAATTAGCGGACCGTTCGTCCGCTAGTGTGAAAGGGCCCTAAAACATTCTGCTAGAGTGCTTGTTCATTTGAAAAACAGAAAGCCTGAAAAATAAACCAATGCAGGAATCGCATCTAAGTAATGGTATGCTGCAATATAAAATGCTTGTTTTGGGGTTTAATTAAACTGCTTTAATCCATTTTGTGCTTACCAGGCTGATGAGGCATATAACCAAAAGGCATACCTCCACTGCCCCCTCTGACTATGCCCAGGACTATGTGAAATGCGTTAGAGGAGTATGGTCTTAGAGGAGAAGCAAAATGAAACTAGTAAGTCGTAGAATCGAATGGCTTCAGTAAGCGCTCCTATCTTCTTCTGCTTGTTCATCAAAGACTGTATTGCTTTAAGTGGAACTACACTGCCTCTGAGCACCACAAACCAAAATTGCAATTGAATACAATTTTAATATTTAAAGTAAACTCATCCTGGACTCCATGCATTATTTTGCTAAAAAATAACCCTATAAATATATCCGCCATAGCATTTCCGACTGCGGACATCTTGAGTAAGGGTAGATGATTTGTGTAGCATTTACTTCTTGGAACCCATCTGCCAATAGCTCAGGCCTGGAGACAGGGAGTGTATGCTTAGATTAGGGTGACCAGACATCCCTGGGTCCTGGGGACAGTCACCGGATTGAGGACACTGTCCCTTGATTAAGTCTGTCCCCGGATTGGATTTTAACAGGGGCTGGGGCAATTTCAAAGACAGTCAGTGCAGAATAAAAAATAAATCTAAATTGCACACCCCCGCTACTACTAGCTTAGGAGGGTGTATTTTTTTCCATTATCTGTGTCCCTTTCTGATGATCATGTGCTGGTCGGAGCAAAGGGACTATTTATTCAGTTTCAGGTGCATGCCCATTCAGCTTCGCTCACATGTTCTTCTGCCTTGGCTCAAGTCCCAGCCAGCCACCTGCTTGCTTATCTCCTTGCGTTCCCTAGCAGAGTGATCTTCCTTCGCTCCCCATCCAGTAGTAGACAGGGCCTGGAGAGTAAGACTTGACAGGCTGTGAGGTGGGCGGCGACGGCCAGAGAGTCGCTGATCGCCTCCATTACTAGTAAAAACAAATAAAAAAATATGTCCCCAGATTTCATTTTAAAAATCTGGTCGCCTTGACCTAGATGAGAAAACCCCTTCGCCCCCTCCTGAAGAATCCTGGGATGTATGACATTTGTCTAGGCAAGAAACCCAAAAGTACCATTAAAAATGTAAAAAAATAAGAAGTTCAAAACAAATAAATGATATACTTTCCTATCAATTTACTAATGCTAGCAGCATAAGGATTAACAATAGTCATTGTTAACTGAGAGAGTGAAGTACCACTTTAAGTTGACAATGCCCCATGCACCAGATATAGAGAAGTCACCTGGGGATATGGGGCTTCTCTCTCTTCGGCAGCTTCACCATTGTCAGCCTGTTTCTGCTATATACCTATGCTATATATGTGTATATTCCTGAGAACTTTGTCCAACTCTGCAGTACATCACCATAAATTAGGCAAATCGAACAGATTTTATTTTTAAATTATACAGGTGTGTTCTGCATTTTACTACCTATGGTGTCTCTTTTTCTTTATTCCAGTCTTGTGCTGTTTGTGTGTTTCATTTTTCAACTATCAATTAACCTTGTAAGGTTCCTACAAAGGCCTATATTTACCGCTCCGACAAATGAATGATTAAAAGTCAGAAGATAATGAAAGAATACGATTACATTAGAAGACATGTGTTTGCTAAATTCAGAAGAAAAAAAAAAAAAGAAGCATACTCCACAATGAATGAGTACATTTCAGAAAGCCACTGACACAATACAGATAAGGAGATAGAGACAAAAGACAGCAGAAGCACCCTGAAGCAATTAGCCATCCTTCGCATGATTAGAATTATAGCACCTGACTTTGCACTTGTGTGTGCCTTCACCTCTGATCAGTCACATGAGCTCCTTTGATAAGAGACTGGCAGGCAACCAAAAAACCCCAGCCTGAAAGAGCGGTGACTGATGACAAGCGGAATTTACTCTAATCAAATAAGTAATGGATCACAGCCAAGGAAAAGCAAAAAGATGAGAGCTGTAATGTGAACGATAATATTATGTGTAATAAAGCAAGAAAATGCCATCTTTATGGGGCTGTGTGCATATACAATATATAATGTAAAGCATGAACTTTAGAGAAAATGCAATGGAATCGATCAAAAATGGATCACCCTGAAGAGACTGCATATTAGATGTTCTTTTAAATATCCTAGTTGAGAAAAAAAAAAAAAAAAACTATATCCAATATTTAATGAGAAACGAAGGTATCTTAATACAAGTTACTGCAGCACTGAGATCCTGGACAGAACCCTCACCAAAATCATTTCAGGTATGAAAATGATATGTTCTCCCCATGTCAGGGTGAGCTTTTAGTGTTTAGATTTAAAAATCTTGAAAAATAGCAGTACCTGGCTTCCACCATCAAAGACCATAGTATTTTTGTAATACTATGGAGTAAAATGTAATGTTAGTGTGTGCATTGCTAAATTCAGAAATTGCAGACATCACAGTACAACACTGATAAAAAAAAAGTTTAATGTTGCTTATAAATTGTTGTATATGTCAGTATGATAAAATCTAAATGTAGACATATGCACACACCTACAACAACAAATTTGTAGATGTCTATATATTTATGCGAACCCATTCCACAGCATGTTACAGAGGACTATATTCATATCAGTGCAGCTGAGCATACAATGCAATGTCCCTACCACAGAGAAAAGCCGAGTACCTGGGGAAAACTCAAAACAAGGGACAATGTAGTGCAGAGAGCATGCCTAGTGGGAACTGACCCTCGCCCCTCATCTGTCTGGCTGCCTTGTAATTCTTCTCACAGACTGAAATGCTGCTGTGAGTTAGCTGAAGGATCACATTTCTGTTTAGCTGTGACCAAATGTTTCTGTCAGCTGTATTTCATTAATCTGTTTGATTCATTAAAGGAAACCTTTCCTTAGAGCAAAATGGGATCAAGTCATTTCTGACTTCCCAATCTGGGAGCCCCAGACCCAAAACATGTACAGATAAGGGCCCTTTCACACGTGCGGACCGTTCGTCCGTTTTTTTACGGATGAACAACGGACTGCAATGCATCCCTATGGGATAGCGGACGTTAGCGGATGAGCATCCGCTAACGTCCGTTTGCATCCGTCTCCGTTAAGCTCCGTTTTTTTGAACGGAAGAAAACCCTATTTTTCTTCCGTCAAAAAAACGGAACGGACGAAAAACGAATGTTAGTGGACAATGCGTTTAACCACTTAAGGACCTTCGCACGCACATTTACGGCCACAGAATGGCACGGCTGGGCACAAGGGCATAAATTTACGTCCTCGCCCAGTAGCGGGTCGGGGGTCCGATCGGGACCCCCTCCGCGGCGTGCGGCGGTCCCCGTGTCTCCGGGAGCGATCCGGGACGAGCAGGCGGATGTCCGTGTTTGCCCGCCCCCCCGCGATCGCTCCCAGCCAATCCCTGTGCTCTCCCGCCCTGTCACTTCCTCCTCCTGTGTTTACACAGGAAGGGGAAGTGATGTAATCTCTCATCGCAGCGGTATTTCCAACCGCTACGATGAGAGGAACACCTCACAGTAAGTGTGCACTAACACTACACTGACATACACACACATAGGCATACTTAACCCCTTGCGATCTGACCCCCCACCCCCCTGTCACAGTGTCACTGAATGCAGTGATCTAATCACTGCATTTAGTGTCAGTGTGACAGGCAGTGTAAAAGTCAGTTAGTGTTAGGTTCAGGATAGCCCCCCCAACCCCCCTAATAAAGTTTTAACCCCCTGATCACCGCCCTAGTTAACCCTTTCACTCCCTATTGCCAGCGTCACTAAGCGATCATTTTTCTGATCGCTGTATTAGTGTCGCTGTTCCCGCTAGGTAGCTATTTTTTTTTATTGCGATTTTTTTTTACTAAAGACATGTGGCTAAATAAATTTTGGCCTAAATGTTTGACTAAAATTTAGTTTATTTGATTTTTTTTTTAACAAAAAGTAAAAAAGTGTTTTTTTTTCAAAAATGTCGCTCTATTTTTGTATATAGCGCAAAAAATAAAAATCGCAGAGGTGATCAAATACCACCAAAAGAAAGCTCTATTTGTGGGAAGAAAAGGACGCAAATTTTGTTTGGGAGCCACGTCGCACGACCGCGCAATTTTCTGTTAAAGCGACGCAGTGCCGAATCGCAAAAACACCTTGGGTCATTTACCAGCGTATTGGTCCGGGTCTTAAGTGGTTAACATCCGATCCGCTAACATCAGTTTTTCATCAAAATATGTAATAAAAAAAAAAAACGGATGAAAAACGGACGAAAAAACTGATCAACTGATGAAAAAAAACGGACCTAAAAAACGGTCCGCATGTGTGAAAGGGCCCTGAGGCGGCGTACACACGGCCGAGGTTCTCGCTGAAAACCAGCGAGAACCTCGCTGGAATGCACATTCCAGCGAGGACCTCGGCCGTGTGTACGGTCTCGGCGAGCTTCCCGTCGGGAAGCCCGTCGAGCCGAAATAGAGAGCACGCTCTCTATTTCCTCGACGGCCCGCCTGGAAGAATGGCTGGTTGCCATTCCCGACGGGCGGGTCGCCGAATTCGACGGCCGGGAGAGAACCTCGACGGGCGGAACGATGTGTTCTGCCCATCGAGGTTCTCTGCCGTGTGTACGGCGCCTAAGGCGTTCTTCTCATCAGTTTTCCTGATCCTCATACTTGTGGATTACTGTCTCAGAAGTATTATAGCCAGAAGGTCAGAGTGACAGCCAGGCACCAAGAATTTAAATGTCCATAATTGCAGCCTTTCCATTCCACCATGCATAAGAAGAAGCAAGATTTCCCCTTCTTGGGACCCTTATGGAGGATCTTTCTGAAGTTGCAGCCAAGTAGTCCCTAATGGCGCGTACACACGACCATTTTTCAGGTTGTAAAAAATGACGTTTTTTTAAATGTCATTAAAAACCATCGTGTGTGAGCTCCAGAGCATTTTTTTTTACGATGTAAAAAATGGGCATTAAAAATTTCGAACATGCTCTAATTTTTCACTGCGTTTTTAAAGACGTAAATGGTCGTGTGTGGACTTTAATGACGTGAAAAAAACGTGCATGCTCAGAAAACAAGTTATGAGACGGGAGCACTCGTTCTGGTAAAACTAGCGTTCGTAATGGAGACAGCACATTCATCACGCTGTAAAAGACTGAAAAGCGCAAACTGTCTCTCAACAAACTTTTACTAACACAAAATCAGCAAAAGCAGCCCCAAGGGTGGCACCATCCGCATGGAACTTCCCCTTTATAGTACCGTCGTACGTGTTGTACGTCACCACGCTTTGCTAGAGCATTTTTTTTTCACTATTGTGTGTAGGCAAGGCCATTTTAATGATCGGGTTGAAAAAAAACGTCATTTTTTTTTTAGACCATTGAAAACTTAATTTTATACAACCCGAAAAATGGTCGTGTGTACGCGGCATAATTGTTCTGACCACATCCAGGCATGAGAGTGAATTCTCTTTGGTGTGTATTTGAAGGCAGGACATAGGGAAGGGAGGACAATGCACTCATTGAGCTGGATTCACACTTGTGCAGTGCGAATTCCAGCTCTGTTATCTCTGCAAAGAGATGAGAGCACTGCAATGCCTAGAAAACAGACTTTTTTTGGGCAATGCGCAGTGCGAATACATCGCACATATGTGAACCAGCCTCATTAAAATCAAAGTATTTTATAATGTTATGCGAATTGGATGCAGTTTAAAGTTTTTGAAGAACCAAAAGCACCGGATTCTGATCCCATGGAGACACAAAGTGGGGGAATAGCATGAGGAACTCCTCATGCAAAATCAAATGTTTTTGGAATGGAGTGAATATGGCAGAGACCGAATCCTTTAAAGCACTATAAGCTAGATGTTGACCCACACCAGACAGGATTGATACCAGGATGCGAGGAACAGAAAACAGGGGTTGAGGTACCTGATCTTCCAGCCAAAGTAGGCCTTCCAGGTGCGACACTAGATCCTAAGGTAGATTTTCTTTCCTGAGCAAGGTGGTAATGGCAGTGTCAGTGAGCCCAGGGTTCACACTGGGCTGCAGGAGTGAAACCGTGCGAGTTCAGCTGAACTCACGCGATTTCACTCCTGCTGGCAGTCCCGATTTCAGGTTTCTGCACAGATGTCAATGTAAATCGCAGCCTGAAATCGCAAAAAGTAGTACAGAAACTACTTTTTGAAATCGGTGCAGCGCCGCAGATGCGGCGTCACACCGATTAGGGCGGCGTCACACCGATTAGGGCGGTGTCATTGCCGACAATTGCCGCCGATTTGAAATGCGATTTGACATGTGAAATCGCATTTAAAAATCGTACCCAGTGTAAACCTGGGCTCATACCCATATCCTTAAGGACACAGCCATGCTGTTAGAGCCATGGACTGGGAAACAAGGTGGAAAAGCTGCCCCTGTGACAGGGCTGACCTGTTCAGAGAGGCCAAGGCTCGCCTGCCGGGAGTCTGTATGCTTGTGTATTAAGATCTCCTGGGTCAATTTACAGTAACGAGGATCACCATAATCTGTCATTCCTCCATCTTACAGAGAGTGCATACACAGTCTGAATAGGGACCAAGGGGCAACCACTGTATAAAACACAAACCTGTCCAGCTTATTGTTGAATCTGTAAACCTGATGTCCACATATGTTAACCATTTCTGACAGAGAATCAAGCAAGATCTTGGGAAGAAGGGACCACTCCTCTAAGTCCTGGTGTTGGCACTTGGCAACTTAGAAAGTTCACTTGACAATTTTCCACTCCTTGTACATAACAGAGATGGAATGTGGTTCTCTGCCCAAAAGCGACTAGAATCAGGCTTGCTTCTTTCAGGGATGGCAACTCCTGGTCCCCCCTTTGGTGGTTAATGTAGCACACAGCCACAGCATTGTCCGACTATACTAACTAGTGAACAGTGTGGGAAGGTTAGTCTTATGGCTCTCAGTTCCACAATGTTGATGGGGAGCATCAATTCCTGTTGGGATCAGGTTCCCTAGACAGTAAGGAAAATTTAAATCCCACCCCAACCCATCAGGCATCCATTGATCGCCATCACCATCCAAAGAGGAAATCTCTCTGCCATCGGTAGCACAAGTGCTATTAGGTCCGTTTTTTCTCAGCTTATCTGTTCCTTGGTTCCATTACTAAATGAGACTCCCCTGTGGGGTACTGAAGAAATGGTATGGTATTATTGTTTAGGTGGATGAAGCTCAACAACAAAGGCTCTAAGCAATATCTTGTCGCTATGTGTCTGGAACAGCAGGCAGCTGGGAGACCAGCAGTTATGGTTCTTACGCTGATCCTGGAAATGGTGGCCAGAAATTGCATGTAAATGTACATCAACTGTAAGGCATGGTGTAACTACGTCACCAGTGATGTGTGGTAAAGAACCGCCAAATTTAAATACAAACATTATAATAACGTTATCTACTGCCAGCATAGTAGAGATATTTACAGGGGATAACACAATAAAGTGAATATCCAGTACATAAAAACATGACCCAGTCACAAATACAGGGGAAAACCCTGTCTTGCCTTATCCATGCTGCAGCTTCCCAGAAAGAATCTAATTTCACCTGTCATGGTGAGCATACCCCAAAAGGGGTCTTCAGGTTCAGTCATGGACCTCTCTAGCACCCTGTGGCTCACTACTCTTGTTGCACCAAAAGAAGGTGTCTGAAGCAAACATTACAAGCCAGTCCCGCTCATGCGGGTTTCATGGATACGATTTCTCAGATGTACAACAGTGCCTTGCAAATTTATTCACCCCCTTGGCATTTTTTGTTTTTTGACGCCTCACAACCTGGAATTAACATGAATTGTTTGAGGATTTGCATTATTTAATTTACAGAACATGCTCACAACTTTTAAGATTTTTTTTATTTATCGTGAAGCAAACAAAATAGTCAATGTGCATAACGATTCAACCCCCTAAAGTCAATACTTTGTAGAGCCACTTTTTGCGGCTATCACAGATCCAAGTTGCTTTGGATAAGTCTCTGAGCTTGTCACATCTTACCACTGGGATTTTTGCCCATTCCTCCATGCAAAACTGCTCCAGCTTCTTCAAGTTGGATGGTTTGCGCTTGTGAACAGCAATCTAAGTCTGACCACAGATTTTCTACTGGATTGAGGTCTGGGCTTTGACTAGGCCATTCCAACACATTTACATGTTTCCCCTTAAACCACTCAAGTGCTGCTTTAGCAGTGTGTTTGGGGTCATTGTCCTGCTGGAAGGTGAACCTCCATCCTAGCGGTACAGGTTTTGCTTAAGAACATCCCTGTAGTTAGCATTATCCATCTGTTCCTCAACTCTGACCAGTTTTCCAGGGATGGTGTTCTTTTAGTGATGTGATGTGTTGAGTTTGCGCCAGACGCTTTCTTTGATGGACAAAAAGTTCAATTTTAGTCTCGTCAGACCAGAGCACCTTCCTCCATACATTTTGGGAGTCTTCCACAAGCCTTTTCGCAAACTCAAAACATTGCATTTTGTTACTTGCGGAAAGTAATGTCTTTGTTCTGGCCACTCTGCCATAAAGCCCAACTCTATGGAGCATACGTCTTATTGTCGTCCTATGTACAGATACTCCAGTTCTGATCCATCACATATAATTCAGAGTTCAAAAACATTGAACTAAAGGCTGCAATGTAACAAAATAGTTAAAAAGCCGGGGGGGGGTGAATACTTTTGCAAGGCACTGTACATTGAGGGTAATCGATCTTCTTGATAGAAGTGTTGGCAATAGTAAAGAATAGTGAAGAAAAGCCAGCAAAGTTTTGTCCAATCACTTGAAGGTAGTGGCATATAACTCCTGGTCAGGGTCTGTTCTGTACTGCACAATCTTGTTTTATTATCCATTGAGGGTCACAGGACTGAAGCTGTTAGATGTTTGGGACATGCAAAAGAAGTCCAACTGAGGGGTGGACAATTTGTGTATCATTAATGATTATTATGGCTCACGGGACTCCTTGCATCATGTTTTTTTTATTGTGTTCAGAAGCAGAAATATTCCTGACATATTTTCATCCTACGCTATAGCTGGCAAAAACATAGATCATCTACTTCTATATTGCAAGGCTTTTCCATGACTGTGACAGCACTGAACTCTGGTTAGCATTCACTGGAGCGTGGATTAAATCCAGTGTCATTAAATGACTGTCAGTGTCAGTCTCCACTCTTACAGACGTTGCAGGCCGCACCTAGGAATGGATAATTAGCCAAACTGCCAAGATTCCAGAATGTTCTCGTTTGGGGATTTTAACATCAAAGAGAAAATTGTCTACATGAGAAAATCACTTAATGAGAGTGGTTAGATTCTTATTCCCATCCGAGATCTTAATCATAATCTTTCAACATTCTCACATTGTCTGTTCTTCGTACAGATGAGGAACTATAATGACGTAGTTACCTGTGGCCTAATGCTCCCAAAATTAATCAGATACATAACACTTCATGTTTGTAAACAATTAGAAAATACCCACAACATTCTAAAGAAAACGATTAGAAATAAGGACTTTACCATCTGCATCCAAGATAACCATGCAGCCAAGCCTCAGTTTAACTTTAGAAAAAAACAAAAAAAAACTAAAGATGTTAACCCCAACTGAAAAGGGCCTTTAGTTTGCTGAAACACTGTTCATAATGTAAAATTAAGCTGGCCATACATTATACAATTTTCCTATTAAATGTCCCTTAGGTTTTCCTTCAACCATGTAGTGCAAAGACCTGCCTGATTGCATACAAATTGAAAGGTTTTAGGTCTGACCTCATATTATATGGTTTTGGTAAATCTAAAGGATTTGTGCCGAAACAGGCAGCCATAGTCTCCAATCAAGTGACAGGGTGACAACACAGGAGCACAGTTGGGAGACAGGAAAAGAGAACTGTCACCCAAACAGGAAGTGCCTGAACCAGGACCTTCAGAACAGACTAGCCAGGTATAATTCTAATGCAAGCTGCAGATTTTAAATACTGAAAATTAGTTTTGAAGTTTAAGATCCTCAAACTTATGAGATTTTAGTCTTTAGATTTAGCCTTTGGGCAATTTCCAATTGTATGACCCACGCAATGAAGTTGTCCTCGATTTCCATGTCAAAAATTTGGTTTCCCATGATTTATCAAAGTCATTCACTTCTAGGGTCAATAATGTGATAAGACATAGCTGCCTCTGTCAGACTTACCACTGGTTGATGCTGCCAAGGTTTGTGGTTAGTCGCACACAGCTACACACGAGCCTTGCACACTCATCAAAAAATTATTCACAACAGAGAGCCATAGGACATTGGACTATAAACAGATTATAAATGTAAACTGCCATGTACATTTGTATGGACTGCCACCTACATATGCCCACATTACACATTTTGCCTCTGCAAGCGAGTCCACACCCATGATGTCATATTTACTGTGCAGGTCTGAGCAAGACTTAAGCTTAGCAACCACAATACCCATGTACTCCCCAATTCTCTCTATAGAAGATGTACTGTTGGTCAGCACAATGTAGTAGATGAGATAGTCACAGGAAACTTGTAAGGTTATAAAAAAATAAAATAAAAGGGCAAGTCCATAGGCTGCATTTTTTTTTAGCTTCCCCATTAGGTGGCAAGAAAGTAAATGTGTCATTACTTGTACTTGGTCATTTTGACAGTATTTATTTTAAAAAAAGTCTATTTGATTTAAAGTTTTTGTTTTGATGCAAGAGCTGATTTTCAAAACGGTATTTTCACTGAACGAGAGGTGGATCTGGTATGTCCGTGTAAATGACGGCACTACAGCCGAGGCTTCCATATGCCTTCTAAATTTACTATATGCAAAAGCCAACACTCGTCCTTAGGCTGTACAATCTACTTTATTAAATCGCAGGGTAAAATCCAGACAGGACAGACTAACGCGTTTCAACCAGGAAAGGCCTTAGTCTTAAGCTGGCCAAACATTATAAAATGTTATTGTTCAATTTCCTTCAGCTATGTAGTGCAAGGGCCTGCCTGATTGCATACAAATTTAAAGTGTTTAGGTTTGACCTCATATTATATGGTTTTGGTAAATCTAAAAGAAGTGTACAATTTTTTTTTTTTACAATGAATGACACAGCAACATTTTAGAGACAGGGAAGGTGAAAAATGCTGCAAGAAGCAATAATATGTTAGTGTATCACTGAACACACAACTGTAGTTCAGATGGAGAAGGTGGTTTTCTAATGTATTGCTAATCTAACTTTAAAAGGCTTCTTCATAGTGAAGTTGAGGGATTTGGGGTTCCGGAAAATAACATGTATCCTGTTTCTTCTCTGGGGGAAATCTTTCACACTCCTCCACTCCATTCTCACAAAATAAAAAAGCTGTGTTAGTTTAGAAGCCTGACGCTGCAGGTATCCTGCAGGAGGAAATTACCTCATTTACTAATGAGCCGTGAGAAACACACAAACACTATCATGCACATGAGTTCTTAGCAATTGCTCTACAAAGCAGCACAATCTGTTAAAGGAATACATTAAACACCTAATTTAATTACATTTGCAAGAACAGAAAAACCTATTGAGAGCACTTCGTATGATTACTGATGTAAGCCGAAAGGAGCGGACCTATTGATCTTATCAACTCTTTTTTAACCAAATGTAACAGATTGATTTATCCATCTCAGATAAACAGAATTTCCTTTTACACATTTCTGTGGATTGTGAATGGCTGGATAAAGAGCAGACCAAACTGAATCAATTATTTGTGTTATTAAAAAAATGCAAGCAAGGACTTGTTAGTAGTATAGGTAGTATAGTATAAAACCGAGGGCTTTAGCATATAAAAAAAATCAGAGCCACGACCTGGTCTGGGAGAGGTGGCACGTGGAGGAAGACCCGCCGTGAGTCGACAACAGGTCACCAAGGTACACTACTCCCCCCGATAATCCTGCCTGCCCCCCCTCCCCCCTCTCTTCTGTCCTCTCCCCTCTTCTCCTTTTCTCCCTCGCCCCCCCCTCCTCCCTGTCTCCCTCTCTTCACCCCATCCCCCTTTTTCTATCTCTCCCCTTTTTTTTATCTTTTTCATCTTTTGAATCCCCAATTGTGTTACAAGTTACTGATAGCATAAATAGATACGAGTCCACTGTGTAAACCTAACTAGCTGGAATTTCGTACACCTTCTTATCTAATGCACTTGAACTGCTGCTATGTTTTGTAATGACCTTTTATGAAAATAAAAATTGTTATTTGAAAAAAAAAAAAAAAAGCAGAGCATGGTGGCTCAGTGGCTAGCACTTCATCCCTACAGCTTTGTCTCACACTGTGTGAATCAGACAGATGAATAAAGACAAAATAAAGAAAGAATATAGAAAGAAGAAATATGGATTTGTTTGGGAAGCCTTGGGATTCCCCCACGATTCCTTCACAGAGTCTAGTAATAAGTGTTAATATATGTGCAATAGTAATCTTTGCTTGCATGCAATGCCTGTGAGAGAGGTGAAGTGGTTCATTGAGTACTTTTTAACAGCCAACTTAGATTTTTTTTACCCCAATTGTTATAGAAAACACCTTCCCACTATTGTAAAATGTATTTTCTTTTTTAAATCATCATTTTAAAATCAGTTTGAATGCATTCAAAATAAATGTCTGCTTCGCTCAATGCAACCAGATTCTGATTATCATGGGCTGTACAGATAGTATATTTTTCCAACATCAAAACATGATGCAGTTAGTGCTCTTTTGGGGGGTGACTTTAATCGTCCTACTCCTATGTTTCCTAATGGGAAAAAGATTTGGGTGGTCCCCTTAAACTGCACCCAGATTTGGAACACGATTGTGAAGGGATCACTGAACTCATAATTTAATGAGGTCAACTATAAATTGTTTAGGAGAGAGGGAAAGAGAGGGAAAGAAAGAGAAAGAGAAACCTAGAACCAAAATGTATTTGGACCAGGGTTTCTTTTGTAATGGGCTCTAGTACCCAACAATCCCTATAAAGCTCTCCTGAATCTTATGCCTCGTTTCCACTGAGCTGGTGCGGTACGGTTCGCTATTTTGGGTGTTTCCATTACGAAAGCGTGCCATAAAAGCAAACCGTACCGCACCAGCAGGGGTCCTGCTTCTCATGTGGGTCCAGAGAAAGTGGAACGGTTCCATTAGGGCGGACCTACAAATACATCTCACTGATTGGTGGACGCGCTAGGAATTTTTTCTAAAACCTGAATGGTCCCTAACGGTCCGATTTGCAGTGGAAACACTCACGAGAATAGACCGGTCCCCATCCTAACCGCTCCAAATTTACTGACCCGAACCGTTCCGTGCAGTGGAAACAAGGCATTAGACAACTTGGCTGTACTCTTCACCAATTTAAGCTTCTGACCTCAATCTTTACAGCTGCTAAAAAGACTGGTGGTCTGGTACCCTGACCGTTCGACAGCTTAGGCAAAAAATGTTATGGTACCCATTTAAAGAAAAGTTGGCAATCATTCTCCACGATAAAGAAAAAAAAATCAACAAAAAGGATCTAGAATCTGTGGATCCACCAATATTTCTCAGGGGATTTAAATTACACTCTATGGACAATTTAACTGAGGATTGATGCGTCCTCCTGCGTGGAAACATCTGTGACAACCCAACTACTCATTCCGATTACAAAAAACTTTACTACCTCCTTCTCTCACCTCCTGTAGATGTTCTTGTTTATCTTTTCCTCAACTCTTCTCCACTTTACCTGTTCTTTCTTTCTCTGTGTTATACACCATTTGCCTAGAACCAATACCGCAGGATGAGGTCTTTCCCCACTGCAGCTTTATTTTCTGCTTCTTTAGTGGTGCACCAAGTTAACTGTTACCAGACCCCCTGTAAGGATTGGGCTATAATGTGCCCACTCCACAGTCACTATATTTACCACCCATGTCGCTCTAGGGGGCTTACACAGCACCTGGATTTTACCCATATAATCTATGCCATGATGCTTACTATCATATGTTTAAAGTTCATTGTGTGTCTGTGTATGGTCTATAAAAATCACTGAAAAAAAAAGGAAAGAAACATGCTGCCACAATATGCAGTATATCCTTTTATGCCAATGATAAAAAAATTACCAACAGTTATTTTCATTCTTTCTCATATGGCTTTATCACAATTATTTTTGTAGCACCATAAAAGCCGAAAATACATAAAACACAGAACTGAATTTGTGTATAGCCACAATATGTCTCCCACACATCAGTCATGCAAAAATGACATCTGTTATGACAGATGTCGGTGTTTTACAAGATGATTACAATCCAGTCCATCTTATGCATCCAACAAAAATCAGGCAGCAATAATACATACCCTTACAAAGAGGATATAATAGAAATCGTTATTTTAGGATCACAAACCATGACTAGCTGTGTGCAATATTTTGAAGTAGTATGAATGAATTATGATTTTGGACAGAGTTGGGACAAAACAGACTTTGGTTGCTATACCCCCATCATAATGCACATGGTAAGTGTGTGTCCCCAAAAACAATGATTGGTTATACTGTAGCTTAACAATTCTTAGATGTGGTAGCTGCTTTAGTTTTCACCTAGCAATTCTGCCAGTACGACAGGATATACGTTATGAAATTGTCTTTCCTTCAACCACAGGTTGACGACAAGAAAATCACTCAATTCTCCACTGCACTATTGTAATCTAAAGCCTCGTACACACGATCAGTCCATCCGATGAGAACGGTCCGAAGCGGACACCATCAGTTAAAAAAACGATCGTGTCAGAACGCGGTGACGTAAAACACAACGACGTGCTGAAAAAAAAAACCTTCAAAAAAAAGGTCAATGCTTCCAAGCATGCGTCGACTTGATTCTGAGCATGCACAGGTTTTTAACCAATGGTTTTGCATACCAACGATCAGTTTTGACCTATCGGTTAGGCGTCCATCGGTTAAATTTTAAAGCAAGTTGGCTTTTTTTTTAACCAAAAGGTTAAATAACCTATGGGGCCTACACATGATCGGTTTTGAACAATGAAAACGGTCCATCAGACCGCTGTCCTCTGGTTAACCCATCGTGTGTACGCGGCCTAACAGCGGGAGATCTACCCACTGTAATAAAACAATGATCACTATAACCGCTGGCAGTGATCACATGAAAGAAAGGACAGGCTGGTTGTACTGAAGTTGCTTGATAGATTGAATTCAGTACAACTAGCCTGCCCATTGATGGATCAAAATTCGACCAGTTCAGCAAAACTGATTGCTGTAGCGGCTTAAATTGATTATGGCTTCAATTTGTTAGTGTTTCTAAATAGTACTTCTAACACTACCCTCGGTCCAGACTGACAATGCTGCTGTATAAAAAGGTGCATCTGTAGCTCCTTCATCCACAGTGGAGGCAGTCTAATACATGAGGTGTGTTACTGGCAAGATCATCAGCTGAAAACGGAGGAAAAGCCTAAAAAACAAAAAAGCAGCCCCTATATCTTGGTAAGATGCAATATATTTTTAGTTTTGAGTTTAATACCACTTTAGGCCGAATAAATAAATAAAAAAAAAAAAGACTATGATTTCTATTAAGTGAGGGACCTTTTTTTATTGCTACAAAACAATTTAGTAACTGTTTGGTTTTTGTATTGGGGGGGATAATGTAACCAATCATTTAAGTGAATAATAAACCCTCATGCTCAGTACTTTGCGCTGTCACAGGAAGAAGGGTTCACACAGAATTGGTTTCTACAGAGAAAATGGACTCCTCGTACCTCCTCCACCCCAGTCTACTATGTAGTAATTGGTATCCAGGCAATGCAAAAAAAAAAAAAAAAACTAGCATGTACAAAGTGCATTAACCCACAGATTTCAGTTTAATGTAGTCAGATCAAATAGGAGCTGAAATCTGGTTAAGGGCTCTTTCACAAAGGGCGGATCAGTAATGATCCGCCCTGTGCACCTCCGTTTGCTCAGCGGGGATCGCTTTGTTGATCCCCGCTGAGCCGGTGGAGGGACCGCCCTGTCTTTTCTCCGCTCTCCCCTATGGGGGGATCGGATGAACACGGACCGTCTGTCCGTGTTCATCCCATCCGCCAGACGGAAGGAAAAAAAGGATTTTTAATAACAGCTTTCCTTTTCTTGAAGTACATCACGGGACACAGAGCGCATAGCCATTACATATGGGTTATATGGGTACCTTCAGGTGTGGACACTGGTGTAATCAACTTCACAGGAAGTTCCTCCCTATATAACCCCCTCCCACTGAGAGTGCTTCAGTTTTGTAGCAAGCAATTTCTCCGAGGTTACACAATGTTCCCCAAAAGAGGGGTGGGAGCTCTGTGTCCCGTGATGTACTTCAAGAAAAGGATTTTACAGGTAAGCTGTTATTAAAAATCCTTTTTTCTTTATCGTACATCACGGGACACAGAGCGCATAGCCATTACATATGGGATGTCCCAAAGCAATGCTCCATGAAGGGAGGGAGACCGTAAGGCCAAAAATAGCCAAACAAAAAACATTATCAGGAGGTAAAATAGCTCCACCAACAGAAAAAAAGGGGGCGTGAACCGGGCCAGAGGATTCTATACTGCTGCCCGTAGGACCGCCTGCCCAAATGCTGCGTCCGTAGCCTTTGCGACGTCCAATTTATAAAATTTAGTAAACGTATGTACGGAAGACCAGGTTGCCGCTTTGCAAACCTGTGCCATAGAGATCTGATGGTGTGCCGCCCAAGAGGCACTCATGGCCCTCGTAGAATGGGCCTTAACTGATAAGGGAGGTGGAACGCGCTTCAGACCATAGGCCTGAAAAATCAGCTGCTTAATCCACCTAGCCAAGGAAGACTTGGCAGCCGGCTGACCCTTTTTGGGGCCATCCGGAAGAACGAAAAGCACATCTGTTTTCCGAATCTTCTCTGTAGCCTTGAGATAAACCCTCATGGCTCGGACCACGTCCAAAGTATGAAGCAGTCTTTCCTCTCTGGACTGGGGAGTAGGAAAGAAGGATGGTAGGACTAGGTCCTGATTCAAGTGAAAACTGGATATGACCTTAGGAAGGAAAGAAGGTTGAGGCCGCAGAACCACTCTGTCCTTATGCAGAATCAGATACGGTTCCCTGCAAGACAAGGCTGCCAGCTCGGAGACCCTTCTGGCCGAAGCCATAGCCACCAAGAAAACCAACTTTCGGGTTAGCAGCACAAGAGGGATTTCTGTCAGAGGTTCAAACGGCTGTCTTTGTAAAGCTGACAAGACCAGATTTAAATTCCAGGGGCAGAGGGGAGCTCTAATAGGGGGATTTACATGCAAGACCCCCTGCAAGAAGGTTTTCACAAGCGAATGCGTGGCCAAAGGCCTTTGAAACCATATCGATAAGGCAGACACCTGCCCCTTTAAAGTACTAAGAGCCAACCCCTTGTCAACGCCAACCTGGAGGAATCGCAAGATCCTGTCAATAAAAAACTTGCGAGGATGCCCTCCTTGAGACTCGCACCACTCCACATAGGTCCTCCAGACTCTGTAATAGAGATTTCTAGAGACTGGTTTTCTAGCCTGAATTAACGTAGATATGACCTGGGCTGAGAGGCCTCTGCCCTTAAGAATTAGGGATTCAGCCGCCAAGCCATCAAATTTAACTGCTGTGAAGCAGGGTGGTAGATCGGGCCCTGAGACAGCAGATCTGGGTGCAGGGGGAGTGGCCACGGTGCCCCTACTGACATCCTCACGATGAGTGCGTACCAAGCCCTTCTGGGCCAGGCTGGGGCCACCAGGATCACCGGCCTGCGCTCCACCCTGATCCTTTGTAGAAGACGGGGAATCATCTGTAGTGGAGGGAACGCATACAGGAGAGAAAACTGGTGCCAGGGGCAAACCAACGCATCGGTCCCGTAGGCCGAGGGATCCCTGGCTCGGGATACGAATCTGTCCAATTTCTTGTTGAATCTTGTTGCCATGATGTCCACATCGGGAACTCCGAATCTTTGGCAAATCTCTTGGAATACCTGGGGGTGAAGAGACCACTCTCCCGGGAGTAACTGTTGACGACTCAAAAAATCTGCTTGAGAATTATCTATCCCTGGGATGAACACTGCTGAGATGCAGGGTACATGGGCTTCGGCCCATGAGAAAATCAGGTTTACTTCCCTTTGAGCTGCTAGGCTCCTCGTGCCCCCCTGGTGGTTTATGTATGCCACCGCCGTGGCATTGTCGGACTGTATCCTTACTGGCAGACCCTGCAGGGGGAGAGTCCAGGCGACCAGGGCCAACCGAGCAGCTCTGATCTCTAGGACATTGATGGGAAGCAGACTTTCTGCCTCCGACCACTGTCCCTGCTGGGTCCGTTTTCCTAAGATTGCCCCCCAACCTGTTAGGCTGGCATCTGTGGTTACTATTTTCCACGTGATGGGGCAAAAGGTTTTCCCTTTTGACAATTTTTGAGGGACCAGCCACCAGTACAGGCTGCGCCTGACCCCTGGGAGAGAACTAATGGACGGTCTAATGCCTGTATGGACCTGTTCCAAGCAGAGAGAATAGCTGCCTGGAGAACTCTGGTATGGATCTGGGCATAGGGCACTGCTTCGAAGGCGGCTACCATCTTTCCCAGCAGTCGCATGCATAGGCGAATAGTCGGCCTCTTTTTGCCTAAGACTATTTGAATTGTTTGAGTCAATGACCTGATCTTTTCTTGAGGTAAAAATATCCTCTGGCATTCTGTATCTAACCGAAGGCCTAGATATTCCAACTGTCTTGTGGGTTGCAACCTCGATTTTCCTTGGTTCACAACCCACCCGAATTCTTCTAGATGCCGAACTGTGCGGACTACTGCATGATTGAGGTTGGAAGCTGATCTGTCGATAACCAGGAGATCGTCCAGGTATGCCAGGACCAAAATGCCTTCTGTCCTTAGGACGGCTAGCACCGGGGCTAACACCTTTGTGAATACCCGCGGAGCTGTTGCCAACCCGAAAGGGAGGGCTACGAACTGGAAATGACTTTGATCTATCATAAAACGAAGAAACTTGTGATGTGCTGGGTAGATCGGCACATGCAGATATGCATCCTTTATTGTCTATAGATGCTAGAAAGTCGCCTTGATGCAGGCTGGCTGTCACTGAACGTATGGAATCCATACGAAAGGTCTGAATCTTTAGAAAGCGATTTAGGCGTTTGAGGTCTAGGATAGGCCTGACGTCGCCATCGGGTTTTGGTATTATAAAAAGGTTGGAGTAGAATCCCAGACCCCATTCTTGGGTTGGTACTTCTACAATTACTCCTTGGAGCAAGAGGCGATCCAACGCCTTTACGAGAGAGGCCCTCTTTAATGGGTCGCTTGGAAGACTTGACCCCTTAAAATGAGGAGGGGGGGATTTCTCGAAACTCTAGTTTGTAGCCTGTGGCTACCACGGACCGAACCCAAGAGTCGGGAATTCTGGCCTTCCAGACTTCGGAGAAAAACTGAAGTCTTCCCCCCACCCAAGAGAGTGGGGGCGCCCCTTCATGAATCTGACTTGATGACTGGTTTAGCCGGCTTGCGAGACCAGGGCCTCTTGTTTGCCGCGGCTTGTCCCTGTGGGCGGCTATTAACTGATGAACGCCCGGGAGGCCGTCGATACTGACGGGAAGTCGAAGGGGCCGAGCCTGCAAAGGCCTGTCGTTTAAACGCGGGCCCACGCGGTCTTTTCTTGACCGGTAAGGAAGAACTTTTACCACTTGATATGGTTTGGATATATTTATCTAGGTCTTCACCGAATAGTCTTCCCCCATGAAAGGGAAACCCTGCTAAAAGCTTTTTGCAGGGTGCCTCTGCTGACCAGTTCTTTAGCCACAAAAGACGACGCATGTGAACCACCAGCAGAGATAAACGGGATGCCTGTTGGATGGAGTCCTTAATAGCATCTACTGCAAAGCAGAGAGCCCTAGGGAAATCTGCTAATTCACGAGTTTGCTGAGCCGGCATGTCCTTTAATATCTGTTTTGCCTGATCCTTTAAGGCCTGACAAACGCCAATGGCTGCCACCGCTGGCTGAACCATGGCACCTACTGTGGTGAAAGAAGCCTTCAGTAGGGTCTCTAATTTTTTGTCGACCGGATCCTTGAACATCTGGACATTTTCAACCGGACAGGTCAGGGATTTATTCACGCAGGAAATGGCCGCGTCCACTGTGGGGAGTGCCCATTTCTTTAAAAATTCCTCTTCCATAGGATAGAGAATAGAGAACCTCTTAAGAGGGATAAAGATCCTATCAGGTCGAGCCCAATCCTGGTAAATCACGCTCCGCAGAAGGGGGTGAATCGGAAAAGACACACAAGTTAATGGAGCCTTTAAGGAACCCAATGAGGATACCACAGGGGCTACTAGTTCTGGCACTGGAAGTTTAAAAGCAGTGCGAACCATATCTGTCAAAGACTGGATCCACAGGCTCTCCGCTTGAGAGGCCGAAAAATATTCATCTACAGTGGAACCCTCCATGTCTGAACCGTCGGGACTTGGGTCCGCTTGATCCCCTTGTGGGTCCCGTTCCTCCGAAGAGGAGACCTCCGCATCTGAAAACACCAAACTAGGTGAGGGGGATCTAGCCCGTTTGCTACTTGGCAAAGGGCGGGCAAACAAAGCAGTTAACCTTTTCTCTAGCCCACCCAGGGTGGTCGCTAGCATTTCTTCCGTTACGTAAAGGGGAATGGGTGGATCGGGGGCCGCCTCTGCCCCCAGCACCCCCAATGGCTCTTGTACTATGCTACTCGGTGGTCTAACTGGTGAGGGTGGGGCCGTTGAAGCCTGGCCCAAATCCTCTGACCCCGATGGAGACCCCTTTTGTTTCTTGGCACCTTTTGCAGCCTTGGCTGGTCCTGATCCCTTTGGAGCCATTGCACAACCTTGAGTCACCCCTATAGCCAACACCTGACTGTTGTAGCTAGGAGTAATTACTATGAGAACAGGCTGAGGAAAAATGAAAAATTTTGTATATATATATATATTTTTTTTTTCCAAAAATTATTATTTTTTTTTTTATTTTTTACCCGCCTGGGAGGTGGCAATACTGAGGAAAGCCTGTGAGTATTGCAGCACCAATGCCCGTTAGCTGGAGTCCAAGGTTGACTCAGATACTGCTGGATCTAAGGCTGAGTCCCTTTAAGCAAAAAACTCTTTTTTTTTTCTGGTCAATAGTGGAACTAAGTCCTAGACCTGAAGATCCACAAACCGCCACTAGGTGTCACTGTGTGGCCAAAAGGCCCAGCTGCGCGCTCTGTGTCCTTCTTCCTCTGCTTCCAGGAGGGAAAAGACCAGCCAGAGAAAAACGTTTTACTTTTAACTGACCCTGACGCTGCTGGCCCGCCCCCCCAACGCACGCCGACGCTATAAAGGGCGGCGTGCACGCGCCCACGCGCGCACACCCCCCCCCCCACGCTGAAACAACATGGAGGAAGCAAAGAGCAGAGGAAAAGCATGGACCAGCGCCAGCAGCACCAACAGACACCAGGTAAGCACTAATCCTTACTGTAGTGCACACAGAGAGGAAGCTGTCCCCATAGGCTTCCTAAGAAACAGGAGTTTTTACCAGCAATTCCCCCTTTTTACAGTACGTGGGGCTGCAGTATCAATGCTAACAGGCAGACCTGGGGTGAGTAGCAAATATATATCTTAAACAAGTATACATATATCTACATGTTATCTGGGTAAACATTAGTACATCCCATCCTGCCCAAAAAGACATAGTGGAGATAGTGGCTGATGCACAAGCATACCATTAGCCAACCCAGAACCCCCAGGGGGATACCTACTGTCGAACCAAGTCCCGCAGGTTCCCTCTTACCTGCTCCACGCCACAGGGTATTGCAAACTGCAAGAGGCCCAATCTTCTCCCATCTCCGTGGGTATTGTCTCGGACCTTCAGGGACCGGGGTCCTGTGTTTAAGGAACCCACACACCTGGACCTATATAGCATCCTGGCATCAGTAGCGTTTAGTCCTGGGAGAGACCAAGGCACTGGAGCCCAGAATGCAGCCCTCCAAGGAGAGGCATTATAGGCAACACCCCACGCAGGCAGGGCCCGGGTACCGTACTCCTTGGCTTTGAAGCACTTCGGACGGATCCGGCTAGCTATCCTGGGTCCCGAGACCTCCGAGGGACAGCTAGACGTGACCAACACCTAAGACACTGGCGAAAAAACTGAAGCACTCTCAGTGGGAGGGGGTTATATAGGGAGGAACTTCCTGTGAAGTTGATTACACCAGTGTCCACACCTGAAGGTACCCATATAACCCATATGTAATGGCTATGCGCTCTGTGTCCCATGATGTACGATAAAGAAATTAGGTTTTTCCTCCGTCATACTTTGGCGGATCGGAGCGGGTCGGATGTTAGCGGGCATGTCACCGCTGACAACCACGGCTCCATAGAGGAGCACGGAGCGCCCGTTCAGGTCCGCAAAAAAAACTGTCAGGCGGACCTGAACGGACTAAGGGCTCTTTCACGGACCTGTGAAAGAGCCCTTAGTGTTATGGGTAGTACACTTTCAACATCCTCACGTGCGATACTTGCTACATTCTAACAAAGTGCAGGCGAGTCTTTAATAGGTCTCCCTGCCAAAGTATAAATGAGCTGCTGTAGTATTCAGACAGTCACAACAATCTGTTGGCAAGTACCGATAAACCTGCTGTAGTATAATGCAAAGCAACATTCAGCCAGCAAATTAATGATGGTAGCAGAGAGTCCCATCAATATCCCCGGCAGGGACAACACATGTTACAAAGCCCAACAGCCTACTTACATGCAACTTCACATTCCTAACCTTCACGTAGTCTAGAAATAAATACAATCCTTTACATATGAATTCTAGTATACAGATCGAAGTTGTACTTGTGTAAGCTGAACACAATCGTGCACAAACATAAAACATAGTCATTTACAACCAAGAATCCTGGGAGTTTTACTTATGTATTTATTCAAAATTCTGATTAGTTAAACATGCTACTTTTTACATTTTCTTTTCAATACCGCGCAGTCCTTTCATAACATATCAGTTATCACTGTTCAGATGTGTTTGAGATCTCGCATGACCTTGCAATTCAATAGAGAACAAAATCAAGGCATTTAAAATGTTGGAAACACTTGAGAAGAAAAACGTGTTCCAGACTGAGGATTTCAGCTAATGTCCAGCTTTGCTCGCTGGTGCGGAATGCTCAAATGCTTACAAAAAAAAAATAAAAAATCTGGAGGCTGGTGGAGGTTCAGAAATTATATCAGCGCACAACAGTGAAGGAGATAAATTAGCTGTTTGCAAAAAAATTTTACAAACTGAAAAAATGATTTTTTTTTGTGGTTAAATGCCATTTTGAATTATACAAAATGTATTAGCGTACAGTGTGGCATGATCGAACAATTGTCAGTGTGGTAGTGCTAAAAGCTGAAAATTGCCCTGGGCAGGTAGGGGGTAATAATGCCCAGTAGGCAAGTAGTTAAAAAGTCTGAATCGGAAAAAATTATATATATATATATATATATATATATATATATATATATATATATATATATATTCGGTCATGCCACACTGTACGCAAACACATTTTTTATAATTCAAAATGGCATTTAACCACAAAAAAAAAAAAAAAAAAACGAAAAAATATTTTTTTTGCAAACAGGTAATTTATCTCCTTCACTGTTGGGCAATGATAGGTGGCACTGGTAGGCAACATTGATACGCGACACTGATGAGGCACAGATAGGTGGCACCGATTACCAGTACTGATGTGCACTGATAGGTGGCACTTGTGGGTACTGATAAGCAATTTTGGGACCAATGTTTCTTTTAACAGAAGGCGGCTATAAGCTTTCCCCTTTTCTCCACATGCTGTCAGCGTGAGGAAAAAATAAAAGCAGATAACCAGGCTTCTGTTTACATCGTGTGATCAGGTGTCATTGGCTAAAAGCTAATCGCATGGTAAAGAGCCGTCGTGATTGGCCCTTTACCCCGATCTGTGATCAGCCAAGTCTTTTGGCTATAGAGCGGGCAGGAAGGGTGTTAAGCTTTGGTTTAGAGAGCATAAAAACAATCACTTTTAAAAAAAAATCTGTGTGCAGCAGCCTACCTCATACTCACTTGAGCCCCATCTCGATGCTTCATTTGGGTCTCGGATATAGTAACCAGGAAGTGATGTCATGACATTATTTCCTGGATTACTGGCATCTTAAAAGGAGCCAGTTTTATAAAAAAAAAAGTATTCAAAATGCATATCTTGATGTTTTGAATACTTTCAAGTGCAGAGGAGAGATTTGGAGTCTTATAGACCCCGATTCCTCCATAAAGAGTACCTGTCACCATGGGCGTCCGCTGAACTTTTTTCAGGGGGGGGCATCATTTTAAAGTCATCAATGCTCGGTCCCTTTTTGTCAATGTCATGAAGAAGAGGGAATTAGTCATTATCGCATAAAGCGTAGTCATGCTAAGGTCGGAGAAACTGATGCAAAAGCTTAACACATGAGTTACCAGTGCAAGACATTTACCCCCCCCGCCTAGGGTTGCCACCTGTACGGGATTCCCCCGGGCAGTACGGGTCTTCACTCATGTGTCCGGTTTTCAGACTCTCTGAAACCCGGACAGACCATTAGACAGGGGGAGCTTCATTAGCATATGTGTCTATGGGGAGACAGCAGCAGGGAAGAGGTGAGCTGAGAGTTTGTGTTTGAGTCTCCTGGGGGGAGAAGCTGACACAAGTTTATGTGAAGGGTTTTAGGTGACAGGAGGATCGGGAGTGTCTGACAATATCTTCCAAGCCTCACACCTCTCTGTACAAACATCCCACTTCTCAGTCCAGATAATGTGCAGTAATTTATGACCATTCATTAACCCTGTGTGTGTGGAGAGTGTCCACTTCTGTACAGAGCTTGGATAACACAGTTTACATGAATGGTCATACATTATCTTCACATCATCTGTACATACAGAGGGCTGGGAGTTTTCTGTAAATATCAGTGGATGAGTACAATAGCTTTTGTTTTTATTTACATCACTATTCCCCCCCCCCAGACCACTTCATACATCCAGCTAGCATCATTCCATCCGCACTCCTCTCCTATCCATACTACTTCCACCATCCTCTCCCCACTCCTCTCCTATCCATACTACTCCCCACCATCCTCTCCGCACTCCTCTCCTATCCATACTACTCCCACCATCCTCTCCTATCCATACTACTCCTACCATCCTCTCCGCACTCCTCTCTTATCCATACTACTCCCACCATCCTCTCCCCACTCCTCTCCTATCCATACTACTCCCACCATCCTTTCCCCACTCCTCTCCTATCCATACTACTCCCACCATCCTTTCCCCACTCCTCTCCTATCCATACTACTCCCACCATCCTCTCCTATCCATACTACTCCTACCATCCTCTCCGCACTCCTCTCCTATCCATACTACTCCCACCATCCTCTCCTATCCATACTACTCCTACCATCCTCTCCGCACTCCTCTCCTATCCATACTACTCCCACCATCCTCTCCTATCCATACTACTCCCACCATCCTCTCCGCACTCCTCTCCTATCCATACTACTCCCCACCATCCTCTCCCCACTCCTCTCTTATCCATACTACTCCTACCATCCTCTCTGCATTCCTCTCCTATCCATACTACTCCCACCATCCTCTCCCCACTCCTCTCCTATCCATACTACTCCCACCATCCTCTCTTATCCATACTACTCCCACCATCCCCTCCGCACTAATCTCCTATGCATGCTACCCACAACCTCCCCTCTGCACTCCTCTCTTATACATACTACCCCCTTGCATTGTACAGAGGTAATGAATTTAATGTACTACTGAGAAAAAAAAAATGCCGTGCGCTGCTGTGTTCGGGTTTGGCTTGAAGAAAAGGTGGCAACCCTACCCCCGCCGCATATTACAAAAATCAGTCATCACAGTTAATAATCTTCAGACTGCATCATTCCGTATGGCATCATGCAGTCGGAAGATTTTTTTAATATACAGCATGGCGGCGGGGGGTAAATGTCCTGCACTGGTCATAGTAACTTGAATTAATGTCCTGCACTGACATTAATACATGAGTTACTATGACCACTGACCAGTACACCCTCTTGGCATTTTAAGGGTATATATACAAATAAAAATGTAAAGGTTTTTTTTGCCAAACCCCTTAAAGCGCTAGTTTGACTCTCTCTGGTGGCTTTCCAGCCAAGAAACAAGTATTTTCAGAAGGAAGTAAAAACAGGCTGGCTTTGCAGACAGTACAGTATTTCTACACAAAATTGGCACATTTTGTACGTATTAATGTATGCGCTGACATTTTTTTAATAGCTCCCCAGTGCACTAAAGGAACACACCTGCTGCATGGTAACACACTTTGATTTTTACTATATGTCACACACACACTTGTAAAATAGCTCACTAATCGAATAATAACAATCACAATTTCATATAGTAAAAATCAAAGTGTGTTACCATGCAGCAGGTGTGTTCCTTTAGTGCACTGGAGAGCCATTAAAAAATGTCAGCGCATACATTAATAAAAATAAACAAAGTGTGCCAATTTTCTGTAGCATTACTGTACTGTGTGCAAAGCCAGCCTGTTTTTACTTCCCTTCTGAAAATTTGCAATTAGCGCTTTAAGGGGCAAAAAAAAACCTTTACAGACTGACTGTCTGTATGTTTGACTTGCCTTAACAGCGCGCGGGCCTCCTCTGGGTACAGCTCTCTACACTCCTCCTCCCATCAGCCACCGTATCACCGTGCGTGCGTGTAATGTTGATCCCCTTGAGTGACGTCACGCCGCCAGGACGAGCACCAGGCTGGGTTAGGGGGAGTGGCTGAACTGAGCAATGATCGACCATTGGCTGGCCGGAAAACAAGGGGCGGGGAGCGGAGCAAAAAAAAAAACAAATGCAGGAACACACATGCCGTGGACGTTAGGGGGAGTGGCTGAGCGATGATCGACCATTGGCTGGCCGGAAAACAAGGGGGCGGGCGGGAGCGGAGCAAAAAAACAAATACAGGAACACACATGCCGTGGACGTTGGGGGGAGTGGCTGAGCGATGATCGACCATTGGCTGGCCGGAAAACAAGGGGCGGGCGGGAGCGGAGCAAAAAACAAAAACAAATGCAAGAACACACATGCCGCAGACTTTAGAGAGACGGACAGAGGTTACAATCGGCGGCGCAGGTTCGAGAGGCTGCGGTGCGGCGGCCACAGCTATCTAAATGTGTGTCACATCTTACTACTGATTCTAGGGGGGGGCGAACGCCCTCCCTTGCCCTATGGAGCGGACGCCCATGCCTGTCACTGCCCATTACTGTCCCAAGGGATGCTTAAATGGACAGTGTTAAAAAAATATATGTTTTACATTTACAGAATATCACCACATAACACCGGCTATCGGCCTGAGAGGTAGCCGAAATATCGGTATTGTACTGGCACCAAAAAAACGATATCAGTCGATCCCTAGATTTAAGTATAGTTCTGTTTGCCTGAACTTCCGCTTGTATGAAAACGTTTCACCAACACCATTTCTGACTGATCGAATGCCAACAACATGTCAAACCAGTCATTATAACTAGATATATGCAGCAAAAGTTCTACACAACCCTCATGTTTGCTGAGCATGGACTCCAAGCACTCCAAACCTTCTACCAAAGTCTGCCTAATAGTCATTTAATGTGGCAGGAAGGTTTATTGACCAAAAGAGAGGAAGAGTTCAGCGTTGCCTTTTGGCTCCATTCACATCTGAGCGACAAAACGCCGGTCGCCCGTCGCGCTTGTCGCTCGAGATGTAAAATAACATTGCGGTCTATGGAGATGGTTCACATCTCCACGCCTGTCGCCTGAAAAAAAGTCCCGGACCCTTTTTTTCAGGCGACATTGGCGTTCGCTCATAGACCGCAATGTTAAAGAAAGAAAAAAAAAAAGTTTAATCTACAGGCGGCAAGATAAGCCGTGTACGCAGCGTATCGTGTCGCCTAGGTGTGAATGCAGCCTTTACAGGAAATATCAAGGATTTGTATACAGTGCTGACTGTCTATCTTTAGATTTACTGAATAATTTGACATGTTTATATTATTAGATCACTGGAGATTACTCTACTTATCCATTTTAAACATATACTCAATTTGAACACTCCCAGATTACAAAAGGAATATTTTGGGCCACCTCAATCATCAATTGAAATGGTGATGAGTATCCAAGTACACTTTTTGAAGTGCTTATTACAATTCTAAAAGAAAACCCAAGAAATTATTTGTAACTAATACTGTATATTTTCTGTTTCTGCAGTGATCCTGCTACAAATATGAGTATTGCCACAATATGCCTCAATCCCTACCATTTTCCAAAAGCCCCCCCATATGGCAATTGTACTGTAAGTTATCATGAGACTGACCAGGGACAGATATAAAAAAAAAAAAGCCAATTTTTTGTTACAAAACCAATGCGAAGGGAGTCATTTATGATCTGACATTTGGCCTAACTTATGCTGGAATCTGTAAGATTGTAAACCTTTGAATTTACTGGCATATGGTCAGCACATGCACTCCATCCGCTCACTGTGACAGTCACCTGTGCATGTAGTAATGAGTGCTGCTCTTACCCTTCTACGAAGTCTATCTCGCTCTTCTCTAATGGCATTCATCGTAGACTTGGTCCTGTTGAAGTCTTCTTCTTTGCTGCAAAGCATAGCAGTAAGGCTTTCATTCTCTTCCCGAAGTCCAGCCAGCTCCTTCTCCCATCGTGACCTTTCTTCTGCCAGGTTAGGATACAATTCACGGCCCAGTACCCCTTCTATTTCCTCCACCGTCTGTCCATAAAAATAAATAAAAAATCAGCTCGTTTTACAATGGAGAGTAATTCTTGCAAACAAGTCCAGTTACAAGCCATCAGCAACAGCATCATAAAATCCATGATGATCTGCTAGTGCTGTGGATTTCACTGCGCTTTCTTCCATGCATGTTAAACTTTATGAGGCCAATTTATTAAAGGATACCTTTTGACACCAGCCTCTTTTCACAACATGGAAAGTGAAGTGTTTTCCGCGCCAATAGTAAAGGAATAGGTTAATAAAAGGTGTCTCTCTGTAAGAGAAATATTTCACAACATAGCCAAACATGTCCAAGAGCACTAAATAACAGAAAACCTATGACTTTTTTTTTTTTTAAGTGAACCTATCCTTCACACAAGGCGTCTGTTATTCACGTTAGCCTCCACTGTACAATGTCTAAGGTTTACTTAGAAGTCCATTTACAACATGTCTTTTTCAAATTACCCTAGTTAATCCTAGTGAAAAACGGTATAACAACGGTATTCCACCAACAAGAGCAAAGAAAACATCAATCAACACAAATAACCACCGTGCAAAAATATTTGCAGGTATATTAGATTAAGTATTGTATTTCAATTGTAATACAGGAAATTCAGCAATACTGGAAATTTCTTTGCAATAGAACACCAAAACGTATTACCTTGATGGCCAGGTCACAGTGCTCGCTGGCGGTTGTGAGCTGCTCAATCTGTTTGTCCACATCTGCCACCGTTAAATTACAGCTGCTCTTCTTCCTCCCACACACCACATTTTCTAGGCCCGTTAATACCCTCTGCAGCTCAGAGTTCAGGTCACTGCAAGTTTCTGTTGAAGGGGAAGAAAACGGTTAGAGGAACCATACATAATACTATTAAATGTTACGCAACAGAGAAATAAAGGGATTTTTAAATACAGCTTACCTGTAAAATCCTTTTCTTGGAGTACATCACGGGACACAGAGCGGCATATTCATTACTATGTGGGTTATATGGAGTACCTTCAGGTGTGGACACTGGCAATCTTCAAACAGGAAGTCCCCTCCCTATATAACCCCCTCCCCTAGAGGGAGTCCCTCAGTTTTGTAGCAAGCAGTATGCCTCCCAAAATGGTCACCCAAAAGAGGGGTGGGAGCTCTGTGTCCCGTGATGTACTCCAAGAAAAGGATTTTACAGGTAAGCTGTATTTAAAAATCCCTTTTTCTTTCTCGTACATCACGGGACACAGAGCGGCATATTCATTACTATGTGGGATGTCCGAAAGCAATGCTTTAATGAGGGGAGGGAGACATCTTCCAAAGAAGGATACAATTTAGAGATAAACTCAAATCATAATAATAATTCCAAATTAGTCAAGAAAGAAGAACCTTTTTCTTTTTTTTTTTTTTTTTTTTATATAACCAAGGGTGTTTCTGATCCCGAGGATTTCAAACTGCAGCCTGTAGTACTGCCTGTCCAAAGGCAGAATCCGCATTCCTTCTCACGTCTATTTGATAAAACCTTGTAAACGTGTGGACTGATGACCACGTTGCCGCCTTGCATATCTGAGCCATAGAGATCTGATGGTGTGCTGCCCAAGAGGCGCCCATGGCCCTGGTAGAATGGGCCTTTACCGACAACGGAGGGGCAACCTCTTCAATCCGTAGGCTTGAATGATTAATTGTCTAATCCATCTTGAGATGGTGGATTTTGCAGCTGCCTGCCCCTTCTTGGGGCCATCTGGTAGAACGAATAACACCTCTGTTTTCCGATCTTTTCCGTAGCTTTAAGATAGGCCTTCATGGCCCGGACAATATCCAAGGTATGCAGCAACCCCTCCTTTCTAGATGTAGGTTTTGGAAAGAAGGATGGAAGTACCAAATCCTGGTTTAAGTGAAATTTGGATATAACCTTTGGTAGAAAGGAAGGATGGGGCCGGAGAACTGCCCTGTCCTTATGTAGAACGAGATATGGTTCCTTACACGATAAGGCTGCTAATTCTGACACTCTCCTGGCCGAAACTATGGCGACCAAGAAAACCAATTTTCTTGTCAGTAAGAGTAAAGGAATCTCAGCCAAAGGCTCAAAAGGCTGTTTCTGTAGAGTGGACAGGACAAGATTTAGGTCCCAAGGACAAACTGGTGACTTGACAGGAGGATTAATACGCAAGACCCCCTGTAAGAAGGTCTTTACCAGCGAGTGGGTGGCCAGCGGCCTCTGAAACCACACTGACAGAGCTGAGATCTGTCCTTTGATTGTGCTTAGTGCCAGGCCTTTATCCACTCCTAGCTGGAGAAAATTTAACACCCTATCAATAGTATATTTGCGGCAATTCCATCTTTTGGATTCACACCAGCCTATATAGTTCCTCCACACCCTGTAATAAATTACCCTGGAGACCGGCTTTCTAGCCTTAATCAGGGTAGGGATTACCTGCCTAGACAGACCCCTACCCCTGAGAATCAGGGATTCAGCCTCCAGGCCGTCAAATTTAGACGCTGTAATGTAGGGTGGAGGATCGGGCCTTGTGAGAGTAGGTCTGGTTGTAGAGGAAGAGTCCAAGGGTCTCCCACTGCCATCTTCAGGACTAGTGAGTACCAAGCCCTCGGGGCCAAGCTGGAGCTATTAGAATGACTGGCTTGTGCTCCACTCTGATCTTGCGCAACAGGCGGGGGAGTAAACTGTAGTGGAGGGAATGCATATAGAAGTTTGAATTGATGCCAAGGGCAAACCAACGCATCGGTTTCCGCAGGCCATAGGATCCCTCGCTCGCGACACGAACCTGTCTAGTTTCTTGTTGAACCTGGATGCCATTATATCTACGTCTGGCGTTCCCCACCTCTGGCAGATTGTCTGAAAGACCTGGGGATGCAGAGACCACTCCCCTGGCAACAGACTCTGGCGACTTAAGAAGTCTGCCTGCAGGTTGTCCACTCCGGGAATGAATATCGCTGAAATGCAGGGTACATGAACCTCTGCCCATTGAAAAATCAAGTTCACTTCCCTTTGAGCGGCCTGGCTCCTGGTTCCCCTTGGTGGTTTATGTATGCCACCGCCGTGGCATTGTCTGACTGGATTCTCACCGGGAACCCCTTTAATCTGGAGGTCCACGCCAACAGGGCTAGGCGAGCAGCTCTGATTTCCAAGATATTGGTGGGGAGCTGCCTCTCTGCTTTCACCCAAGTTCCCTGGCGGGAGAACCCCTCGAAGACCGCCCCCCAGCCTGCCAGGCTGGCGTCTGTGGTAACTACCTTCCAGACAACAGGGCTGAAGGATCTTCCCTTCAGAAGGTTCTGAGGGTTCAACCACCAGGTCAGGCTTTGTCGGACCCTTGATGATAGTGTCAAAGGGGACTCTAAGGCATGTGCCCTCTTGCCCCAGGCTGCTAGAATGGCTGCCTGTAGGACGCGAGTGTGGATCTGAGCGTATGGTACTGCCTCGAATGTGGCCACTAGCTTGCCTAGTAATCGCATACACAGGCGAATAGTTGGTCTTTTCCCCGCCCTCCTGTCTGGACGGCGCGAAAAATGTCAATAAGACGTGCGCGCGCACGCGCGCGCGCGCGTATGCCGGAAAACAGGAGGAACATGGAGGAGCCGCGCTGCTGGAGATCCAGGCACGCAGAAACTGGCGGCAGATTCAAACCCCCGGCCAGGTAGGACTCTCTCAAGGCCCCTAGGGATCCTTACTAGCCCTAGGAAGAAACAGCAGGTTAGCTAGCAACACATATTTAGACAGGGGGGCCTAGTGATGGGGGGAGAAAGGGTGTCATCCTGTCTCTCTTAGACATAGTGATCACGGTTGCCCATGCAGAGCATACTTAGGCTATCCCCCCTTTTAGGTTACCCCGGGGAGCCTGCTGTCGAACCAAGTCCCGCAGGCTCCCCTTACCTGCTCCATGCTGCAGGATGTTTGACCAGCAAACTGATCCAATCTTCTCCCATCTCCGTGGGTAGCGTAGTAGACCTTCAGGCCCTGGGGTCCTATGAAGGTACCCACTGTCCTGGACCTATATAGCACCCTGGCAAACAGGAACTTTATGGTTTTGCAAACTCCAAGTCCTGGGCCCAGGGTCCAGCCCTCTAAAGAGGAACATTATAGGCAAAACCCCACGGTTTGGGGCCCGGGTACTGTCCACTTTGGCACTGAGGCTCCTTGGACAGATCCGGTTAGCCCGCCCTTAATCCCAAGGATGTGGAGCAAAGCTATTCCGTGACCAACACCTAAGACACTGGCGAAAAAACTGAGGGACTCCCTCTAGGGGAGGGGGTTATATAGGGAGGGGACTTCCTGTTTGAAGATTGCCAGTGTCCACACCTGAAGGTACTCCATATAACCCACATAGTAATGAATATGCCGCTCTGTGTCCCGTGATGTACGAGAAAGAAAGATGGATTTCTTGGAACCAGACAGTATTATGAACTAAAAGGACTTTGCAAAGTACATTTTTACTTTCTACTTTCTGAGAGAAGACTGCTATAAGCAAAATCAGCACCAATGCAATGCGAAAAAAAAAGAAGCTAATTAAAGCTTTTAGACAGTCACACGAAGAAGAAAATATGTTGTACAACAGTTTAATTGCTGCAATTTTCTCCCATGGAAACCACATATGATTTTTTATTTTTTTTTGAAAAATATTTTTAGCTGTGGATTGAAATGGAACATGTTATACAGACCATTTTATTTAATGGTATTATTACGATTATATATGTAACCTTATTTTGTTAACAAAAAGTAAAAAATTATGTCCATCCAAAAACATAAAATTCTAGTTTTAGATAAAGAGAAAGGGCTACCGTTTAACCCCCAGTCAGATTTTTACTGTTACCCAAGGCTCCATTAACCACTTGCTTACTGGCCACATATACCCCTCTTCCTGCCCAGGCCAATTTTCAGCGCTGTCATTCTTTGACTGACAATTGCGCAGTCATGTAAAACTGTACCCATATGAAATGCTCATAATTCTTTTCACACAAATAGAGTTTTGATGGTATTTAATCACCACTGGGGTTTTTATTTTTTGCTAAACAAAAAAAGACAAATACAAAAATAAATAAAAAGTTTGTTGGTTATAAAATTTTGCAAACGCACATGAGCCAACGCGATGACCCTTTCCTCTTCTCCCCTCTCTACCCCTCAATTTCTTTTTCCGTTTATTCTTTCTATCTACTTAATAGTGGGAGTATCCCTGTAACTCCACTCATGTTTAACGTTTTGCAGTATACTGTTATATGTTACTATGATATGGCTTCCTCGGCCTCAGTTTTGTGCTTGCTAGTGTCTAGGAGCGTGAAGACGGTCCACATTAATCATTACCTGAATACCTGTACCACAGGTAGATATGTGCCTTACCTCCTTATGCTGTATCATATGTTCCTGTATGTTGTAAGCAATCTTTTGTTTTCAATAAAAAGTTATTTGAGAAAAAAAAAAATTGCAAACGGGTAATTTTTCTCCTTCTCCTGCACTGATGAGGCGGCACCGTTAGGTGGCAATGATAAGTGACAGATGAGGCGCTAGTGGACACCGATTGGCAGCACTGATGGGCATCGATAGGTGGCACAGGTGGGCACTTATTAGCAGTACTGACAGGCACTGATAGGCTAAACTGGTGGGCACTGATAAGCAATTTTGGCCCTGATAGACTGCAACAATAGGCACTGATAGGTGGCACTGATGAGGCTGTACTGATGTGCCACCTACCATTGCCCTGGTGGGCACTACTTAGCAGCAGTGACTGTCACAGTGTGTACATTTTAAAGAAACAGTTGTGACCTATTAACCATATCTCTCCTCCCCCCACCACAAACTACTGAGGACTCATTGATTAGACTGGAGATGCTTGATATATAGCTCCATTCTAGTCAATGGCAACACAGTGTGCAGGACTGGACAGAATGCAAGAAAGTTTAGCCAGAACACACTGTAAATTCTGCAGGAAACTGCTGCACTGAAAGAAGCAGCTGGAAAGAAGCAGCTGGGAGGAAGAGTTTTTTTTACGTAGTTACGTTTTGGAGGGTTTAGAAAAAGTTGATAGAAAACTACGCCTGCTCTTTAAAAAGTACCATTTAATTCTATCTACTCTTTTACAAGGAATTCGATTTTTCACAAAGTTATCACATATTTTCTTACAATTCATTTTTTCCCCCCATTATAATTTTTTTATTTTTTTTTAAAGTTAAGGTTAAAAACACTGCATTAAAACAAATTACATTTACGGACATATGTTGGGTTACATATCACTATATACATAAATGCAGGAGTGGAAGCATTACACATTTGGGGGATAAATATTTTATAAATATATTTCATTCAGCAGCTAAAATTATAATCCAAATCCGAGCCACATAAATAAACGGTTAATTGTTTTACAGTATACCCATTACATACTGCTACTCAAAGAAAACACTCTGCCCATAGATCAGGGCTCGACAAATTCCTGGCGCCAGGTCGCCAATGCGACTAGAAATTTCAACCTGGCGCCTGGGCTTTGATCAGTGTCTGTATTTAGTGAGAGGTATCTATACTGAGAGAGAAGGGTCTGTATTTAGTGAGGGGGATCTATACTGTGGGAGGGGGGTCTGTACTTAGTGGGTGGGTCTTTAATGAGAAAGGGGGGTCTGTAGTTGGTGGAGGGGGGCGATATCAACCCTAGTAAAGACACTGGGGCTCATCACTGAGTCATACCAAAAAAAAAAAATGGCGCTTAACTTTTTTAGCTGGCTCCTAGATTCAAAGCAAATTTGTCAAGCCCTGCCATAGATGAAGGATAATGGGTGCAAATAAAATAAGTGCAGCATCAAAATATGGCTAGAAACTATAGGTGACCTTCATTTTTTTATTTTATCATGCAATTCTGTGAAAATGTTTTCTTCCACACTGGCCACACATTCGGATATACATAGTAGTGTTGGAATGCTCGTTTTAACAACTGTGTATGAAACCTAAGATCTTGCACAGTACAGTTCCTTAGCTTTTTCTTTTGCTGCTCAAGCTGTTCCCAACAGCCAGAAATGGGTGACTGCAAGTATAGAAAAATACCTAGTGATCCTTCCAGAAACCCAGCAAGCTTTTAATTTCCTGCTGTTGGCTGACAATGCTGACTATTACACTAAAAACCCCCATCAGCATTTCCAGCCCCATGCGAGTTCTCCTCTGCTTAAATACAGAACTTCAGCTATCTCAATCCTCTCTGTTCCAGCATAAAATGTGTGGAAGGGTGATTGGGAGATGTAGTACTAGAGGGTGTGCCTATGCCAATTAAAATTACTGTAGGGCACCCTGCTGATGCCTCCTTCTAGAAGCTATTCCTGGTAAAATTTTATTAGCCTAGTGATGACATCACAATGAGTGATGACATCACAATGAGTGATAAAAAAGCAGCCTCTGTATACAAGAACAGTGTTAACGAAAAAAAAATGGACATGCCCTAGAAAGGGAAAGGGAGATTTTCAGGTAAATTTGGGTCTGGATATCGCTTTTAAATTTATTCTCAAAGCTAAACGAATAGAACTAAAGGAGATACTCTAATTATAAACTAAAAATAACTAACTAGAAGGGCCTATTCAAACTTGTGTGTTGCCACAATGCACCTGTTCTACAGTGGATATAGTAAAGAATCACCCTTATTTCAAACAATCACATTGTATTGGCACACATAGTTCATTGTTTGCTTCAGTAGCACTACAAGGGGCTGGAATGCTTCAGGAAAGTTATTTTCATGCTGAGCTAATCAAAATGACCACAGCTGAAAGTCAAATGGCTTTGTGTCCCATTGAGAAAGTGATTAGCTACACCCGATTGCGTTTACAAGTCATTTTAGGAGGTGGTAATCCTTTTTCCAACTTTTTTCCCTGACATATTGGTGTTACAGCTTTCACTTGGATGTTATAAGCTGCATTAAGTAAATACAGCTGGATAAAACAAACAAAAAAAAAAATGTGTGTCTTCATTTCAGGTTGCAAAGCAACATGTGATTTTAAAGGGGGGAGGTTATTCTTTTGTATACCCACTATATATCTGCACTGTGTTGTCACCTCAATGCATTGTACATGTTGCATGTATATTAATACACTGCAAAAGCCAACGTGTGAATCGCCCCAATATTGGCTTGTGTTAGAGCATGACAGTTTCAAAAACATATACATATAAGCCACATCCAAATAAAAGATTTCCTCTCCCAGCTGGACAGTCTGTAGGCAATAGCCAAGGATACAACTCCACTTTACTTTTGTACAAGAAAGTCATAAATCAGTGATACTGATGGCAACACAGGGCTTATGAGCTGGAAAGAACCAGGGGCCGTAAAGGTGTAAAAAAGTCCCACAACAAACATCTTTACCCTGAAAACATAACCTTGGAGACTGCCTCCGCTTTTACTGCAAGTAGTAAACGTGACATTCCAGTACAGGCCAGGTCTTCCTCCAATATAAACACATCAGTCACAGGGATGCTGTCAAACCAATAAACCTGAAAGATTTAGTATCTGAAGGTTGGCTTAACCATACAAGTGATATTTAATTGCTTCCCAGCATTGGAAATGTGATAACTATCATCATGTTTTATTTATAAATCACACTACAATAGTAAAACAGTGTGATTTACAGACTTCATACAAAAACAAATACAAAAGACATAATCAAAGCAGTAGAGGAGGAACTTAACCCATACATACTTGTAGAGATGGTAAAAATCATAAAAATCTAGGAAATGACACTGGATAGCGGTTTGTAACTTAAACAGTGATCATCCATTACTGTGAACTTGTGCTCCCCTACCCTTCCATTTGTACAGAGAAGCAGAATTAAATATCCAGTACTTTCAGGAATAGGAGAGAATGTGACTTATTCCCCTTTTTCACAAGTGAAAGCACCGATTGGCTGCCTCGGCACCCAAAACTGTCACATAGGGATGGGAAGAATCCTCCAATTGCAAACAAAGTACTGCAATGCCTTGCTCCCAAAAGGCAAATGCAATGGCTAGGAAACGGAGAGACCAACTATGTGCAGCTTATGAATCTGACATTGTGCAGCGCTAATAAGAACAGTCACTATAAGAATAATACCGAATAAGTTACATACACATATATTAACACATGTGTAAAACACAAACATGCAATGAAGCAAGTCCACAAATATGATGATCTCAAAGAGGGGTGGACTGAATCATGCCTCTTACTAAATACAATGGACTGGCTACTTTCCAAAAAGGGGTAATTTGAGGTACATCTGTACTGTCCTGGCTTCTAAGCAGCCAAGTAGAAGGCAGATCCCTAGCATGCACCATCGGTAGAAAGGGGACTTTAGTAGGGTATTTAGTAAGAGGCATGGTTCTGCAGTGATTATGATTAAGAAATACATTTTATAATCTTCTGGCAGAAATTTTAAATTTAGCCAGGCCTCAAGACAAGATGAACTAAAGGGACTTTGTGACTTCATATGTTTTCCAAGTTTCAATGAATCAACCATTCTAAATACAAGTCTTGTGTTAAAACAGTCACCTGAATAATAAGGCCCCTTTTTTACGAAACCAAAGATATTTACTTGTCCTTGTTGGTTAGATTAAATGATAGGCCCAACACGGCCATAAAGGTTACACAGACTGTTTACACATAGAAATCACCCTTGTCCAACAGATCCCATTTCTTAGACCACCTAGGAATTGAATAGACAGCTAAATTCTGTCTAAATATTCCTTGTCAATATATATATAGCGACCATTTTGAAAAAAATGAATATTTTTTGCTATAATATCCCCCAAAAATATATAAAAAAACGTTTTCCTCAGTTTAGGCAGATACGTATTCTTCTACATATTTTTCATTAAAAAAATCGCAATAAGCGATTATTGATTGGTTTGCGCAAAAGTAATAGCGTTTACAAAATTGGGTTAGTTTTATTGCATTTTTATTAATATTTTTTTTTACTAGTAATGGCGGCGTTCAGCGATTTTTTTTCCGGTACTGCGACTATATGGCGGACACTTGCTATAAAAATGCATTGGATTACTATAAAATCAGGCTCTCGTGCAGGGGCGCTGACCTGCCGCCGTAGAACTGCAGCGGCTGGTCGGCAACCAGTTAAATAATATTGAAACAAGATCGATTAAAACTTTAGAGGGTATTTGCAGTTCTTCAAAAGGTGTGAAGCCCAGAGGTATTGTAAGAGTAACCTTATTTGCGTTCTTGAGTAATTCAGATTATCATATAAATTAAAAAACAGGAGCTTCAAATCATAAAGAAAAATTCTAATTACCGTATTACCAGAAAATTAAAAATAAGTAAAACAAAGAAAAAGTAAGGAAAATGGAAGGAGAGAAGAATGGAATGGAAAGGGTCCGCGAGCTCAGGCCGAGAGCCTTCACCACAATTTGAGAGAGATGTATTTGTTCCTATTGTTCTAGTCACCATGGCAAGAGTACCGTATTCTGTCTAAATATTAATCAAGTCTGTTCAAAGTTCATTTCAAGACAGTTTAGGAAGAGATGTGAATTTTGGGCAGTCAGTATTATGTTAAAAATATCAATGTTTGATTATGTCGCTCAAATTATATATTATATTCCATTACCTATATTTGATTATAAATCACTCAAATTATATTCCAGGTCACAGATGCGATTATGATTTAAGTGTCTACTGACAGTTTCAGGAGATGCGCCTGCGTAATTGTAAATATGCGCCTGCGTATCTATGCGGCGTATCCCCAAAATGATATACGCCAGAAATCTAGAAATTTTTGACCAATTTTCGACCAACTTAATTTCGATAGACCGGCGCATCGTGCGTGCAAAAAATGCGCTAGACACACCGTTGATTTGCTAGGCAGATATGCAAATGAGGGAGATACAGCGATCCACAAAAGTAAGTTTGTGTGGCACAGGCTACGCGCTGTGCACATCAGCTGCACGTCCTGTCTAAAATTAGTCCATATAAAAGCAGGTTTAAAAATTAGACAATCCGTCTACATGTCAGCAAAAGCAACACCGTTAGGGACGAGCTGAGCAGCCACACTTGCAGGACAACAATTTGTATGCCAACATGCCAGGGGCATCCTTGCTCATAGCTATACTACTGACTTTAGATGAGCGCAGAAGGAGGAGGGCACGGAGGAGGGCACGGGAGAGGATATACCGTACACGCATAGACCTGTTTGGCAGTGATTCTGAGGTGTCCCGCATCTTCAGATTCACCCCTGCTGCCATCATGGAATTAACCACAACCCTGCAGGAGGACATCACCAACACACCGCTCACATGCAGTGCAGCCACTGGTTAAGGTACTGGCAACACTCCATGTCCTTGCCAGTGGCTCTTTTCAAAGAACAAGTGGAGTGGTGGCTGGGATGTCACAATCCTCCATGAGCAGATGTGTGCACCAGGTTATCCCTGCAATTCTCAGACGCATGGCCAACCAAATCATCAAACCCACCCAGGAGGACCTGCGGCAGAAGGCAATGACAGATTTCTACAGAATTGCCAGATTCCCACGCACCGTAGGGGCCATTGATTGCACACCTGTGGCACTCCAGCCCCCGTGAGACAGAGCACATATACCTCAATCGGAAGCACTGGCATTCCATCAACGTACAGGCGATAGTCGATGCCAAATGCCTCATATGGCACGTCCGTGCCAAACACCCCGCATCCAGCCATGACAGCTACATATACAATCATAGCCCCATCCCAATGGAATTCGAACAGAACATGTATGGGGACAGCTGACTGGTTGGTGAGTGACATGGGTGTCAGGCATGACTGCCCCCCCCCCATGATGCAGAAATCACAAGGGGCACATGCATGACTAACATCCTCCTGTCTTTTCCCTTCCAGGTGACTCTGCATATGCACTGGGACCCCATCTCATGACTCCTCTCTGGAACCCCCAAACCCCAGGAGAGGAAAGATACAATGAAGCACACGCCAAAACCCGTGCAGTTGTGGAGCGCACCTTTGGCCTCCTGAAGTCACGTTTCCGATGCCTGGATAAGTCTGGGGGTACCCTGTTGTATTCCCCAAACTTTGTATGCCAGATCATCGGTGCATGTTGCATGCTGCACAACTTCGCAGTGAGAAAGGGCCTGGAGATTGACATACGTGATGACCTGACCCCCGAACCAGACAATCCCCCCCTAACCAAGGCTACCCCGTCTTCTGAGGGAAGAGCAGCCAGGAGACAGCTCACATTAGGCATCTTTGCACGTTAAACACGCACATTAATCATGGCACAATGAGAATGCATGCATGCACACCACTGTGGTCCCTAGATCACACACACCACATCCTCATCAAATTGAGTTAGCACAAGCCCACCATGCAGGACTTGTGAGCAGCAACGCCACAGCTCCAATTATGTCACTGTACATTCATACACCATTCACACGGACCTGGGGATCACTTCTCCCTGGTCCTGGGGAACCCTTCTCCACCACAAATGAGGGCGACACCCCTTTTCCGGCAGGAATGTCACCCCCACATTCAAAAATAATTCACAAACCAAAAAAAAAAAAAAATTGCCCAGCAAAAAAAAAAAAAAAAAATACCGCCGCTGGCGTGACCCACGCCTGGGGCGGCCACGGCTACGGCCCCGGCTCCTCAGGGGAGACTCGTGGGGGGGGGGGGTAATCCGGGCAGATCCCCTGGTCTCTGCCCACCTGGCGGCCTGCCCTCCAAGGCCACGGCAATGCGAGTCAGGCCAGCATTGATTGTTTCTGTATTGGCCTGGATAGCCTGGGTGAGGGCCCGCACATCCTGACCAATGCCTGCTGTGGTAGCCTGCTGTTCATTTTGGCAATTGATCCAGGGAGTTGCAGGCCATGTACGTGAATCTGGCCCCTAGTCTTCAGTCTTACATTATTATATATACACATTTTTATATTTCTTTTATATATTTTATATATTTTTCTCATAATTTTTTTTTTTTTTACTTATCACATTTGCAAGCTTAGTTCATTGTAGATTTGTGTTTTAACCACGTGCTTACTGGGCACATAAACCCCTTTCGTGCCCAGGCGAAATTTCAGCTTCCGACACTGCGTCGCTTTAACTGACAATTGCGCGGTCATGCGACGTGGCTCCCAAACAAAATTGGCATCCTTTTTTTCCCCACAAATAGAGCTTTCTTTTGGTGGTATTTGATCGCCCGTACGGTTTTTATTTTTTGCGTTATAAACAAAAAAAAAGCGACAATTTAAAAATATATATATATTTTTTACTTGATGCTATAATAAATATCCCAATTTTTTGGGATATGACTGCTTTGCGCAAAAGTTATAGCGCCTACAAAATAGGGGACAGAATTATGATTTTTTTATATTTTTTTTTTACTAGTAATGGCGGCGATCTGCGATTTTTATTGGGACTGCGATATTGCGGCGACACATCGGACACTTTTGACGCCATTCACACTTATACAGCGACCAGTGCTATAAATATGCACTAATTACTGTATAAATGTGACTGGCATTGAAGGGGTTAACACTAGGGGGTAAGGAAGGGGTTAAATGTATTGCCTGGGTGTGTTCTAACTGTGTGGGGGGAGGGGGGTGACTGGGGGAGGTGACCGATGCCATGTCCCTATGTACAAGGCACACAGATCGGTCTCCTCTCTCCCTGACAGGACGTGGAGCTCTGTGTTTACACACACAGCTCCACGTCCCTGCTCTGTCACCGCCGATCGCGTGTACCCGACGGACATTGCGGCCGCCGGGTACACGCATCGAATCCTCGGTGATGCGACGGGACTGTTTTTCCCCGCCGCGCGCGGGGAATTACAAGAACATGACGTCCAAAGACGTGACCCCGGCGCCTCAGGTCTGCGCTGTTGACGTATTCTGTCAATAGCGCGGACCTCTAGTGGTTAATATACGTGTATGTACAGTAACTTAATCAGTTCATCACTTAGACGGTCTCTTATCATATAGCGACTGTTTTTAATAGCGCTTCACATTTAATTTGTTATTTGTTTGCAGTTGTCTTTTGCTGTGCTGGCTGCCATTTAGTATTCAGAGCGCAGTATTTTCCTTTTCACTATGGATCTGACATTAAAGTGAACTTTTTCACTTTAAAATGAGCCCTGTGATGAGAGAATATCTGCTGTAATGCTGTCTCTTTCTGAAAAATTTAGCCTGGCTATCAATTACTAATCAACTAAACTCAGTACTTTCTAAGTTACTGACCTTGAACAACTATACAGATAAGGAACCCCGACTTCACTGACTACTTGCTGCATACTATTTCCAGAATAGTGTCTCTAAAAGGCAAAAGGCAAATACACTGTGCACTTCTTAGAAGTACAGTCGTGCTTCCTGAGATAACTAGGAGCAGTACTGTGCTTGCACTGTTGACCTGTATAGATTTCCATGGACTGACTACATACAGTACTGAGATACAGTTGAGGTACCTTATGAAAATCCAAGCAGCAGTGGTCCATCATCAAATTAATCAAATTACATGGGGAGGAGATCACAAGTCGCAAATTTGGGTAATAAACTTATGAAAAAAAAGGTTAAAGTAAATCTGAACCCAATCAATACAATCTCATATTAGATTTAACATGTAAATGTAATTTCCAAAATTGTGTTTTTCAACACGCAGCTTTCATTCAAATAATACCTATTGATCCTGCCATAAGGGTCCTTGTTCAGGCACTTCTAGTTACTGGATAACAATGCTATGCTCCTGTCTCCCATACCGTCTATTGCATTGTGATCCATCACATGTTCCCCTGATAGAGACTACAAAGCAAGTCTGCTGACCTTTGTCACAATCAGAAAGCTAGAGCAGAGCAATAATGAACAGCCAATGCTGGAGCAAGTGCATATAGACAGTAGGTGACAGACGAGGCTGGAGAAGTGCAACAGCGCTTAAAGGCAAGAAAAGCATTAAAGTGGTTGTAAAGACAGTTGGTTTCCACCTTACTACATGCAGATTCCGCCACAGCCCCCCTAAATACATGCGTCTGATCTTGATCCAGCGTTGTGCATGAGAGCTGAAGCTCCCTTGAGTCTCTTGTTCCTCACTGGCTCAGATACAGCCCTGTCAATCAGAGCCTGTGAAGAGGAAGTGTGTCTTATACACACTCAGAACAGGGTTCGGGAGTGAGGAAACACGAGAGCCCCATAGCAACTGTCTTGCTATGGGAGCATTTAGTGCAGGCAGAGGACCCAAGATAAGGATGATCGTGGCTGCTCTGTGAAAAATCATTACACAGAGCAGGCAAGTATGAAAGGTTTGTTATTTTAAAACAAAATAAAAAAGGCAAGCCTTACTATTACTTTACCACTTAACCCCTGGAAAGTTTTACCCCTGTCAAGACAAGGGAATTTTTTGCCATTTTTAACTGGCAATTGTGTGTTCATGCAACACTGTACCCAAATTAAATTTACATAATTTTTTATACACAGAGCTTTTTTGGTGGCATTTGATCACCACTGGGTTTTTAACCACTTCCCGACGGCCGTACGAATAAATGCGGCCGTCGGGCGGTCCTGAATCTCTGACAGGACACAAATAGGCGTCCTGTGCGCTTAATGGCCACTAGAGGGCGCGCGCGCCCGCTGCATTCCTGAGATACCGATGCGCGTGTCTGGCGGCCGCGATGTCCGCCACGCGTTCGCAATCGGCGGTTACAGGGACAAGACATGGATCTCTGTGTGTAAACACAGAGATCTATGTCCTGTCAGGGACAGAGGAGACCGATCTGTGTCTCTTGTACATAGGGACACAGCATCGGTCACCTCCCCCAGTCACCCCCCTTCCCCACACAGTTAGAACACAGCCAGGATACATATTTAACCCCTTCCTCACCCCCTAGTGTTAACCCCTTCCCTGCCAGTCACATTTATACAGTAATCGGTGCATTTTTATAGCACTGATCGCAGGATAAATGTGAATGGCGCCAAAAATGTGTCAAAAGTGTCCGATGTGTCCACCATAACGTTGCAGTCCCAAAAAAATTGCAGATCGCCTCTATTACTAGTAAAAAATATAATTCTAAAAATTAATAATAATTCTGTCCCCTATTTTGTATGGGCTATAACTTTTGCGCAAACTAGACGCTTATTGCGATTTTTTTTTTTTTTTTTACCAAAAATATGTAGAAAAATACGTATCGGCCTAAACTGAAAAAAAAAAAAAAAAATGTTTTTTTTTTTAAAAAAAAATGGGCTATTTATTATAGTAACAAGTAAAAAATATTGACTTTTTTTCAAAATTGTCGCTCTTTTTTTGTTTATAGCGCAAAAAATAAAAACCGCAGAGATGATCAAATACCACCAAAAGAAAGCTCTATTTGTGGGGGAAAAAGGACGCCAATTTTGTTTGGGAGCCATGTTGCACGACCGCGCAATTGTCATTTAAAGCGACGCAGTGCCAGAAGCTGAAATTTCACCTGGTCAGGAAGGGGTATAAGTGCCCAGTAAGGAAGTGGTTAATTATAAACAAAAAAAGGCTGAAGATTTTTTTTGGGGAAAAAAAAAAATGTTCTACTTGTGTTAAAAAAATAAAAAAAACATTCAACAAGAAAAAATTCTCATCAGTTTAAGACAAAATGTATTCGGATACATCTTTGGTTAAAAAAAAAAAAATTGGCTTGGGTGAAAATTATAGCATCTACAACTATGGTGTATTTATGAAGCTATGACGCAATACTGGTAACGGCGGTGATCAGCGACTTATAGTGGGACTGTGATAGACTAACGGGCAATCTGGCACTAGCTGGGGAGGTACACTGACATCAATAGTTACACCAATACAGTGATCGGTGCTAATACTGTACACTGTCACTGGCTGTAAAGAGGTGGTTAACATTTAGGAGCAATCAATGGGTTTACTAGCAATGTGTAATATGTGCTGCTTTCACTTTACTATGGGAGAAAAAAAGAGCCAGATTTCTGTTCTATGTACACAGAGTTATGTGTTTTGCAAACACAGAATGTGATTGGCTAAAATAAGGCGCAAACTCGTGCTGTGTCTAATCACAGCATGGGTCAGCAGGGGGAGCACATGCGTGCCGCTGCAGGTTGGGAAGTAGGCAGTAAATAACTACAGCCATGGCCAAAAGTTTTGAGAATGACACAAATACTAATTTTCACAAAGTCTGCTGCCTCAGTTTTTGAAATGAAAATTAACTTAATCCCATAAAACAAAATTCCACTGCATTTGTGAAGAAGGCTTCAGGGTGCCCAAGAAAGTCCAGCAAGTGCCAGGACCGTCTCCTAAAGAGGATTCAGCTGGGTGCGGGATCGGAGTGCCACCAATGCAGAGCTTGCTCAGGAATGGCAGCAGGCAGGTGTGAGCGCATCTGCACGCACAGTGAGGTGAAGACTTTTGGAAGATGGCCTGGTGTCAATAAGGGTAGCAAAGAAGCAACTTCTCTCCAAAAAAAACCCATCAGGGACAGATTGATCTTCTGCAGAAAATATGGTGAATGGACTGCTGAGGACTGGGGCAAAGTCATATTCTCTTTCCGAATGTTTGAGGCATCAGGAAAAAGGCTTGTCTGGAGAAGAAAAGGTGAGCGCTACCATCAGTCCTGTGTCATGCGAACAGTAAGGCATCCTGAGACCATCCATGTGTGGAGTTGCTTCTCATCCAAGGGAGTGGGCTCACTCACAATTTTGCCCAAAAACACAGCCATGAATAAAGAATGGCACCAAAACACCCTCCAACAGCAACTTCTTCCAACAATCCAACAACAGTTTGGTGAAGAACAATGCATTTTCCAGCACGATGGAGCACCGTGCCATAAGGCAAAAGTGATAGATCAAGTGGCTCAGGACCAAAACGTTGACATTTTGGGTCCATGGCCTGGAAACTCCCCAGATCTTAATCCCATTGAGAACTTGTGGTCAATCCTCAAGAGGCGGGTGGACAAACAAAAACCCACTAATTCTGACAAACTCCAAGAAGTGATTATGAAAGAATGGGTTGCTATCAGTCAGGAATTGGCCCAGAAGTTGATTGAGAGCATGCCCAGTCGAATTGCAGAGGTCCTGAAAAAGAAGGGCCAACACTGCAAATTCTGACTCTTTGCATAAATGTCATGTAATTGTCGATAAAAGCCTTTGAAACGTATGAAGTGCGTGTTATTATATTCCACTACATCACAGAAACAACTGAAACAAAGATCTAAAAGCAGTTTAGCAGCAAACTTTGTGAAAACGAATATTTGTGTCATTCTCAAAACTTTTGGCCACAACTGTATATCTATCCACACATGCGACTGCCCATGGTGCCCTGCACCAGTAAACGTACAGCCACGACATGGCAAGTGGTTAAAGCGAGGTCCACACAAAAATGGAACCTCCGCTTTTCGAAACCCTCCACCCCCGCCCCCCCCCCCAGGAATTTGCACCCACTTCTGGGAATAGACTCCCGCGGGGGTCACGCCCCTTCCTGCCCCCCCGGTTGTCTTCTGGGAAACACACAGGTCCCAGAAGACAGCGGGGACGAGTCAGGATGCGCATGTGCAGTAGGGAACCAGGAAGTGAAGCCCCAACGCTTCATTTCCTGATTCCCTCACCGAGGATGGCGGCAGGAGCAGCCAAGAGCTGAGCGATTGCTCAGCTTTAACTGCCGACATTGCGGGCACCCTGGACAGGCAAGTGTCCATTTATTAAAAGTCTGCAGCTACAGTATTTGTAGCTGCTGGCTTTTAATATTTTTTTTTAAGCAGACCTCCGCTTTAACAGTATTTTTTGGAACAACATGCAAATTGCTCATGATATACAGGTTTAGATCCACTTTAAAGCGGAGGTTTACCCAAAAATCAATTATCTGCCATTAGATCCAGCATACTGCTGACATCTGCAGTATCCTGTTTTTTTTTTTGTACTTATAGTTTTATCAGGCTTTTATCCGGCTCCGAGCGGGGATTCCTTCCGGGTATAGGCGTTCCTAAGACAAGCGGAGTTGATTGACGGGCTGGTAAAGCGCGTCACGCCTTCCAAAAATACCCAAAGTGACACTTGTCAATTTACGGCGCCTGCGCAGTCAGCTCTACATGGCATAGCGCCGTAAACACCCGAGTGTCACTTCGGGTATTTTCGAAAGGCGTGACGCGCTTTACCAGCCCGTCAATCTACTCCGCTATTCTTAGGAACGCCTATTCCCCGCAGGAATCCCCGCTCGGAGCTGGATAACAAAGCCTGATAAAACGATAAGTACAAAAAAAAACAGCATACTGCAGATGTCGGCAGTATGCTGGATCTAATGGCAGAAAGTTAATTTTTGGGTGAACCTCCGCTTTAAAAGAAAGAAAACATTTGTATATTTTGAATATTGAAGAAGTTTAGACATATGTTCTTATGAAAAAACTAATGCAATCAAAACCACCCTCTTGATGGGCGTTCTGGTGACCATCTCTGGTGAATCTGCAGAATTGTACACAGCTCTTCCAAAAATGTTCCAGAAGAATATCAACAGCGATTAATATTTTAATGCGTGTTTCTTCGAAATAAGGTTCCTTCACGGCATACTTAAACAAAATGGGCAACTAATAGGACTTGATGTATTCTTCAGTACTTCTTAAATTCCCAACATGACAGAAAGGCATCTGTGCCCTTTGCATTCTTGCTGTAATATGCAGGATTCTTGTCAGCCTCCCTCCATTCAACATGTATAATGCAAAGGTCTGTGCACAGCATCAGCTTAGCTGTCATCACTCCTCTCCATCTGTTAGACTTTTAATGTGGTTGTCTCTACTGTAATCATGGAGCAGGGTGGCCCCACAAACATTACAGAACTTGTAATAACCTCAACCCTGCTGCCAAAAAAACGTATACAAAATAGTGCGTTGGGACCACGGCGTGATGGGGCTTGTGCTGGAACAATTGCTACATTTACCTTCATGTTTTATTGTCAAGAATGAGAAGATTAAAAAGCCAAGTGTTCTTCACAAGAAATGCCAGCTGAGAAGGGCAGCCAACCATAAACCTTTCAGAGAGTACACAAAGCTCAGATAATGTATCGCTTATATGGCTTAATCAGGGCTGGGATTGTTTTCTTTATCCGGATACTGGAGGCTAAATTGGATAACTAATCAAAGAAAACCTGATAATCTTCATATTGTGAATCCTTTGATATTTCATTATAGCTAGATTAATTGAGAATAGTAAAAAAAAAAAAACACGTAATTTTAACAGGCTTAAAGCAACCACTGAAAGTTGTAAATGTTTTTTTTTTCTAAATAGGTTCCTTTAACCACTTAAGACCCGGACCATTATGCAGGTCAAGGACCTTGCCCCTCGGCACTGCGTCACTATAACTGACAATTGCGACGTGTCTCCCAAACAAAATTGGCGTCCTTTTTTTCCCCACAAATAGAGCTTTCTTTTGGTGGTATTTGATCACCTCTGCGGTTTTTATTTTTTGCGCTATAAACAAAAATAGAGCGACAGTTTAGGCGTTTATCAATTGGTTTGCGCAAAATTTATAGCATTTACAAAATAGGGGATAGTTTTATGGCATTTTTATTAATACATTTTTTTTACTACTAATGCCGGCGATCAGCGATTTTTTTCATGACTGCGACATTATGGCAGACACATCGGACAATTTTGACATATTTTTGGGACCATTGTCATTTTCACAGCGAAAAGTGCTATAAAAATGAATTGTTTTACTGTGAAAATGACAATTGCAGTTTAGGAATTAACCACTAGGGGGCACTGTAGGGGTTAAGTGTGACTTCATATGTGTTTCTAACTGTAGGGGGGCGGGGCTGGACGTGTGATGTCAGTGATAGTCTTTCCCTATATCAGGGAACAGATGATCACTGACATTGCCACATTGAAGAACAGGGAAGGTGTGTTTCCTGGGAATGATCGTGGGACACCGGCGGCGATCGGTTTCGCATGTGACCCATACGTGAATGTGCCCAGCAATGACATTCTGCCGACGTATATCGGTGTTAGGCGGTCCTGAAGTGGTTAAGCTTGTACATTGTTGGTTCACTTACCTTTTCCTTCGATTTCCCTTCTAAATGTTTTTTTTCTGTCGTCTGAATTTTTCACTTCCTGTTTCTCCTCAGTAAGCTGTTTTGGCTGACTAACCACCGCTCGGATGATGGTGGCAAGCTTACTGAGGAAAAACAGGAAGTGAGAAATTCAGACAAAGAAAAAAAAAACATTTAGAAGGGAAATCGAAGGAAAAGGTAAGTGAACCAACAATGCACTAGTTTAAAGGAACCTATTTAGAAAATAAAAAAAAAACACACCTTTACAACCCATTAAAAGTGGTTCTAAAAGCAAAAGGTTTTGTTTTACCTTAATATAAAAAAACCTCTCCATGTCAGCTCCCCCTTAAATACTTACTTGAGCCCAAATCTTGATCCAGCACTGTCCCCATCTGCAGCAGTGCTGCTCTTCTTACCCTTCACTCACAGAAGACTCAGCAAAAGACAGTTATTGGCTCCTGCTGCTGTCAAACCTGTGATCAGTGGGGCGGGACGAGCTGCGCTATGTGTTTGTCAATGGACGCACACAGCTTGGCTCAGGCACGAGTCCGCAGGTGTGCCCACATAGTAATCGGCTTTCTATTGGGGCACACATTTAGAACAGGGGAGTCTGGTGCCAGTGGAGGACCCCAGAAGAGGAGAGCAAGGCAGCTCTGCACAATATCATTGCAGAGAACACGCAAATATACGTAAAAATAGGAAACATTTGTTGTATAGGAAAAAATGGAAACACGCCAAGATGACTGCCACTATAACCATGCAATCCTTTCATTAGCACAGCTCTCCATATCTGTCACTCAGTTATTATTCTGAAAGATTTTTTTAGTTAAAATAGAACACAATCATGGGGAGATAAGAGGGAGACTCCATAGAGTTATACTCAAATTGTAAAATGTCTGTAAACCTTTTAAAAAGCATCACTTGCTCATTCTTTATGAACCATAATATAGTTATCCGGGTTACCTTTACATGTGGTCAGAACTACCTGTTGATGCTGCAAGTGTCAGCCAGTTGTCAGCATTTTCAGCAACAGTGTGACAACATGATCTAAAGGCCATGGTATTATTGGCAGGCTACTGTGCACATGTCAGCATACCAAGCCTTAAGAAGGGCCCATTCACACAGGGGCGGCACGACTTTGGGGGCGACTTGCAAAATGACTTCTGTATAGAAGTCAATGCAAGTCGCCCCGAGTCGCCCCCGAAGTCGTACAAGAACCTTTTTCTAAGTCAAAGTGACTTGCGTCGCTCCTATTAGAATGGTTCTATTGAACAGAACGGGACGCGACTTGACAGGCGGCTGTAGCCCCTGTGTGAATGGACTCTAAGCATGCTGTAAAATCAAGGCATCAGTGTCACCGTTTTGGGTCTCAGGCAGGTCAGAAGTGCATCAAGATCTTTTGCAACATTTCCCCCCCTTCTTTTTTTTAGCAGATTGGATCCATGGTTCGAAACCAGCAAAAGATCCCGAGCTCTGATGGGATGGTCATCATTGTAGAAAGGGAGGTTAAAAGCTAACACTGGACAAGCAAAGATCAGGTGACCAAATGTAAGAGTGTTTGTGATTTGAACAACGCTGGTGGAACCCCATGACAGCATCATCTTTTGGAAAAAGTTACGTATCTCTTCTATTGTTCTACATCGGTGGTTCTCAACCTACTAGTGTCGTGACCCCTTGATAAAATTTCTCAAGTTGTGGGGACCCCTAACAGTAAAATTATTTTTGGGTTGTCAGCTAAAATGTAAGTTTGATAGCTGTAAATAAATATTTTATTTTTCTACTTAAACGGGATTACGCTATGTGGCCACTTCTTTCTCTTATCTCTTATACAAACCATTTTCTATGAGAATATCCACTTGGGAATCGCACTCCCAGCTGGGCTTCATCCATCCATCCCACGGAGGTTCTGCTGACCATTCAAAGTATTGCCTTGCCAAGGAGCCCATTGTGATATCAGCCACTACAAGCCTAATTTGACTTTCAGTGGCGTAAGCCATCTGAAGTCAACTGGTTCTGGTAAGCCTGCATTGCTTTCGGTGGTGGGAACAACACAGTGGAGGAGTCATTATTTGTTATTCACCAATCATCAGATTGACTATTACTTATTTACATCAGGATTTGTTTTATTTTCTTTTCACGGGACATTATTGCACTTGGCAGTCAGTGGCCAATATTTTACACATGTCTTTCTAAAGAAATGAACAATCACTGTTGTTTTTCAATGTATATATGTTTCTATATGTGATTAATTGTACCCAACAACGGGTGTCATCTCACTAATAGATTATTTTCACACTGTTCATCACGCACGAGTTATACAGTGCTTGTCCCTGGATTTTCCAGGGTCCTTTATTTGTTTTACTCTACACAAAATTTGTTTATTCTTTTTTTGTGCTTCTGAGTGTCATTAACAGACAGTCACTTTAAGCGCTACACATTTCCTACACATTGTTAGCACCCGAGGCAAGACAAGTAATTTGCATCCCTAACCCACAGATACTTAGCGCTCCCTCAGTCCCTTCCACTCGTACAGTATTAAAACCCCTTATGGTACTCACTGTGTCTCTGTAGCAGTGACACCTATGCCAAAATCAGGAGATAGGGTCTCCTCCAGCCCCTCCCACTTCACATCCCTCACCAGCCAGTTGACATCTAGTCTCTGCCCCCAGCCATGCCGTGAACTGAAATGGGTGGCTGCAAAGGGTGAGCCACCGCAAGCTCCAGGGACAGCCCTGCTGGGTAGCCATGAAAAGGCTGGGAGAGAGGTGCGGGATTTTAGACCCCGTTTCCGGGTTTCAGTCCATCTGAAACCCAGACACATCAGCCCTACAACACCAGTCTTTCCATTCTCCTTTGCCCTCCTGTCAGCTACCAGTGCTTTAATTATATTGGTGGGGGGGAAGGCACTTTAACTGGGGTACAGACTGGCCTGAGGGGGGGGGGGGGAGGATTATACTGGGGGACAAACTGACCTGGGGGGATTATACTGGGGATAAACTGACCTGGGGGATCAAACTAGGGATTGACTGACCTGGGGGGGATTATACTGGGGGACAGACTGACCCAGGAAAGATTATACTGGAGGTAAACTAACCTGGGGGGGGGTGTACTGGGGTACAGACTGAACTGGGGGGGACTGTACTGGGGGACAGACTGACCTTGATTGATTTAACTACGCTCCTTAAGCTTCTCCCATTAATAACAATTTGGCCACACCCACCCACCCACCCACACATGCTACATGCGGTGCAATACTACTCTTATTGGGGCACCCAATGGTGTCCCGGGTCTTTTACAAGCCTATAGTGTAAACTAAAAGTGTTCAGGTTTGGCTTGATGAAAAGGTGGCAACCCTAATAGTAGCTTATACTTACCCGTGACCCCTCTGCTCTGACATCTTCACTAAGCACTTTGCCTGGGACCTCACACCCTCTCTGAAATCTCAATTCTGCATTGGACCACACATGCAGGTGTACTGCAGAAACTCATTCACTTCAAATATACAGTTGAACCTCAGGATTACGAGCATAATCTGTTTCAGGAGTATGCTTGTAATCCAAAGCACTTGCATATCAAAGAGAGTTTTCCCATTAAAGTCAATGGAAACGAAAATAATTTGTTCAGCATTGACTTCAATGGGATGCAATACCGAATGCGGCCAGAGGTGGAGGGCGCTAGAGAGCGCCAAAAACGTCCGAAAAGGCCAGAGGACACTTTGGCTCGTTTTCTGCGCCCCCGTACCTCAGGCTAAAGTACTACAGTCCTATATAGCTTGAATTCTGCTCGTCTTGCGAGTCAACACTCGTAAACCAAGTCAGATTTTTTTTTTAAAAGTTGCTTGCAAATCAAACCGCTCTCAAACCACGTTACTCTTAAACCGAGGTTCCACTGTAAACCCATTATTAAGCTGTAAGGTTGGGGACAAACTTTTTATTGAAGAATACAGCCTGCAGCATGTAGATTGTAGGTAGTGCAATGCAGAATTAGGAAGATTTCAGGACAGAGGCTGTATGGCACCAGGCAGTGATGATCTCAGAGGTGTGGTATCACAGGTAAGTATGATCTTGTTAAGAAAAAAATGTGGTTGACGGGTTTAAGAAAGTGCATTTATCTTATACATTTTTTTGTTAAAAATAAGCATACAAATACTACAATAAGATTACAACATATAGGTACCATTTATAAAGCAGTTGTATGGCCTGTGGCCATAAAACTTCTTTCAATTGAAGGTGAACAAATAAAGAACAGCTGAAAGTTAACATTAGGCTCAAACTGCACGTGCCTGCATTCTCAAATAAGAGTGAGGAACACAAAAAGAAGAGCGCTCAGGTTGGGAATCATTAATTCGGTCATGTGTTCCAAGTAGTTCAAAAAGCAGGCAAAACTGCAGGCTCCGAAAATTGCCGTCACCTTTCTTATACTAAAAAGCCAGAGCAGATCACAAAATGATATACCCGCATTTATCGGCGTATAACACGCACCCTAACTTTAGGAGGGAAGTTTTAGGAAAAAAAACTTTCCACAGCCCCCTGCGTATAACACGCAGGCACAGTTTACCCTCTATCTCCAGGGTAAAACAGTGAGTGTTATACGCCAATAAATACAGTATTTTTTTTTTATAAATGCTGTGGGCAGATTTGGTGTGATTAGTTGTTTGGAGCTCTCGTTTATACAATTTTCAAAGTCAGTAAAAATAAAATAAAAATAATGAGAGGTTCATACTCATTTGGGTAGTGATAGAGAAATCGGAAACAAGTGATTGGAATATGGACTTTGTTATCACTAGCTAATAGCTTGATGAATGGTTAGGCAAGCCAGCTGGTAAGTTTACAGACCATTTCCCAAAGCACACAGACGTGAATGTGAAAAGGATTCATGATCTGGATCGTGGCTTAACAAAATTACCATGTATCAGGTTCAGTTTGGTGGTTAGAAAATGAAGAAAATCTGCCACTGAAATGAAAAATCTGTGATTTTCATGCTTTTAGAGCGCACAGCATTTATCTGATACAGACTTGAGGTTTTGGGGTTATTTGGTGACATACACTTTCATGGCAAATGTATGCTCAAAAGATTACCGCAAATAAATAAAACTGGATTTGCAAGTGGCAGGTTTGCTTAGTCAGTAGCTCGGCAATTAAAGTGGATGTAAACCCTCCATACACCCAGTAAAGCGAACAGCCTCAGATGATACACAGATTTAAAACATCTCCCTACATAGGTTTTACATGTATATCTGCTGTCTTCACATTTATATACTGTTTAGAAAGTTCAGATCTTGTTAAGAAATGTTCTCTTCCTGTTGAACACAGAGTGTGATGTTTGGGCATACAGCCAAAATGGCTAAAATTGCTGATTAGCAGGGAGCTGGCCCTGTTACAAAGCACCTCTGAGAGTCCTCTTAGGCAGAGACTCTGAGGTGCTTTTTAACAGGACCAGCTCCCTGCTAATCTATGTATCGCAACCTCCCCTGACAGAAATGTCAAGCTGCTTTTAGCTGTGTCCGAGAATTTGTCAGGAGTGATCAGGCTGATAACAGAGGAACTGTTCAGGAGAGAGCTACAGGACTTGGCTCTTTGAAGAGAGATATGTAAATACTGCAGATATATGTGCCCAGCTCAGATTTCATGAATTGGGTTAACATCCACTTTAAGACAAACCTAAGTTTATGACAAATCTGTGGCGTTACTGCTTTCTGAACAAAAAAATCTAATAGATCTACAACTAATGTCTGTTAGGCTTGATTAGTAACACACATATGTAAACTATTCTCTTGTAAAACAACCCACTTAGTTTAAAATACCCACTCAGTTTTTTTTTTTTAAGTGATCACATTCCCTTAGCTGCATAAGCAGCTGAGAGCTGGGCGAGAAGAAACAGCAGCACACTGGTCTTCCTAGCAAAATGGGGTGTCAGTACAAGTCTGATCATTTGAGGAGAGCAGGCCGAGGTCTCAGCACAGCTATAAAACTAACCGCCCTGTGCTCTTATGCCTAGTGTGGTCAGTTTTTAATTGGAAAGCAGAGGGATTGGAACACCAGGGATTTTGCACAAAAGAAAGCAATACAAAGTAGGACAGGATACTTTTTCATACAAGTACATGATACCCCATTTCATATTCATGTTATGTGCCTGGTGTAACATTTTTTAAAGTGGGGTTCCAAGCTAAAATTAATAACATCAGATAGTCCTTAAAACATATTAAAAGCTCCCCAATTAATGATTAAGCACTAATAGTGTGAAACGCGTCAGTGGTATCCTGTCTGCTGTGGCATGTACATCCATGGCCAAAATATTTGAGAATGACACAAATACTAATTTTCACAAAGTCTGCTGCCTCAGTTTTTGAGATGGGAAATTGCATATACTCCAGAATGTTATGAAGAGTGATCAGACGAATTGCAATTAATTGCAAAGTTGCTCTTTGCCATGAAAATTAACTTAATCCCATAAAAAAATTTCCACTGCATTTGTGAAGAAGGCTTCAGGGTGCCCAAGAAAGTCCTGCAAGCGCCAGGCCCGTCTACTAAAGAGGATTTAGCTGCGGGATCGGAGTGCCACCAGTGCAGAGCTTGCTCAGGAATGGCAGCAGGCATGTGTGAGCGCATCTGCATGCACAGTGAGGTGAAGACTTTTGGAGGGTGGCTTGGTGTCAAGAAGGGCAGCAAAGAAGCAACTTCTTTCCAAAAAAAACACCAGGGACAGATTGATCTTCTGCAGAAATTATGGTGGACTGCTGAGGACTGGGGCAAAGTGATATTCTCCAATGAAGCCTCTTTCCGAATGTTTGGGGCATCAGGAAAAAGGCTTGTCCGGAGAAGAAAAGGTGAGCGCTACCATCAGTCCTGTGTCATGCCAACAGTAAAGCATCCTGAGACCATTCATGTGTGGAGTTGCTTCTCATCCAAGGGAGTGGGCTCACTCACAATTTTGCCCAAAAACACAGCCATGAATAAAGAATGGCACCAAAACACGCTCCAACAGCAACTTCTTCCAACAATCCAACAACAGTTTGGTTAAGAACAATGCATTTTCCAGCACGATGGAGCACCGTGCCATAAGGCAAAAGTGATAACTAATGCCTCGTTTCCACTGAGCGGATCGGTTCGGTACGCTATTTTGGGTGTTTCCATTATGAAAGCGTGCCATAAAAGCGAACCTTCCGGACCATTCTGGGTCCTGCTTCAGATGAGGGGCCATAGAAAATGGAACTGTTCGGTTAGGGCAGACCTACAATACATCTCACTAATTAGTGGACATGCTAGGCATTTTTTCTAAACTTTCTATGGTCCCGGATGGTCCAATTTGCAGTGGAACGCTCAGCAGAATAGACCGGACCATTCTAAGCACTCCAAACTGTACCGACCCGAACCGTTCCGTTCGGTGGAAACAAGGCATACGTGGCTCAGGACCAAAACGTTGACATTTTGGGTCCATGGCCTGGAAACTCCCCAGATCTTAATCCCATTGAGAACTTGTGGTCAATCCTCAAGAAGCGGGTGGACAAACAAAAACCCACTAATTCTGACAAACTCCAAGAAGTGATTATGAAAGAATGGGTTGCTATCAGTCAGGAATTGGCCCAGAAGTTGATTGAGAACATGCCCAGTCGAATTGCAGAGGTCCTGAAAAAGAAGGGCCAACAGTGCAAATACTGACTCTTTGCATAAATGTCATGTAATTGTCGATAAAAGCCTTTGAAACGTATGAAGTGCGTGTAATTATATTCCACTACATCACAGAAACAACTGAAACAAAGATCTAAAAGCAGTTTAGCAGCAAACTTTGTGAAAACTAATATTTGTGTCATTCTCAAAACTTTTGGCCACAACTGTACTTTGTGATCCTGTTTTATTAATAAAGGCAACATTTTCCAGACTTTTCCCTCTTAATTGCATTGCTATATGCATTTCCAGCACCTATGTCTTCATATCCGGTAAAGAGGTTCATCATTCACATCTTCTGCCTGAGTGGCAACTCCCTTTCTCTACCTACCGCTTTAACATACATTTTTGACGCTTTTTTTAAAAGTGTAAAATAAGCTTGACAAATACCCTTGTGTGTTACAAAGTGGAAGATTTGAGCAGGGCCGATCAACCATATAGGCTCACTATGCAAGCCGCTTAGGGCCCCCTCAAATTACTAGAGGCCCCGCCTGGTGAGAAGTCATTTTCGCCCCCCTCATCCCGCTTCTCAACTCGCTGGCTGCATTAGAGAAGAGGTAAGAAGTCAGCACCCCCTGCTTCTCAATCAATTTAATGTAAAATGTCATTTCCGACAGCAAAACACCCCCTCCCCCCGCTTCTCAAATTTCTTTAATGTTAATGTGAAATGTCACCGTCGTCAACGCCCCCCGCTTCTCATTTTTAATGTGCCATGTCATTTTGCTTAGGGCCCCAGGGAGGTCAGGATCGGCACTGGATTTGAGGCATGGTTAGGTTATGGGGTGGTTGGATGTGACATGGTTGTCTGGTAACTAGGAAAGGGGGTTAAAACCGTCAGTGAAGAGGAGACACAACGCTCCCTTACCATCTGTCTACTGCGGTCAGTGAACCGAAAGCATATCGTGCTTCAGACAGCAAAGCAAGTCTAAACCAGGTCCTAGACTACTGTGGGGTCTTATAGATCCTGCAAAGCATGATGAAAGTGTCATGGGGTACAATTACTGAAGCAAAGCAAATCAATCTCGGTGTGTACAGGACTGGATGGTAAAAATCTTATTTTGTGAGAGATGCTTTGCATTCAGAATGTCCAATGCCACATTTTGAAGTAAAATGAAGGCTTTAAGTCAGTTTTATACAAGACCAATATACTGATAACATTATATATATATATATTTTTTTTTTACTGGAGCCTGCAGAGCATTGAACTCGCAGGCAGCAGATCATGGATGCAATGTCAGGCTCCTGCAGGGTGTTCCTCTAGCTTTGTGTCCATATCCCCATACGGCTTTCAGTTACAAATCTAGAGGAAGAATAAATGAACAAGGGTGCTGAGCAGAGAGTTCACAGCCCATTCATACTAGAAAGTACATCTGCCACACTGACAGACAGTACTTGTTTCTATATTCACAGATCTCTGAGAGAATGATACAGATGCATAGGGGAAACAGCCGCACTGTTTTAAAAAAAAGTTACAGAGGAGAGGGGAGTGCTGGTGGTGGAAGGTGTGTGTATAGGAGCATGTTGCCCCCTAAATATGGGCAGATGGAACTAACCCTTTATACTGCCGTCGTACGTGTTGTACGTCACCGCGCTTTGCTAGATCATTTTTTTTAAACTATGGTGTGTAGGCAGCATCGTTTTAACAATGAAGTTGGGAAAACGTTTTTTTCGACATGCTGAAAAATGATCGTGTGTACGCGGCATACGGGTTTTAAAGTGGTAATAAAGTCTGCTTGTGATTTTTATCTACAGGTCTGTGACTCAGCAGTGCCTACTCACAGGTACAATATTCCAGGACATAAATGTGTGCGATTCGTCACAAAGTGAGTTTACTGACTACAAGATTAATATTAGAAGACTAGAAATAAATTGCACTTGTGGAATGAATATATGATTGTACAGTAGGTGACTGGGATATTGTGTCAATCTCGCTCCCTTTCTCGGCGAGATTGACCACCTACGAGCCCCATCGCGGGAGCCAGCGCCGAGCTGGCTTGCCGCGATGGAGACAAAGACGTCATAGAAGCGACGGGGATCCGACGCGGATTCCCGCCAATTCTACACGTGGGCGGAGTTTGTTATGAATCCTGAACGAGAAATCCCCGCCGGATTTTTAAAGAAAAATCCGGCATGGGTTCCCCCCTCAGGAGCATAACGGGCCCTTAGGTCGGTTATGGTTTGTAAGGAGACCCCCCTACGCCGAAAAAACGGCGTGGGGGCCCCCCCACAATCCATAACAGACCCGTATCCAAAGCACGCCGGCCGGCCGGTCAGGAAGGGAGTGGGGGCGAGCGAGCGCCCCCCCCCCCTCCTGAGCCGTACCGGGCAGCATGCCCTCAACATGGGGGGGTCAGGTGCTCTGGGGTAGGGGGCGCACTGCGGCCCCCCACCCCAGAGCACCCTGTCCCCATGTTGATGAGGACAGGGCCCCTTCCCGACAACCCTGGCCGTTGGTTGTCGGGGTATGCGGGCGGGAGGCTTATCGGAATCTGGAAGCCCCCTTTAATAAGGGGGCCCCCAGATACCGGCCCCCCACCCTAAGTGAATGAGTATGGGGTACATTGTACCCCTACCCATTCACCTGCAAATACAAAGTGTAAACACAAATAAAACACACAGGGTATTGAAATATTTTATTAGTTGGCCGCCGGGGGGGGGGGTGTGTATGATCGCTTTTATAAAAGCGCCCCCCTCCGGCGGGCTTCTGTGGGGGGGGGGGGCCGCCGTCTGGTTCTTTTCCGCCGCCGGGGGGGGCGCTTTGATAAAAGCGCCCACCACCCGGCGGGCTTCTTTCGACGTCTTCGGCGGCGGGGGGGGTCTTCTCCCACTCTCCGGGGTCTTCTCCCGCTCTCCGGGGGTCTTCTCCCGCTCTCCGGGGGTCTTCTCCGCTCTCCGGGGGTCTTCTTCTTCTTCAGGACTCGCCGCCGCTATCTTCGTGTGTTAGCTCAATTACTAGCGGCGGCGGTCCCCTCTTCTGCGACGTCGGCGTCTTCTTCTTCTTCTTCTTCTGCTGCTGTCCAGATGTTGACGCGACGCTTCCTCCCGCTGTTATGCCCGGCGCGCGGCTCGCAGCGAAATATATAGGCCTGTCTTGTGACGTCGCAGTCCCATCATGCTCCGGTAGGTACCACGTGGTACCTACCGGAGCATGATGGGACTGCGACGTCACAAGACAGGCCTATATATTTCGCTGCGAGCCGCGCGCCGGGCATAACAGCGGGAGGAAGCGTCGCGTCAACATCTGGACAGCAGCAGAAGAAGAAGAAGAAGCAGAAGAAGAAGAAGACGCCGACGTCGCAGAAGAGGGGACCGCCGCCGCTAGTAATTGAGCTAACACACGAAGATAGCGGCGGCGAGTCCTGAAGAAGAAGAAGACCCCCGGAGAGTGGGAGAAGACCCCCGGAGAGCGGGAGAAGACCCCGGAGAGTGGGAGAAGACCCCCCCCGCCGCCGAAGACGTCGAAAGAAGCCCGCCAGGTGGTGGGCGCTTTTATCAAAGCGCCCCTTCCGGCGGCGGAAAAGAACCAGACGGCGGCACCCACCCCCCCCACAGAAGCCCGCAGGAGGGGGGCGCTTTTATAAAAGCGATCATACACACCCCCCCCCCGGCGGCCAACTAATAAAATATTTCAATACCCTGTGTGTTTTATTTGTGTTTACACTTTGTATTTGCAGGTGAATGGGTAGGGGTACAATGTACCCCATACTCATTCACTTAGGGTGGGGGGCCGGTATCTGGGGGCCCCCTTATTAAAGGGGGCTTCCAGATTCCGATAAGCCTCCCGCCCGAATACCCCGACAACCAACGGCCAGGGTTGTCGGGAAGGGGCCCTGTCCTCATCAACATGGGGACAGGGTGCTCTGGGGTGGGGGGCCGCAGTGCGCCCCCTACCCCAGAGCACCTGACCCCCCCATGTTGAGGGCATGCTGCCCGGTACGGCTCAGGAGGGGGGGGGCGCTCGCTCGCCCCCACTCCCTTCCTGACCGGCCGGCCGGCGTGCTTTGGATACGGGTCTGTTATGGATTGTGGGGGGGCCCCCACGCCGTTTTTTCGGCGTAGGGGGGTCTCCTTACAAACCATAACCGACCTAAGGGCCCGTTATGCTCCTGAGGGGGGAACCCATGCCGGATTTTTCTTTAAAAATCCGGCGGGGATTTCTCGTTCAGGATTCATAACAAACTCCGCCCACGTGTAGAATTGGCGGGAATCCGCGTCGGATCCCCGTCGCTTCTATGACGCGCTCGCTGGAATGTACTTTTACTATTCCAGCGAGTGCGAGATGTCGGCAGCCTGTCGCCGAGATTCAGCGCGATGCTGGCGTGCTGAAAACACATTCTCGGCGGCAGGCACTGTACATTTTGACCACAGATATACTTTAATAATGTCCACTCATAGGTGAGGTTTTTACCAGGATGTAATGATTGTTGACCTCCAATATTCAAACAATAAATTCACAAGACAAATCAACATGTCATCAGATACTATGAGCCACACTGAACCCTATGTTGCCTCTGAACTTTATGGCTACTGACCCCCTAAACCCTTTAAACCTTTTTTTACTTTTAATGGGGTCTTACCAAGTTGACACCTGGTGGTCTTTGATGCTGTTAAGGTGACACTGCTCAATTATGTAAGAATGAGTGAAAAGTGTAGCGCTAATACGGGGGTCCCATACAGGGTATCCCAATGTGATTTAAGAAGTAGGTAGCTCTGACCATACTATTCCAAAAACCGAAGGTGAAAAAATATTTCAAAATTCACTTTCAAAAATATATATTACCCTCTAAGTGGCCTCTATATATGTCCTCAAGATTCGTGAGTATTCAAACTCATTTATCAAGACAGGTAATAGGAAGGCAACTACTGTGAGTAAGTGACAAAATCATGCAAACTGTGAGCATATAATAACACAAAAAGCAACTTATGTAACTTGTGACAAAACCATGCGATATGAGAGCATATAATGACACAAAGACCACTGTGAATAATTCGGGGTCACCGAACATGTGAGAATTTTAGTCCCAACACTTAATAGGAGTGACGCACATGTCTTCCTTGTTGGTCAACTTGAATGCAGTGTATGGTTCAAGAAGTAGTCTTCACACTTTGCACAAATACAAATGGATGGGTATCCTAACCGGATGAGATGGACCCTCACCTCACCATATGGTGGGGGGTCTTACGAGCTTTTCTAGACCGATTGTCTAGTCCGGATATCACCAGGATTGTAGTCCTAGGTACGGGTAATTCCCAAGGTGCATCGGTGTCCACAGGATGGAAATTCACACTTTGGTAGTGCCCAGCAGCGGCTCTTTTCTTTTGGTACAATATTCCAGGACATACCTAGGACTACAATCCTGGTGATATCCAGGCTAGACAATCGGTCTAGAAAAGCTCGTAAGACCCCCCCACCATAGGTGAGGTGAGGGTCCATCTCATCCGAGCCGCTGCTGGGCACTACCAAAGTGTGTATTTCCATCCTGTGGACACCGATGCACCTTGGGAATAACCCGTACCTAGGACTACAATCCTGGTGATATCCAGGCTAGACAATCGGTCTAGAAAAGCTCGTAAGACCCCCCACCATATGGTGAGGTGAGGGTCCATCTCATCCGGTAAGGGTACCCATCCATTTGTATTTGTGCAAAGTGTGAAGACTACTTCTTGAACCATACACTGCATTCAAGTTGACCAACAATGAAGACATGTGCGTCACTCCTATTAAGTGTTGGGACTAAAATTCTCACATGTTCGGTGACCCCGAATTATTCACAGTGGACTTTGTGTCATTATATGCTCTCATATCGCATGGTTTTGTCACAAGTTACATAAGTTGCTTTTTGTGTTATTATATGCTCACAGTTTGCATGATTTTGTCACTTACTCACAGTAGTTGCCTTCCTATTACATGTCTTGATAAATGAGGTTTGAATACTCACGAATCTTGAGGACATATATAGATGCCACTTAGAGGGTAATATATATTTTTGAAAGTGAATTTTGAAATATTTTTTCACCTTCGGTTTTTGGAATAGTATGGTCAGAGCTACCTACTTCTTAAATCACATTGGGATACCCTGTATGGGACCCCCGTATTAGCGCTACACGTTTCACTCATTCTTGCTACAAATATCCATTTTATTGTGTTGGCCGCTTGATTTTTATTTTTTGTTTTAGTTAGCGCAATATATCACTACACTATATGCTCAATTATGTATGCCGCCTCAATCTAGTACCTATCCGAGGCTTATTTTCGTTTGTGCAGGTGTGACTCTCTTACTCTGGACACTGTTAGCGCAATTTTGCCACACCCACAATTAATTGTGACCTTGGAAAAGTATTTGGGCCGCTCAGGCTTGCTAAAGAGGGGGTATGTGGACAGTGCATCCACAGCTGCTACTAGAGTGCTGACGGGATGGAGCCCGTTCTGGCTCCTGCAAAGATTCAAGGAAGGTAACCGCTAGAAGTCGCACATCTATGGTGTCCTACTCCAGTGAATGGACTGGCAACCTCAGCCTTAACTCCGACCAGGCCCCATCCAACACGTTTCACGCCATCCCTGGAGCTAAGTCATGGGGATGACCCATAACCAAGCTCAAGGGGGGCAGAATGAAACGCGTTGGGCCATGGCCTGTTCAAAGTCCAGGCTGAGGTGACCACTCCATTCATTGCAGTAGGACATCATAGATATGCGACTTCTAGGGGGTCACCATTCCTTGAACCACAATTGTGCCATGCTGCATGTATGTCACCTAATTATTCTCTTCTTCCTGCTTAAGGCCCCCCCAAGGAGAGAACATCTACAGCCGTTTCATACCTCAGTCAGTAATGCAACAGCATCCTAATGAACAGATATTGTGCATATGGACTCAAGCGGAAAAATGTCTACAACCTCACTATGAATGTTAAGGAGTATGTAAACCCACTCATCAATTATAAAATGACTTCCATAGTGCTGATCTATAAGTATATACATGCCTCCTGCATCTATCCTTACCTGTCAAATATCTCCCCTTTAGCTGTTTGGAGCCCAGCAATACTCTGGATTCTGTGGACAGGTCTGTTGTCCAGGACTCGGTGGGTGAAGTTGTGATGTCAAACTCCCCACTCATCTCTACACTCCCCTTTAGGCATCGATATTTCTTACACTGAACTTCTGCTTGTCTTGTGGATTATGCCCCATGCTCACTAACACGCAGTCAAAACCAAGGAAAGGCACCACATGAGTTATACATGCCCAATCATGCTGAGGTGTGGAGCAGCCAATCCTGGGAGAGCTGGAGAAGAAAGGAGGGGGGTGTGAAGTACACAAAATGCCTCTCTCACACTTGTGCACGAGATAAGGAAATCACGTGTCACTCACAGCAATTGGGAAGAACGGACACCCATTTCTTTGTGTGTCTGTTTTTAGCTTATTAAAAGGAAGATAAGAGGATTGCTCAGAGCTGGATTAACTCGTTACAGATGAAATTACATCCTCTACTGTAACAGAGATAATTCTTAAACATTTTTTTGGAGGCGTTCATATCCTTCTTAAGGCAACATTTTAGGGCAAGTAAATTGGCTTTAGGAAATAACTGTGGGAGGGGAATACGTGCTGACGCAATTCCCAGTTTTCGAGTACAAACGATGCCACTTCTGGTTTTGGTGGAACGCACGCTGGATGCAGCGTTTCTTCTATTTTATCCCCGCTATACCTCATGTGATATTATTCTAGTCTGCAAGTACACATTTACCTTGGCGCAATAATATCTTGGTAAATTGTACTTCACCATCAGCTCCTTCTTTCATCTTTGGTGTCTATATCTACCTATGTCCACCACGTTTGGGGGAGATCTCCACTGGACCCTTCTGTGAAAAGTCATTCATGGCCAGAGTTGTAGCCTGAATGACCCCTGGACTGAAAAGCTACGGTTCCATTCCTTTTGGTGAGTGGGGACACAGGAGGGGTGTGTGGTGCATTTTGAAGTTTGAAGCACAACTGCGCTTTATTGATTGGAACACATTTGCACAATATAGGTGGACATTTTGTTATTTATTTTTACACTCAATTTGATTCGTTTGTGATGTTAACACCATTGTAAGCGCTGTAACCATATATTATTTTTATTTCAGTTAATAACTAACCACCAAAAGGATCTGAACATATAAAAATACATTTAATATGTAATTAATAAAGGAAAATTGCTATAAAAAGCATCATAATATTTTACGGAATCAGAACCAGCTTTGTGTTTATTCTGGAGTGGATATAAAACCTACAGGACATAATTTTGGCTCTTGGGCCTTGTATAAAGTGACAAACAGTTCAATATGTGATTCATACTTAAAAAGCATTAACATGTGCTTGAGCTACGCTTTATATTAAGCTAAAAATATAAAAAACTCCAAACACAATAGAAAGAGCTCTGCGTCTGGTATAAAAAAGGCAATAGTTTGTGCCAAAAACCGCAATAATCGTATTTGTTAATGTCAGCAAGTGACAAAATTATTTTGGAAAATTTAGCAGAAACATATGCTTGAGCCATGGGAAAATGACTTGCCTAAACAGCACAAATTCCTTTAACACTTTGGAAGTGTAAAACTCTTGCTTGGTTTATTCTAGGACACTTTCAGGAATTTAACGCTCTAATGCCAGTTTTTAAAACAGTGATATGGTTAAATTGGCACGAATAATGCAAAACATAAAAAAAAAAAAAAATACTAAAGCACATTTGCAAAGTGCAGTTCTGTACATTTGCTTTCAGATTTGCTTGCTTTGGGACTCAAAAGCAAGCAAAGCCTCAATCATTCTTACGAATGGGGAACAAAAAAAAAAATTGGTATACAGAAAATAAATCACATGAATGACCAGTCATATCACAGGGCTCTGCTCATATCTGCAAAACATTTTGAAGGACACCACAGACTCCATCCATGATCTGAATGTTAGGAATGACCAGGGCTTTTTTTTCTCAAACAATAGGTGCCGAAACTCAATGACGACCCCCCAAAACCCCTCCCCATACACACACCCTCCAAATCGCATCAATAGTGGGTGTGGTCAGATTTTACAAACAGTAGAAGCGTCTTAAAAAGGGGCATTAAATACCAGGATTGCATTACATACAGAGTGCAGAGATTATTGGGGGTTTAACACAGAGTGCAGAGCTGCCATTTGTAAACACAGAAACCAGACTTCTGTGTTTACAAGTGATTGTGGCGAGCAGGCACCAAAGCGTCTGAGCAGTATGTGCTATTTGGGACAAACATGAGCATATGCTGAAAAGGAGACAGCAGATGGAATATTTCAAGTTCATTGCCACCTTCACCACCCATCATAAAAGGGCGAGGACCTATATTTTTGGGGGGTCTGTCTTCAGTTCCCCTTGAGCACTAAACAGGGGGCCCCACAGAGCCCCTGAATGCTGTAACTAGTGATAATTGTACAACCAAAGAACTTTATTTTGTGGTTCACAAACAAATTTTCCTTTAAATAAAATAAAAAAATTAAAAAAGGAGACAGCTGAATAAAAATGTACATGTGCTGAGGAAAAGACCTGGCATAGTTGCCTATACTTTACATGACCATGTTCACATGCATAGAAATGTGCACGAACGTTGACACTGACACACTGTTGCCAAACTCTCTATAAGGACAATGGTTGCACTCAGACTTTGATCTTCAGCTACCAGTACTCCTTTCTCCTGCGTTTCCTGTATTCATTGGATTACCTGTTACCAACCTGGCTTGCCTCTGGACTTCCCTGCTGCAAATCCCTGGTTTTGACCCTGACTTGCTTAAAGAACTCTGATTTTCTTGTTCTGCCATACATGACTCTGGCTTGCTCTTGACTATTCTTCTGTTTGGCTACCTGTGAATGACCCCAGTTCTGTTCTTGACCACACTCCTGTCGACTCCCTGGCTTGCTTTCCTGTGTATGAGTTTGGCTACCATCCTGACTACCGTTCTATCTGGTCCTGCCAGACTGATCCTGCTTCTTTCCTCGGGTGCCACCTTGCATGTGGCCGCTGCCCTAGTTCCATTACATCCCCAGCTGACAGTCATCCAGTTCCGCTGTGCTGCAAGCAGCTTCCAGCAGATCTACCTGAATGGCACCCATGCTTATTTGAGCCTAGCACACCCTGTTCTCACCTTCTGGGGTGCTTGACATTTAGTTGCAAGGGAACCCTCAGATCAGATATGTGACAACATGAGAAGAGCCAACAAACCAATTTTGCATAATCATTGATGCGACTTAACGAGAGAGAAATCAAATCATTAAATGCATTTTTACATACAAGTAAAAGTACTTGAATTTCTTAGGATAGCGATACCCTCCATGCCTTGGAACAGTAGCACATAACTAACAGCCCTACTGCACTGTGCAGTATCCAACACTGATAAAAGGAGAGCATAGTGACGGCCTAACCATTGTCCTATTGATACTTCAAAGTCAAAGCAATCGTGGAGTCAGGTCCGAAATCAGGCTGCTTTGCTTGCCTGCAGGAGAAAAGGGCCTTCTATATTTATTTTCTGCTTCAAACGTTTTTACTGTTTTTTTTTTTTAAACGATGAAGAAAAGGGAGATCCTATACTGGAGCAGTGAACAATCCTAGTCTGTTCCAAGCAGAGAAACACACACATTCAAGACTAGGTAGAAACTAGTGAGGACCACAGCACCTTGAAAATCACAGCTGGTGGGACCTCCAATGTATGTCAACTGGAGTTAATAGATTACATCAACATATAACATAATACTGCTGGAGCGTTTTAGCAATATAAATGCATGAGGTTCACCGTCCTGGTTAAACCCCTTAATGAGGCAGATGGGATTATGAAAGATAGTGGACCTGGGAGCCTATCCTTATTACTGCCAAATCATGATGGGGTAGTATTGGCGGCAATAGTGCCTCCAACTCAAATTGTGCGATAACTGAGGCACTTGTAACTATTGCCATTGTAACAATCTCGTATGAGGGATCAAATAACAAGTGCCCAAAACTGTCTGGATTACAAAAAAAGTGGGGCTACACACCTCCGATGCCAAGTTTGGCTAAGAATAATAAAAAGAAATGGAAAGGAAGGAAACAGGAAAGAAAGAAGGGGACAGAGAGAGAGAAAAAAAAAGAGGAAACACCATCAGGGAGCCTCACACTAGTTGATTCAGAAAATATCTCTATGCATTCGGGACCTGCAAGTAGGCAAGCCAAGGGGACCATGTTTTATCGAATAGGGATTGTTTGTCGCATATTACACAATTTTTTCATTCAACATGATCCATGTGAGCTTGCGTTTCATTATGGCCATGTCTATAACTAACAGGCGCTTTCAGTGCGTGCGTTACAGCTTAGAACGCGGAAGTGCGCCGTGAATCACAGGTGTTTCTCCCTGCACCTGCCTCTCACCTATAAAGAGAGCGGTGTGCAGACTGCACACCGTTCTATTATTGTCGGCCGTAGCCAGCTTGGCTACCAGAGCACTATGGTACCAGTAATCCTTAAGCCTGAACCATGCCACCCTGGATGCCTGCCTGATTGAAGCTAATGCAGACTGCCATGCTGGGACACCTTAAGGATATCTTCCTCCAGAAGACGCTGCACAGAAATTCCCATTGTTAGCTCAACGCATTCATTTATGTGAAAGAGAGATGATGTAGAGAACCCCTAAACTCCTGTTTGTGTGGAGTGACGCCTAGGGGTCAGTACTGAAATTATACATAACATAGGCACATGCACTAAAATCCTTGCTATGCGCAGTTGTGGTTCACTCCCGTTCACCAGTGCCGTTACAATAAAAAGGACTTTCAATGCTGTGGCAATGGCTTCTATTTTTGTTTTAACTGTGGAGACAGCGGCATGCCTAGAGTTTCACTTTATAGTGGAATTGCGTTGAGAATATTTTTTTGCCCCCTTTATAAAAAGCTGACAGGTTTTAAGCCTTTTATGTACTGTCCCCACTGAGAGATTCCTCTTCATGTGTGTACCACACAGTGAATCATTTGGTTAAAACTTCAAAACCGCTTTAGTTACAAAGTAGAGCCTTATGAGCCAGACTATTTGACAAATTTGCCCAGAAACCTTGGCCACGCAAATCTGTAATACCCAGATGCGTACTTCCAAGCCAAGTTTCAATATCTTTTAGGGGTGCGATTATCATATCAGTGGAAAGACGTATACAGAGATTGCACAGAGCCCAGGGGGCTTGAGCTACCATGGGGATATGCAGAGCAGTGTCATAGAATATACATGTGCAGCTCAAAAAAGTTAAATATCATTGAAAAGTTAATTTATTTCAATATTTCGATTTCAAAAAGTGAAACTTCTAATATATAGATTCATTACACAGAGGTAATGAATATATACAATATTCCTTTAATATGCTTGGATACAGCACTCTGAACAGCCTTCTATATAGCCAGGTATGATAGCAATGACCTTTTGTGACACCCTCCTGGACAATGACTGTCTTCTGGACTTCCCCAAGATTGTGCAACCTACTGAATCAGACAGACCATTTAATGGCTCAGGAAACCTTTACAGGTATTTTGAGTTAATTATCTGATTAGAGTGTAACACCATGAGTCTACAATATTGAACTTTTTCACAGTATTCCAATTTCCTGAGATACTGAATTTTGGGTTTTCTGCAAGCCATAATCAAAAAAAGTAATTAAAAAAATGCTTGAAATATATCAATCTGTGTGTAATGTAAATCTATACGAGTTTAATTTTGCTTAAATAAATTACGTTTTTGATATTCTATTGTTGAGATGCACCTGTACTGTATAATCAATACATTTACACATACAATCAAATATTTCCCACATTAAATTGGCAAGAAACTCATCAGGCTAGGGGAAATAGCTGATCCACACACAGCACAATTGTCAAATCAGGTGTATTATGCGCAAATGTTACATGCTGAAAGGAACACCATCTCTATCCTTTTTTGTAATACAACCTCCTAAAAAAAAGTTTAATAAATCAAAATATCCAATCCTGCAAGAAATACATTTTTAGCAGCTTGACTTTTGTGCGGTCCTAAAATTTAATGCAAAATACATATTATATACTTAACATATGAATTGCAGGAAGTCTTTGTGACCTTATATTATTCACTTACCCATATCGACAGTAACCATTGTGGACTGATTCTCCTGCACAGAGACAGAGGCCTGGTCTTGGTCTATACTGCGAGAATCGTCATTGGTTTCAAGCTGGCTGTGACTGTGTTCTGAGCGTAGCTCCGAGTATTCATCTTCCTCCCTGCAGAAGACAAGTACACACATCATTTCATACCCAACATTATGCCTGTGTTAACTTCTGCCGTAAGAGTATGCTCACCAAATGTGTGTAGATTCTAAACACCAAGGACCATTTTCACACTGTACTGTAACCTATGGATCTGCAAAGCAGATCCAACAGAAACCAATTATAGTGTGCAGTGATGGTAAAAATCTATATCACATTCTACAAAAACAGATACAGTATGGTGGGGTGAACAGAAGTTTCTACAACATGGCAGAGGGTGGATAAATCTGACTGTGAGTTTGGAGTGGTAGAATGACGGGTAGGTGGAAAACAGTGCGTAGGCTCAACCTATTTGGGCAGAACCACCTGTAGATAGGGATGCACAGATGCCAGTCTTTTAAGACTGAGCAGGAGTACCGATACTTTTTCTCAAGTCCAATACTGATACCTAGTTTTAGTGTCATGTCAGTATGGCTCCTTCACACCAAACTTCCATGAAAATTGATGGAAAAACCGCACAGATTTCACTTGCAGAGACATCAGTTTTACATCACTTTTTATGTGTGTTTCAGTGAGTTTTTACAGTCTGTTTACATATGTGCAGTGCGGTTTCAAAATGAGTCCTTTGCGATTTCAGTCTGGTTCAGGTGCGATTTCTAATCTCATACACAATTTGCCTTGAAATTGCGCCTGAACCAGACTTTGTAATCTCACTGCAAACCAGGATGCACATATGTGAATGGAGTCCGTCAAAGTATTGGTTTTAGTAGGTAAATGCTCTAGATGAGTACAAGTACTCGTGCAAATACTTTGTATCGGTAAAACACTACCTGTAAACCTTTTATTTCTAAACCAACCATGCATATAGCCAGAATAGAGGCTTTCACCCTCATTGATACAATATAAGGAATCTGTGGGGTCAGCTTTACCAGAAGCCCCATATGCTTATATGCGACATGCATAAAAACCTTAGATGGCCAGTATTGTGACTTTAAATTGCTTCCAGGATGAGGACAATAACTGGCTATGCTAGTCAGACCATTTTGCTAGTAATACAGTATAATATAAAACAGCACACAGGTCTATTCAAAATAAGAATGTGAGCAGGGAAGAAAGCCAACGGTTAGTCACATTAAACTGTTCTGCACTTATAGCCAGAATTTTAAGAATATAGCAGAAAATGACAATTCCTATATGTCCAACAAGGTATTATTAATGTATCCTGGCCTACAAAAACATTCTATAACCCGGCTATTAAAGGACTAGGCGTATCATATAAAACAGTTCACAAAACCAACTAAAAAGCAAGGCCCCTCTGTGTGTCGTTGAGAAATGCTGAACAGCTCCTGACGGTGATAGTATTTTTGCTGTCTTGCTGGTTTTTAGAGGATAGAAGGGTTTTTATGTTTAAATCTAATATCTCTTTACTGTATGAGATTTGTAACCTACGCTCTGCAAAGAGCGAAACGTCACCAACCTGCAAAGCAAGCGGTTATACCAAACCAACGATCTTGGTACAATCAATATAACTAGTACTACATATGCAAGAGCTTCCCAAAGGCTGGAACCTCTATGTATCTGTGGAGGAGAGTGTAGGGGATGGATTAAGTTCTGTGGCTGTCAGGGGAACCAAGTATTAAACACTTCCTATATGAACAAACTGTGGTCAGTCTAGATGTACACAAGCTAACAGAAGTAAATTATGGATAGTTCATTTTAGGATTCAGAGGTGGCAAAGATTAAAGAAGTTAAACAAATAGTGGAATTATTATTTTTTTGCTTAAAAAAAAAAAAAAAAAAAAAAGAGAAGAGGTATTGTTTTACCAATACATAACAGATGTGATGTGTGTGTGTAATGCAGTTAGGCAGTGGACTGCTTTCAGAGGTTTCTAAAAAGCAGGGGAGAAGGCCATATTTCACTTGAATGTGTCGCATTCAGTGGTGGTACTGCCCACCTAATGCAACAGTGTAATTTTTGCTACAGCATGTGTACAACCCTATCTGGCCACCTTTGCAGCTTAACCACTTAAGCCCAGGACCATTTGGCTGGCCAAAGACCAGAGCACTTTGTGATTCAGCACTGCGTCGCTTTAACTGACAATTGCGTGGTCGTGCGACGTGGCTCCCAAACAAAATTGACGCCCCCCCCACACAAATAGAGCTTTCTTTTAGTGGCATTTGATCACCTCTGCGTTTTTTTTTTTTTTTGCGCTATAAACAAAAAGAACGACAATTTAGAAAAAAAATAAAAAAAACATATTTTGTAGTTTTTGCTATAATAAATATCCCCCCCCCCCCCCCCCAAAAAAAAATGTCCTCAGTTTAGGCCGATACATATTCTTCTACATATTTTTGGTAAAAATAAATAAAAGATAAGCGCTTGCTTTGCGTAAAAGTTATAGAGTCTACAAAATAGGGGATAGTTTTATGGAATTTTTAATATATATTTTTTTACTAGTAATGGAGATGATCAGCGATTTTTATCATTATGGCAGACAAATTGACGCCATTTTGGGACCATTGTCATTGATAAAAATGACCCTGACAGTGAAGAGGTTAATCAGTAGGGGACGCTGAAGGGTTTAAGTGTGGCCTAGGGATGTGTTCTAACTGCGGGGGGGTGGGCTATGCGTGACACAACACTGATCACCGCTCCCAATTAAAGGGAGCTGTGATCAGTGTCCTGCCACTAGGAAGAATTGGGAAATGCTTGTTTACATTAGCATTTCCCCGTTCTTCCTCTCCGTGAGACGATCGAATATCGATCACCTACCGTATTTATCGGGGTATTGCGCGCACCCGTGTATAGCGCGCACCCCCAACCTAGAAGAGAAAATCCTGGAATAAAAAAAGAATATACTTACAGTTTAGATGCACCTCGTCGGTGCCTTCCCCGGCGTCCATCGGCGGCCTCGTCTGGTCCGGCGTCTGTCTGCGGGCTCGATGGTGTCCTCCTTGCTTCTCCCGCACTGTCTCCGAGTCGAATCCCTGCTTTCCGCGCTTAGTTTGAACGCCGCCACCGACATATACCGAGCGCAGTACACTCGTGCACGCTCGGCTTCTCACGCATAGAGGCTAGGAGCGTGACTGCGAGTTAAGCCGAGCCTGGCCGAATGTACTTGAGTGTACTGCGCTCAGTATATGTTGGCGGAGGCATTCAAACTAAGCGTGGGAAGCAGGTATTGGCGTATATCGCGCACCCACGATTTTCCCCTTAAAAAATTGCGCGGTATACGCCGATAAATATGGTATCCTTTGTTGGCAATGACAGAGGTCAAACGTTTTCTTAAGTCTTCATAAGGTTGTCACACACGGTTAGTATGTTGGCCCATTCTTCCATGCAGATCTCCTCTAGAGCAGTGATGTTTTGGGTCTGTCGCTGGGCAACATGGACTTTCAACTCCCTCCAAAGATTTTCTATGGGGTTGAAATCTGGAGACTAGCTAGGCCACTCCAGAACCTTCAAATGCTTCTTACGAAGCCACTCCTTTGTTGCCCGGGCGGTGTGTTTGGGATCATTGTCATGCTGAAAGACCCAGCCACTTTCATCTTCAATGCCCTTGCTGATGGGAGGAGGTTTGCACTCAAAATCTCACGATAGACGGCCCCATTCATTCTTTCATGTACACAGATCAGTCGTCCTGTTCCCTTTGCAGAGAAACAGCCCCAAAGCATGACGTTGCCACCCTAATGCTTCACAGTAGGTTCTCTCCCCAAACATATCAAGTTGTGTTTCCACCAAACAGTTCCACTTTTCTTTCATCTGACTATATGACATTCTCCCAATCCTCTTCTGGATCATCCAAACCTCAGACGGGCCCGGACAAGTACTGGCTTAAGCAGGGAGACACATCTGGCACTGCAGGATCTGAGTTCCTGGCGGTGTAGTGTGTTACTGATGGTAACCTTTGTTACGTTGGTCCCAACTCTCTGAAGGTCATTTACTAGGTCCCACCGTGTGGTTCTGGGATTTTTGCTTACTGTTCTTGTGATCATTTTGACCCCACGGGGTGAGATCTTGCATGGAGCCCCAGATCAAGGGAGATTATCAGTGGTCTTGTATGTCTTCCATTTTCTAATTATTGCTCCCACAGTTGATTTCTTTACACCAAGCTGCTTGCCTATTGCACATTCAGTCTTCCCAGCCTGGTGCAGGTCTACAATTTTGTTTCTGGTGTCCTTCGACAGCTCTTTGGTCTTCACCATAGTGGAGTTTGGAGTGTGACTGTTTGAGGTTGTGGACAGGTGTCTTTTTTACTGATAACAAGTTCAAACAGGTGCCATTAAAACAGGTAATGAGTGGAGGACAGAGGAGCCTCTTAAATAAGAAGATACAGGTCTGTGAGAGCCAGAAATCTTGCTTGTTTGTAGGTGACCAAATAGTGCTTTTCCACCATAATTTGCAAATAAATTCTTTCCAACTTTTGTCGCTCATAGTTGAGTTATACCTATGATGACAATTACAGGCCTCTCATCTTTTTAAGTGGGAGAACTTGCACAATTGGTGGCTGAATAAATACTTTTTTTTTCATTCAAGTTTAAGTTTATTTTCTGAATAAAGTCAGTACAATTTAAAGAACATATCAGGAAATCAATACATTTTGTTACATATCCTTAAATATTGAGACATCGTTTGCTGAAGTCATCACTACGTCATTTCTCAACCATACCTAAATAACATTTTATCTGCGATGAAAGGAAAACAGGTTCAACAAGGGAGTAAATTCTGACCATTAGCCATATAGTCTAACCGGGGTAGCTCACTACCCTCCCCCAAATCCTGCAGTTCCTATCAATCCATCTAGGGTCCCTAGTCTACAGCAGTTGGGATAAATCAAAACCTTATTGGTCCAACATATATAGAAATGAGATGGGAAGGGCACCCTCCACCCCCACTGACACCCCCAATGGGATCACTCTGTGCCCGGGGAGGTAGAGTAATTCCCCCAAACCATCCCGCCCCCTTAGCAAGTTATTGTAAATATTACAGTTTTGTGAAGTCCACTTCGTGATGTACCTCCATTTCATAAACTTAAAACTTCTCAAGTACCTCTGGTACGAAGTGTATGATATCTGGACCGATTAAATGAACCTAATACTAAAAGAATAAATAACAAGTTCGATGAAGGGAGAGGGAGAGGGAGGGAGAAAAAGAGAGGAGAATCCCTCTTCAACTTCCTCCACCCCTATGATAGAGGCGTAACGTGTATATATATGGAGAACGTTTCCCAAAAACAGATTATACAAAAAACCTGAACAATAGCACAGCATAAAACCAGAACATAGAGAAGAAAAGTAGAAGAGAAGGAAAAGAGGAATGTGAGAAAGATAGAAAGAGAGGGAACGAAAAAGAGGGTAGGGGTGAGAGGGTAGAGAGACAGAGAGCCTACCTGCCAGGTGTGTACATCAGCCTACAGTAAGTTATGTTATCACCCCTTTATGGGGTGTGAGATCCCTAAGTACTTTATCCATGGTTCCCAGATTGCGTTAAACTGAGTAAGTCTATCCAACATTGAGCCAATTCTCCTTTCCTGTTCCATTATCCAGGTGATCTTTCTTTTCATACTTAAGATTGAGACCGCCTGTTTCTTCCAGGCTGCAGCTATAGTGATTCTAGCACCTGTTAGGATAAACCATATCAGCCTTCTGGTAACCTTTGATACTTGTGGTATGAATCCATTCAGTAATGCAATCGCTGGGGACTGATGTATATTACAACCCGTAATCCGTCTAATTATATGGAACACTTTACTCCAAAAACCTTGTATTCTTGGGCATTCCCACCAGGAGTGAATCATGGAGCCCACACCTTGGCATCCTCTGAAGCATAGAGGTGAGGATGAAGGATATATGGATGCCAGTCTTAGAGGAACTAGATACCATCTAGTAAATATTTTGACATTCACCTCTATGAGCGACATGTTGATGATACCCTTTATAGATCTATGGAAGTTTTCTCCCCAATCTTCCAAATCCCACTCATCCTGAATTTCCTTCTCCCAAGCTAGCATATAGGGTAATTTATTGACATTGTTCGCAAGGGATTTGTAAATTACAGAAATACCACCCTTCCTTACTGGGGCCTGTTCACATTTTCGTTCATAGGGCGTAAAATTACCAGTTACAGCCTTGTCAGTCCAGAGTTTCTGTACAAAACTGTAGATTTGAGAAAATCTTAATTTCTCTGAAGGAGGAAGATCAAGACTGTCCCTAAAATATTGTTCTGATAGAGGACCTGAGTGGGAGAAGAATCGTCCAATGCGGTATACTCCCTTATCTCGCCACCACTGGAAGGATTCAACGTTCACATTGGATGCAAAGGACGGGACCTGAAATATATCAGTTAATGGTAGACTCTTAGAGACTAAAGAGGGATTGCTCCTGAGCGAGTCCCACAGAACCAACGCCTGTGACAGTGCCGGAGACATAATAGAATGTCTGCGTTTGGGGATAGACCACACAAGATTTTCCAATGAGCATGTGGGGGACGCCTGTTCTTCCAGACTAACCCAATCAGGTTGGTCCTGTTTGAGGTATATATCTGACAGTTGTGCCAGTCTAGCTGCCTGGTAGTACCACAGCAAATTTGGGAGTCCCAAACCTCCCTGATTAGGGAGATTAAAGAGGCTACGCGATGATACACGGGGGCTCTTTTTGTTCCATACAAATTTGGTGATCTTACCCTGAAAAGCCTTCAAGTGATTCCTTTTTATCGGTATGGGGAGAGAACGAAAGAGGTATAGAAGTCTAGGAAGAAGAGTCATCTTGACAGAGTTTATCCTGCCAATCCAGCCTATATTCTGTGTATCCCAATTACCTAAATCAGATTCAAGTTTTTTTATACATAGGAGGGTAGTTGGCTGTATATAGATCCTCAAATTTCGAAGATAAATTGATACCCAAGTATTTGATAGATGAGCCATTCCAACCAAATTCATATTTCTTTTGTAGTAAGGAAACTACATCTACAGGAAGCGAGACATTGAGGGCCCTAGATTTGGACATATTGACTTTAAGGCCAGAGGCCCTGGAGAATTTGTCAAGTACAGAGTAGATTTCGGACATAGAGGAAATCGGGGAAGTAACAAATAGTAGCAGGTCATCCACAAATAATGCACATTTGTGGTCCTTACGGGTACATTGAACTCCTCTGATATTCGCGTTATTCCGAATCGCTATTGCCAAAGATTCTATAACAATTGCGGATATCAAAGGAGACAATGGGCATCCCTGGCGGGTTCCCCTTTTAATTTTAATAGATTCTGAAAATAGTCCCTGCAGTCTTATTTTAGCCTCAGGAGAAGAGTAGAGTGCAGATAATATGCCCAAGACTCTTGAGCCAAACCCCCAACGTCTCATAACTTCAAACATATATGGCCAGGAGATCGAATCGAAGGCCTTTTGAAGGTCCAATGATAAGAGCATCCCTTCTTGTTTTTGATCTCCTATCCAACCGGATTGCAAAATGGAGATTATGTCTACCGCTCTCCTTACTTGGTCAGGGCCTTGTCTACCAGGAATGAAACCCACCTGATCCTTATGTATATACTGACCAATGAAGGATGCTAGTCTATTGGCTATTATTTTGGTTAGGATTTTAAGGTCATTGTTAATCAACGATATTGGTCTATAGTTTTCCACTTGACTGGTATCCTTGTCAGGTTTAGGGATCACAGAGATATATGCCGAATTCAGCTGAATATCTATAGGATTCCCCTTCGTTAAATGGTTAAAAAAACGAGTAAGGTATGGAGATAGAAGAGCCGAGAAAGTCTTGTAGTAAGGAGCAGAGAAACCATCTGGTCCTGGAGCTTTATCTGTTTTTAACATTTTGATCACTTCCAAAACTTCCTCAATCGAGATGGGAGTTTCCATTTTCTCTCTATGCACTTCCGCCAGCGAGGGAAGGTCCAAACTATCTAGGAATTCTCCCACGCTATTAGAATTGGAGAGTGTTTCAAAGTCGTAAAGTTTTGAATAGAAGCTTTGGAAGGAATCCATCACCTTCTGAGGGTTCAAGGTAAATAAGCCATTGGCTTGTTTAATCTTAGGGAGGACTCTCGGCCTTAGTCTAGGGGATAGTTTATGCGCCAACATTGGACCAATTTTATCTTTTAATCTATAAAATCTAGCTCCCGACCATTTAAGTGCCTCATCTGCTCTTACCGTAAGCGCAAGATTCAGAGCTGTCCTGGCAGCGTCCAATTTAGAAGTTGGGAAACCAAAGGGGTCCAATTTATGCTTTTTGCTCAAATCGTCAAATGTCTTTTCAAGTTCTTCCACCTCTAGCCTCTTCAGTCTTTTTTGTCTGGCTGCGATCTGTGTTAGTTTTCCCCTCACTGTCACCTTGTGGGCCGCCCATAAGGTTTCTGGAGAGATTTCCTCTATGTCATTATTTTTAAAGTAATCTGTTATAGCTTGTTCAATCTCTGTGGCTATAGTTGGGTCTTTCAACAATGACTGGTTGAGGGTCCAATGAGATACTTTTTGATTAGAACTGTTTTTTCTTAGAGATAACAGAACCATGGAATGATCCGACCATGGGACGTCCATAATGGAGGACTTCTGGGCCGAGGGGACATGGTGATTGGAAAGTAATATATGGTCTATACGTGAATACGACTGGTGGGGGTTAGAGAAGTGAGTAAAATCTTTAGCAGTTGGGTTCAATTCTCTCCATATGTCGGTCAATCTATATTGGTGAAGCACGCGAGCGACTTGGGTACTGGTTTTAGTAGGTCTAATTAATTTAGCCTTTGCTGGGCCGGATTTATCCAGTCCAGAGTCAAAAGCCAGATTGGAATCTCCCCCCATAACTATGACTCCCTCTACCAAAGGCTGGAGAGATTCAAGCATTTGGCAGAAGAACCCCTTCTGTCCCCGGTTGGGAGCATAGTATGATATAAAAGTGTACGTATTTCCTTCCAGAGTGCCCTTTACCAGAATGAATCTACCCTCTGGGTCAGCGTATTCCTTAATTAAGTTAAATTTGCAGTGTTTGGAGAATAAAATTGCCACTCCTTTAGTCTTATTTTCGGCCTTTGACAGGTAGAATAATGGGAAATGGGCATGTAAGAACGAGGGAGTATACCGCTTTGGGAAGTGGGTCTCTTGTAGAAATACCACATCAGCATGAAGGGATTTGTAGACTTGTAGCGCCTTTCGTCTTTTAACTGGAGAATTCAGCCCCTGCGTGTTGTGTGAAACAACACGAAGGGGAGCAGGAGGATTAGCTATACCAGCCATGGGATATAAAATTGGCAAAGCTAATTCTCATGCGTTCCCAAACAATATCCGTATCATGAGACACATTAAACAACTTAGGTACATTATCCGGTTTGCAAAATAATGACTGTAGACACTTAAACGTAGGAGCTCTCATTGGCAGGTAGGTCGGGGGGGGAAGAGTGAACAGAAGAGAAAGAAATGATAGAGAAAAAAGAAAATAGACAAAGACATTTTATCCATATGTAAATTAACGCAAGGTCAAAAAATGACCCAGAATGAGGGGAGGGTGTATTCCCCCTCCCCCATTCAAACACGTGACCATAGAATAGCCCAGAAAATAAGGGGCTATGTTCCCACTCCCCGGGGCGACGGAACGTCGATCCAAGGGGTAGGCTGAGGCCCAATGCCTCACCACCGGCTGCCAGTGACAGCTCAACAAACTGTAATGTAAATCACTGTTATGAATAATTCAACCCAGTATGACATATTAAAAGAGACAATAAACTATTTTAACTTTCCTAAGAAAAAACAACAAACACAAAAAAAAAAATAGAAATATACATATATATACATATACACATATGTATATAAACATTTCCTAGGAAAGTATTAACATGTAGCTTTGGTGAGATCTATTTTCCCGGGTATGGAAAAATAGGGGAAAAAGAGACATCGGTGACCATCCCTTTGAAGAAAGGGGAAAAGACATCCACAAACATGTTCCTTCTTTTCAGGTTGCAAAGTTATCTTTAACCTTCCTGTGCTTGACTCTGCTCCAAGCAGAGGAAGTCGGGCTGATAGGGGTTTGTCTTTTGGCAGAGCCCTGCTGGATAAGAGTAGTGTCCATTTCTGGCTCGCAGGAAATAATCTTCAAGTCCAATAATAGTCTCTCACCTTCCTGAAAATTCTGTACTACATACTGCCTGCCATTAAATGAAAATTTCAAAGCAAAGGGGAAGGCCCATTTGTATCTTATGTCCTTTTTCATGAGGGCAGACAATAAGGGCTTCATAGCTCTTCTTCTCTGTATTGTGTATGGCGATATATCAGAAAACATTTGAATTATGGCGCCTTGGTACTGTAGTTGTTCATGTTTGCGAGACTGTTTCATCACTTCCTCCTTAATGGAATAGAAATGTGGTTTAACTACCACATCCCTTGGTAAACCATCCTTTCTTAAAGGACCCAGGGCCCTATGTGCTCGGTCCAATTCTAGTTTGTGGTTTGGTATAGATGGCATCAGGATTTTGATAATGTCCTGTATAGCTGTATGCACGTCTGAGATAATTTCAGGGTCAGAGGATTACCAGAATCTATCTCTTCTTGATCTGTTCTCTAATTCGTCGATCCGTGCCTGAGCAGCTTCCAGCTGTTCCTGCATGAATTGCAAATGATCTGGAGTTCTGATCAGTCCGTGCTGTATTAACCTCCAGTTTGTGTTCAATATTTTCTATTCTGCTTCCCAGGCTCTGAAAATCAGCCCTAATCTCTCCTGTGATTCTTTCTGCATTTTGTGCCAGTCCTTTATCTAGCATTTCAGAAATTCTGGTGAATAATTCAGAGACATTGAAGGTTACCTCATGAGCCTGTTCAGCCTTTGTATTCATATGTGCAGGACTTTGTGAGGTAATTACCTCAGGAGTTAAATGACCAGCCTCCATGAGATTTTTTATTTCAAATGATGCAGGAGGGGAGAGAATAGGGCAAGTGTCAGAATTTGGTGTCTGAGGTACTATAGAAGGACTTATAGAAGATATAGCTTGTCTGTCAGTCAGTGAGGTCTCAACTGTACCCAGTGTACTTGTCTGAGGTACGGCGGCCATCTTAAGTAAATTGTTCTTAGCCAGCCTTTTATTAAGTTTCTTGCTCTTTTTGTAATATTTGCCCGGCATGAACTGGGTCCACAGTATGTCAGCTATTCACTACTGTTGTTTCTCTGCTCTTAACGGGTATATAGAACCTGTAATTCTCGTCAGAAAAAAGAAACAGCGTGGGCACCCTATCCCCAGCTGTCGTTCTTTACAAGGCTCCTGTATATAATTCCCCTGAATAAGGAATAGTTTACCCGGTATCTTGCGATTCACCGTTGAATCCGCAGTCCTTGGATAGGTGTACATCAGATGGGCCTATGTTCAAAAACAATGACTGCACCCAACTGTGAGAGTAAAGTGGGTACAGCAGGAGATTTGTCTATCTGAACTGTATAGTATGGGTGTAGGAACCCACAGGTTGAACAAGAAACCTAAAAGGGCATGGTCAGTTAAAAAAAAAAAAAAAATCACAATCATAGCCTGGTAACACGAACACTTGGGTACAGGTTTTTGTATACTGTATATTCTTTATATTAAATATAGCATCTGGAAATGTTAAAGCACACAAGTTTTCTGTATACAAAAGACAGTGGTGGAATATTACATAGAAGATCATGCTACATGGAAATCATACAAATTAACTGGTATAAAACAGTGGTGCTTATAGGACGAAAATATAACGCAATGGGGTATAGAGCTCACTTTGGCCACTATGAACTTTGGTGGTATCATAAGGGGGGGGGGGGGCATGTTTAATACATAGCAGCATTTTTATTATGTTGCCATTTGATCATTCTACGCTTTCATGTCTCATTTTCAAATTCCACTTTTGAGCCCTCAAGCTCATCCTGGTCAAAAGACTTGTTTTCAATGACCACAAAACACATGTACATTGTCCTTTGATGCTGTAATGAATGTCATACTTCCTTTCTAGGGCTAGGCAAACAAATGATGGATTTCAATAAATCCCCACTGTCAAAATATCCCTTTAAAGCCTCAGAAAAAAGCTCACAATTAAAATTCTCTGCTGTTTTAAATACAAGAAAACTATTCTCAAGTGCAAATACAGGACGTGTTAACAGGTTGGTCTCAGACTTTAATAATCCCACCAATACGCTCCAAGTCTCTAAAAACCAGACGCAGCACAAGAAATAAAAAGACAACAGTGATCAATGAAGGAGCAACAAATCTATGCTGGCTGCAACAAATTACAAACAAGTGGACTGTATTTACCAAGTAAATTGGCTCCACTAGATTTTAGTTGGGGGTATCAGAGCAGGGGTTCGATTACAAATGCACGCCACCCTTTTGACATACCAGTACTTATTTGTAAAAAAAATTGGAAAACCATTGATCATTTTCCTCCCACTTCACAATGTGTTACTTTGTGTTGGTCTGTCACATAAATGTTTTTGGTTGTAACATGACAAAATGTGGAACATTTCAAGGGGGTATGAATACCTTTTCAAGGCACTGTACATAAAGAATCTCCCCTTATTCAAGATGGCTATGGCCAGAAATGCTAGGGTGACGTTTTTGATTTCTCAACAAAATACATCTTGGAAATATGAATCAATGAATGGATGGATGAGTTTGCTGTGATTAAAAATGATTAGCATTTTAAGTTCTCAGGACTCAGATACAGTCCAGTTCTGCCTAAAGGCCACTTTTAATCTGGGGCGCTTTACATGCGTTTTAGCGCTAAAAATAGCACCTGTAAAGTGCCTCTCCTGTCACAAGTGCTTTCAAAATGGGGGACTTTAAAAAAAAAAAAAGTCCTGCAAGCAGCAACTTTGGGGCCCCTGCCTATTGAAATGAATGAGCACCAGTGCCGAAGCGCCTGCAAAGTGATTCATCAGTGGCGCTACATGGGCCGTATTAACCACTTTTTGGCCGCTAGCGGGGATTAAATGCACGCCGCTAAAAGAGATGCTAAAACTAGCGTTGCATTACCACCAATGTTCTCACTGCCCCAGTGGGAAAGTACCCTTTAGAACTGCCATTTTATCCAAATGTCAGATGGACCATTTATGCAGTAGACCAGGGGAGCAAAACAATTTTGCAAAAACGTACTGTCTTTTCTTTAAAAGGGTTGTTAACTCTTATGGTTTTTCACCTTAATGCATTCTATAAATTAAGGCCACCCAGACCCCCCATTTTACTGACCTGAGCCCTGTCTTTCTCACCCCGGGGACGAGCACACCAGCTACGGCTCGTCTGTCATGTCCTGATTGGATAAATTGATAGCAGCGCAGCCATTGGCGCAAATCCAATGATGTGGGGGTGAGGCCGTGTCCTGCTTTCTGTGTCAATGGACGCAAAAGCAGGACATGGGAGCACGCCCGCACGGGTGTCCCACAGTTCTGTTCTTGGGTTTATATAAGCTTTCTGAAATTACGCTAAATGATTGCAGTAACTAATATTTCCAACTTCTAGTAGCTAATCCACAAATCCCCACAATTAATAAAATGACAATAAAACTATAAAAAGCGCTAAAATTAAAGCTTTGAAAGTGACACAGTAAAATCAAAATACAAAAAAAAACAAAACAAAAAAACAAACAAAAAAAAAACACTGTATAATCTTACATATCCAGCTCTAGTGGTAAATTTAATTCATACTATTGTGGTTTGTAAATTCACAAAAAATGTAGCCACAATTATTTGCAGAATGTTTAAGAATAAAAAGGACCCACTGCACAGGTACTTGAGACATGCGAACAGTGGCAAATAATTTCACTGACATTCACGAATACTGTATTTAGTCACTGTTTAATGGGGGTCCAATCAGAGCAGTTATTTAAAACAAAAATAATAAAAAAAAAAAAAGGACGCATTTGTAGCACAGTCTACACTGAGAAATGAAGAACCCCCCAGCAAAAAAGCAGAAATCTTTGCATTCAACATCACACCGGTAATCAAGATACTTACAACACTAAGCCTTTGGCAGGATCACCCAAGTACAAACTGCTTTACTTAATGAGCCTCGTTCCCTGGCCGCAATGCCGCGGAATCTTAATCACCAGTAAGGAAGAAACAATGGAGTGAAATCTGTCGCTCTCAAGGAGAAAGACATCATAGAAGAGAAGGTGAGGGATTGCTTTGCATTTCTGTCACTGGCGAGTGGCTGCAATGCTCACTACTGTCTTATGAAAGCCATATCGTAGACATTATGAAGAAAACCTATTAGCTATACTGTTATGACAGAGCATAAGAAAACCAATTAAAGACGCAGGGGTAGTTTAGGTTATGCCTTGGAAAATAGAAACATTATCATATGTACATATGATTTATCTTTTCCCTTCCCAGGTCAACAATTACTTTTTAATTAGGGTGTTGTCACTGTCACCCTGCATAAACACGGATGTCACATGTGCCTGTATAAATTAAAACACATCCAGTAGCTACATTAAAACTAGTTTCACACACCCTCTATTTCATCTTAGAGAGAGTACTAATAGCTACTAATCCGCAATGCTAAAAACATGACTGTCCATAAGCATAAAGAATGAAAATAAGAACTCTAGGGGAAGTATAAAAAAAAAAAACAATTATATTATATATATATATATATATAATGGCACATAATTGTTTAGGGCAAGGAAAATTATTTTAATTTTTTTTTATAAATATCTGAAAAGTGTCATGGCATTTGTATTCAACAAAAACATTAATCAGAGAAGCAGCCAAGAGGCCCATGGTAACTCTGGAGGAGCTGCAGAGATCCACAGCTGAGGTGGGAAAATCTGTCCACAGGACAACTATTATTTGTACACTCCACAAATCTTGCTTTTATGGAAAAGTGGCAAAAAGAAAGCCATTGTTGAAAGAAAGCCATAAGAAGTCCCATTTGCAGCTTGAAGGAGGCCATGTGGGAGACACAGCAAACCTGGAAGAAGGTGCTCTGGTCAGATGAGACCAAAATTTCACTTTTTGGTAAAAAAGCAAAAAACGCTATGTGTGGCGGAAAACTAACACTGCACATCACCCGGAACACACCATACCCACCGTGAAACATGGTGGCGGCATCATGTTGTGGGGAGGCTTTTCTTCAGCAGGGACAGGGAAGCTGGTCAGAGTTGATGGGAAGATGGATGAAGTCAAATACAGGGCAATCTGAAGAAAACCTGTTAGAGTCTGCAAAAGACTTGGGACTGGGGAGGTTTCCCTTCCAACAGGAGAACAACCCTAAACATACAGCCAGATCTACAATGGGATGGTTAAATCAAAGCATATTCATGTGTTAGAATGGCTCAAAGTCCAGACCTAAATCCAATTGATAAACTGTGGCAAGACTTGAAAATTGCTGTTCACAGATGCTTTCCATCCAATCTGACAGAGCTTGAACTATTTTGCAATGAAGAATGGGCAAAAATGCCACTCTCTAGATGTGCAAAGCTGGTAGACATCCCCAAAAAGACTTGCAGCTGTAATTGCAGGGAAAGGTGGTTCTGCAAAGTCCAAGTAACCGCTCAGTAGTGATCAAGGAGCCTCCTCACCGAAACCAAACCACGGGTGCTGGCAATGCAATAGCAATGCAAAAATACGAAAGAAACTTGGACAGCCGCACTCCAAAAATGTTCCTTTAATTCAAATCGATCACAAAATGAACACGCCACAGCAAAAACTGGGACAAAAGCTAAATCTTCGCACTGTACTAGCTATGACTAAGCACTGAAGCTACAGTGCAAAACGTTAGCTTGCTGTGGCGTGTTCATTTTGTGATCGATTTTAATTAAAAGGAACATTTTTGGAGTGCGGCTGTCCAAGTTTCTTTCGTATTTTTGCATGGTTCTGCAAAGTATTGGGGACTAAATACAAATGCACGCCACGCTTTTTTCATATTTATTTGTAAAACATTTTGAAAACCATTTATCATTTTCCTTCCACTTCACAATTATGTGGCGCTTTATTGTTGGTCCATCTCATAAAATCCCAATAAAATAAATATACGTTATTGGATGTAACATGACAAAATGTGCAAAATTTCAAGATGTTTGAATACTTTTTAAGGCATTGTGTGTGTGCGTACATACACACACGTACATACACATACTATATAAATACTCAGGGCTCATGTTCATTTATACTAGCAACTTGGCCGGTTTACTTTCATGGATTCTTTATTGCTTTACCAATTCCAGACACCAAGGACGTGCTTTCTACTACTGCAGCCATATTAAAATATAACTTTACCTTAAAGAGAAAGTAAACCCTCTGAAACTTTTCCCAAAAAAAACCTGCAAGAGAAAGGCATAATGAGCTACTATGCATAGCATACTAGCTCAATATGAATTACTTTCCTGAGATCGAAGCACCCCGCAGCAACCCTCGTTTCTCTCCTCTGTCGCCACCATGATACCCGGAGTGACTTCCGGGTATCGCTGCTCCGGTGCCGTGACGTTACTCACGCATGCGTGTGGGAGCCATCAGGGCTCATTGCACCGTTGTCTATGGCGCGCATGCGCCTTAGACATCGGTGCAGTCTTTTCTGCAAATATCTCCTTAACCGTGTTGGTTAAGGAGATATTTCTTGCACCTACAGATAAGCCTTAATCTAAACTTACCTGTAGGGCCAAGTGGTCTGCAACCACTTTAATCTAAGTTTATTGTACTTCCCTGCAGGGTAACCACACACTGCTCCATAGGCATCCAGGGTGGCAGAAGCAGGTCACAGATGAATCAAAATTCAATCCGTTCAGCAAGGACCAGACAAATTTTCATCCATCCTTGACCGTTTCCACATGAGAGAAGTCAATCCAACAATTGGTTTCTCGCAAATAGGAATGTAGGAAAATATTTTCTTTGATCCCTGACTGCAGTCAAAATGTCTGCAGCGCCGATAAGTGTATTATGACAGTGTAGGAGTCCCTGCCGTCAAAATATATTAGCACAGTTGGGAGGATACATCTCTCTACGCCCCCCCCCCAATCCTCCTCAACCATGTGGATGGGGGGGGGGGCAGATTATGTCTTTGATGTGTAACTTTCTGCTTCCTGGATCACACTCACATTCAAGCTATAAAGGCTCTGAATCAGACCCGCAGATATGAGATTTTTCTTAGTATGAGGAGGGTGTTCCAGCATCACAACCAGGCATTTCAGTATCACTATATTATAAAAAAAAGTTTGTGGGGTGGACTGGTGCAGGAAATAATTAAATGTAAAATTAAAAACTCAGCTACTCAGTAGGCAAGCAATGCTCTATGTAAGCATTTATGGTCATATTTTCAATGGTTTCCTATCAGGTGTGAAGCAGCCCAACTGATGAACAACCTGTCCCCATGTAACCAATACAGTATGAATTTGTACCTTATCGTTGTGCCTTGAAGTCGGTCAATCTTCTTGTTTAATTCTGCAATGATGCTGTGCAGCTCAGTAATTCTTTCCTCGTATCGTAATGTTGTCCTCTCTTGTAAGTCCTCATGCTCCCTCATCAGATGTGATTGTTCACACTAAACAGAAATAAGGGGAAAAAAAACTATTAATCACAAACAGTTGCTGGATTTTCATCTGCATTGTGGAAAAATAAGAAAAAAAGAAGACTTCAAATGATACTCTGATGAAGGGAGGCTAAGCCAAAAAAAATCCAGCTTCATTATTGGAATTACCAAGATAAGAAGCCAGTGGACAATTCATCTCAGTGGTATCCACCCAATCTTAACTAGAATTTTAGCCTTCAATGGTATAGGTCAATTCTAGAGCAAGCACTATTAAAGAATAGTATCCAAGTGCATCTATATTCCTAAATAAGATTATGATTAGACATGATCCCCAAATCGGGGTAAAGTATGGGACTTTCAAGATGTAAAAGGATGTGTTGAAAGTAAGATACTTATGAATATTGATTGCTTTAATCAAACCCACATGCCACAATAAATAGGTCAGATGTATTTAAGGGTTTAACATTTGTACAAAAATTGTTTATATTATAATACATAGGTATCCAAAAAATATTAACAAGAGAAAAAATGCTACTTTCCAAACATCTGAAAAGTTGCTTCTTCATATAACCAGTGTTCTTTGTTCTACATGTTTCGCCCAATTATGGGGCTTCTTCAGGAACACACATGCCACAATGTACCCTGAATGTACCAAAGAAGCCCCATAATTGGTTATTGCTTCCTCATATAAAACTGGTTATATGAGGAAGCAACTTTTCATATGTTTGGAAAGTAGCATTTTTTTCTCTTGTTATTTTTTGGATACCTATATCATAATATAAACAATTTTTGTACAAATAAATGTTAAACTCTTTTAAGAAATACATTTGACCTATTTATTGTGTCATGTGGGTTTGATTAAAGCAATCAATATTCATAAGTACCTTACTTTCAACACATCCCTTTGCATCTTAAAAGTCCCATACTTTTCCCCTGATTTGGGGATCATGTCTAATTTTAGCCTTCAATAATAACGTCGCCATTTAATTAACAAAGTTCTATAAAACAGGTGGGCAAATTGAAATCCAACATTTAAATGACTTGATATAACCATAGTCCTAGGTTTTCTAATGGCTACATATGTATGCCCACTATGGCAAGAACCACTGTGGGTTTGATTAAAACACTGTCTGTCTCCTTCCATAGAGAAAGGAAGTGCAGGGATAGATTAGGGAGAGGCAAGTGTTTAATTGGATGGAAAAAGGTAACAGACTAATTACAGGACCACATTAGTTTGCATGTGTAGCGCTATACAAGTTACTCACTCCATTACTCGTATATTTATATAGCCACAGAATTGAAGGTGTCGATGCATGTGATCTATACAATGCAAAGCCACAAAGCAAGAGGATGGCACACCCACAAGAAAAACCTAAATGGTATTGTAATGCCCTTCACGCTTACTACCCACTGTCGTGTAAAAACCTTCAGTGTGTACAAGGGGAAGTTTTGTTTTCAGCAGCTTCCAGATGTAACAGATCCCTCACAGCAGGGCATGGCCAAGACCTGAATGTGAGCGTGAGAACAATCTCCCTTCAAGACAGAAGCCAAATACTACCCACTGCCCTGTGTAGTTAGTAGAGTTAGTTAGTAAAGCTGCACGATTCTGGCCAAAATGAGAATCACGATTTTTTGCTAAGAATAAAGATCGCGATTCTCGCGGTGTAAATTTTATTTTTTAATTCATTAAAATAATTTTTTTTCCATATACAGTGTGACATAAAATATTGCAACAACCACCATTTTATTCTCTAGGGTCTCTACTAAAATATCACACACACACATTAATATATATAATGTTTGGGGGTTCCAAGTAATTTTCTAGAACAAAATTTTTTATATTTTTACTTGAAAACAGCAACTATCAGAAAAAGGTTTAGTGTTTAAGTGGTTCCTAATTTACATACAGAAAGTCTATCCCTTTGATGTAAAAGACAAATTGATACAATGTTTAGACCCCTTTAAAGGGGAGTTCCAGGCATTTTTAAGGTTTATTAAAAGTCAGCAGCTACAAAAAGTGTAGCTACTGGCTTCAAATAAACATACACTCACCTGCATCACGGTCCAGCAACGCGCCGGCCGTCCCACTCTTCCTGAAGCCCCCACTCCCCCCCCCCCAAAAAAAAAATTACATGCCAAATGTGGCATGCAATGGGGCAAGGAGTGGATTAAGAGGAAGTTGCACTTTTGGGTGGAACTCCGCTTTAAGGTACTTTAGCGTTAAAAAAAAAGCGCCTGTAAATCGCCTGAAAGAAGCCTCATCTGCCATCCCAATGTGAAAGCCTGAGTGCTTTCACACTGAGGCACTGCACAGGCAGGGCGTCAGAAAAAGTCCTGCAAGCAGCTTCTTTGCAGCTCTGGTGAATACACCGCTCCTAAAACGTCCCTTCCCATTGAGGCATTTTTTTTTAAACGCCAAAGCACCTGAAAAACACCCATTAGCGGAGCTTTAACAGCGGTGTGAAAGGCCTCTAAAAGCTCTCGGGATTTCACATTGGGATTGTAGCTGAGGCTTCTTTCAGGGGCTTTACAGGCGCTTTTTTTAATGCCAAAGCACCTGAAAAATGCCCGAGTGTGAAAGGGGTCTAATTAGACTTAACATTCCACTGATAGAATGTTTTAAAACTTGGCAGACTGCCCAGACTGACTTTTGACGGCTGAGAGCAGAGAGAAAATTCTCTGCATACCAAAGATCGGCAAACCCTTTGTCAAAATCGCATGGGGGAAAAAAATAAAAATAAATCACGATAACAAATCTTGATGATTAATCGTGCAGCTCTAGTAGGTAGTAGAGAAAGCAACCTACACAGGGCGGTACTAGAGCAGCCTTCACAGGGAGAGGTAGGAGAGACTAGAGGTGCAATGAGGCTTGGGGGGAAATTTGGTGTTGTAAACTCTGTACACACCCCTACAACCTGCACTCCCTACACAGCACAATCCTAAACTCTGCATAATCTTACAGATAGAACCAGCCCTTTAAGGGCAACTATATTGCTGATGCGTGATGCGGCACGCAGTGAAATGGTCAGATTTTGTCTGCTTAGTATCTAGTATTACACCGATGTGCACTTCTCTATTGAATGGATTGGATGTTATAAACATTTGCCGTTTTGCCACATCGGTTACATTTCTTATTTTTTGTAAAAACTGTACTTGTTCTGAAAACTGTAATGGACACAATCTTTTTCTAGCTCGCTATATAATGTGTACTTGTTGCATTTTCAGAGCACTTAATTGTGTCAGTTAACTAGCAGTATTTTCTCTACACTTGCCTACAAATTCTATGTGCTTCATAATGCCCATTTCCTGAATGTGCCCATAGATGTAACTGTGTATTCCTATCCTTAGGAACAAGGTACATCTGCAAATAACATTATGGCTCAGCCCCATGCAACTGCTACAAAAGCCATAAAGAAGTTGTAACGTACAATACAAACTAGACAATAAACGGCATGGTTTATTCACCAGATCAAAAGCATAAAAGTATAACTATTCTGGGAAAAATGGGCAGAGAACAGGACAAATGAATATTACATTACAATACATTCTATTTTGAAGAATTGTTGAAGTTTGGTTGACTGTATGGAAAAGACAAAAGTAGGATTTTGCTGAAAGATATTGGAGGTATATTCTGAAAGGTCTTGTGGGACCCGCAGAGTGGAGAAGAAATGACGTAGTATTTTCAGCACACAGATGAGTTTAGCAGACTTTTCAGATATAATTAAATAGGCAGACATTGTAAGTCCTCTGAGAAATCGGAGTTTGTGGAAACAGAAAACATGGAAGATGTCAAATATTACACTCGCGAGAGAATGAAGTGTGATCAACATTGTACACCATTCTCCTGCTACATCACATGGATTACTGTGGATCTGATCACTTGTCAGTTTGAACGTATATGGGAAAAACGTGTCACTCAGATGGGTTGGATAAACAGCCGATGGCAGTTCTTTGCCGATTAGGCTGAAGTAGGCAGGTGAAGCACGGATTTCTAGATGGCAAGTTAGTGTGGCATTAACACTCCAGTACATGTACACAGACATGAGTAGGACTGTTCACAGGCTGAACGAATCTCAAGGAATGCTTAGAAGCCCTCGGGTACAAGCAAAGATGTAAACTGATTAGAAGCCAAATTGGAAGCATGACATGTAAAAGCTTCTGGGAAGGAAAAGGCAGGATACAGATCACAGTACACATTTTGTTTTATAAATGACATTGCTAGCATATCAGATAAGATTAATGGGTTTGTGAATGTGGTTGGAGTGAAAACATTTGATGTGTTTATGTGTAAGATACAGTAGCTACTTAAGGCCCCACTCCTGAGGGGCGAGTGATCACTTAGGTTGGAAACTTCCTGGCTCCTTCTCTGCAATAAAATACATCTGTATATCATACACATACAAAATACATGCATGTATGGGTACTTTCACACTGAGGCACTTGGTGCGCTGGTGGTAAAGCGTTCCTATTTTTTCCATTTGCGGATGCTAGCGGGGAGATTTTAACCCCTGCTAGCGGCCGGGAAAGGGTTTTTGCGGGCAGTTTGGAGGCGCTATCCCATTGATTTCATTTGGCAGGGGCGCTATAGGAGCGGAATTTTTACTGCGCCTCCAAGATGCGGCTGGCAGGACTTTAGCGTCCCACCAGCGCAACGCTCCAGTATAAAAACAGCCCTCAGTTTCACACTGGATAGAAAGGAGCGGCTCTTTCTGGGCGCATTGCAGGCGCTATTTTTAGTGCAATAGCCCCTGCAATGTGCCTCGGTGTGAAAGCAGCCTATAGGTCTGCCACTAGTTAGCAATAGGGAATTCACCAGTGGCTGGATACCGTACTTATTACATGTTAGACTATTTGCTCTCTAGGCCACATACAAACGGAATATAACAATGCAAACAACTAGCATAACTTACAGTCTAAAAAAAGTACCAGATCTCTGCAAAACCAAAAGTTCACAAAAGGATTATTTTTTTGTAGGAATTAAAACTATGAATGCACCAATACCATTTATTTTTTTTTTTTGTAGAAACCAGTGCCATTACTTTTTATCAGGTACTCGCTGATACCAATTAGCGATACCTTAATTTCCCTGTGTGGCGAGATTTGAACCCGTGCAAAATAAAATTTCTCAAATCGCACAGGATTTGAACAGGAATGCGGTGCAATGCGGTTTCCTGCTTCTGTGTGAACCCAGGCTCAAGTCACTATGACAAACAAAAAAAAAAAAGGTATCAGTTTTAGGCATCGGAGGATTTGCGCAAGTACTTTTACTTAGTATCGGCATCACTGAAACAGAGGCAGAGCAGCTCAATCAAAAGACATTGGTCAAGACACAACCACTGGCTGCCAGTTGGTCTGCTAAAGAGAAGTAGCACAATCCTCTGCTCTTTTCTCGTCAACATGCTCCATCACCACATGCGCACTGCACCAGAACCCAATTTTTGGTAAAAGGTAAATATCCATTTTTTATGGCCATGAAAGCATTCCAGTCTGAAGGTAATTTTTCTACCCATTAAATCATGGCTAAACATATTGGACGCATGTTAAAATATATTTTTAATGCAATGTTTACAAAAATATAATCTGGAACGACTGCTCCGTTAAGCGGTGGAGATGACCAGAGAGCGGCGGGAGAGAGGGCGGAGATAAAAGTGATCTTACGGCGAATTCTCCACAGAGACCATTTTTATCTGAAAGCGGACTGCCTGCTGAAGATGATACTGGGGTTATGGCAGCTAGCTGCTTCCATAACAATGATATTCCTCTTCAAACAGACGAAGTATAATGACGGCGAGCGGTCCGCAAGTGGTCGTAAATTTCAGTCATGAAATATGAACAAAGCATATCCCTTTATAGTGTGCACTTGTCTCGATTAGGAGCACCAAGTGTCACTTTTGTTCGCTGGTATGCTCCACTGCCATCAGCATGAATCACTTCTGACAAATTTTCTCTGACACCAAGAGAAAAATGGTGACAAGGGAGTGACCTCCAGCTGATTGACAGCCTTAAGGCCGTACACACGATTGGATATCGGATATTGGTATTGGATTATCCGATTGTGTGTACATAAGTCCTTTGGACAAAACTCCAAAGTACAAACACGCATGCTAAGAAGCAAAGTTAACCATAAGACAACATTAGCAGAAGTTGCCCAAAGGGTGGCGCCAAAGAGTTGAAAAAAACGTGTAAATGTGTTCGCTGGCCGACAATTCTCTGCCGTTTGTATGCAACACAAGTTCACAGCCAACAACCTTTGGACAAAAGTTCTACACTTTGTCCACGGAAAATCCGATAGTGTGTACCAGGCTTTAGTGTTGTTCTTGTTTGTTGTGAGGAGGGGGTGTGTGCCTTCCCTCCAATCAGCTGTCAGAGTTCTGCTCACTTTGATCTGTAGAGTGTAACTTCAGCTCTCCGACTCCTTTTTTTCTTAACTCTAAGGCCGCGTACACACGACCAAATACATCTGTTCAAATCGGTCTGGCAGACCGATTTGAGCAGATTTGTCTGCTGGGCTGTTTTGGTTTGATCGCTGTACACACGATCAAACCAAAATCCCCGCCGGCAGACAGCGCAGTGACGTCGCGATGACGGTGACGCCGCCACGTCACCGCACCAGGAAGTAAAACACTTCCGCGCATGCGTCAAATCCATTCGACGCATGTGCGAGCAGATATGTCTGCTGGTTAGCGTACTAACCAGCAGACATGTCGGACGGACGGATTCCCAGCAGACAGATTTTAAAGCATGCTTTAAAATCTGTCGGCTGGCAAAATCTGTCTGTCCGCCCGTACACACGATCAAATCTGTCTGCTGAAACGGTCTGTCAGACCGTTTCCAGCAGATAGATTTTATCGTGTGTACGCGGCCTAAGGCAAGCGTTATAATTCAGCACTTCAAATGGATTTAAATAGAAGACTGCAGACAGGTACTAGCGATTATTAGTGTTTTTCAGCTTTTTTTCCCCAATGGATTAAAAAACGCTAAAAAACACTGGCAAGCTTTTTTTCCCGCCGAAAAACTTCACTTTGAACGCGTTCAGAAAAAAGCCAATAAACTCCACTGCTCATTAACACTACAAAACTTTCATGTGTGCATGGACACATAGGCTAACATAGAGTGCAGTTTATGGGCTTTAAAAAAAAAAAAAAAAAAATGCCAATAAACCAATAAACTACAGTTTATCAGCTTCAGTGTGCATGGAGCCTAAGGGTTTACAACATATAACAGAAATCGTGAGAAAGGGTGCGATGCCAATTCCTATCATGCAGTGTGAATTTTATCTTCATAGGCTTCAATTGAACTTGAAGTAAACTAATCTCTGCGAATTGTTCACTGCCTCATGAAATTTGTGGTAAAATCTCAGTAAATTTACATCTGTCCACTTCAAAAACGCAAGGCAAATTCACACCTCACACAGGACAAAAAAAAACGGATCAAGTTCGCAGTACATCACATCACAGTAGTGTGAACCTAAAGGATCTAAACACAATTCTGTAGTAGTAACGGTCTCCTTTAACTGGTCTCTGGGGAGTTTTTGGGCAAGATACTTTGACGACATACTAAAACATTTCTATATGTGCAGGAACATTTTCCAAGGTGCATCTATATTTTGTAAAGACATTTGTTTGAGAAGATGTGATCTGTGTGTGGTTGAGGGAGAACGAATTTGGCCAAGACTGATATTTTAATACTCAATAGTCATATGTGCCCATCTACTCAAAGCAGGAGGTGTCTGTGCGATTATGGAGTCAGGCTTCAGACGCGTCATTTTACAACAATAGTTTGCCCATCAACTGAAACTAGTTTCTAGTAAATGAAAATACCATATGCTCAAACACTAAATTAGAGCACCAGGTACATCTGAAAACACCATCTCTACTAGCTTGTTCATTATTCTTAACCTGGGGATCCTAGACCCATAGAAGCAATATTTCAATAACTCATTCTATGCCACCAGGGTGATATTAACACGTACTAAATAAATTGGATTTTTTGTGACCTGGTGTAATTTTCAAAGGATAGAGAAGAAAACGGCGCGGTAGCTATTCCAAGGAAAAGTGACTTGGGAGAGAAAGCAATTAGCCATATTTAAACTTGAACAGAGGTCACAGACATCGGTTCAATGAAAGACAGAGGACTTGCCAGGATTATAATGAAGATGACATATTTTTGTTTAAACTTGAACAGAGGTCACAGACATCGGTTCAATGAAAGACAGAGGACTTGCCAGGATTATAATGAAGATGACAGTTTAACACCCTCTCATTACAAGTCCCTGGAGAGGAAGGCAAGGAGGGGATTTAGAATGATGCCATTATTTTCGGAAGCACAAATGGCACAAAGTGTCCTTTCGTGGAGCCACATCTTCCATCAGCAGCTCTACAACATTCCAATAAGTCAGCAGTGAGCAGCAGAAGTTCAAACGTTCCACAATTTAAATTAAGCTTTGCCGGGAAATCCACTTTCACAGAATGCCTCATCAGCAAACTTTGTCAATGACATCAAATCAATAGCGTAGCGCATTTTGCCAAAATCAAAGGGAAGGACATCCAAATAATTAAATAAAAAATACTTAATTCATACCCAAAAATCTAAATATTCTCTAAAAATAAATATGGGTGTTACAGTAAAAATAGGATATTCAGTACATATTACACAAAACATAACGATAAGTGAACACTTGGAAGCTAAGCTAGTCATTGGCTGCCTGCAGCAGTATGGATACAATTTAAATCATAATTTTTAAAGAGCAACTGTCATCTCTGTCCCGCAGCAGCTTCTCCTCTGACCTGCTGTTGATTAAATTACAGTCCCATTCTTTTTAATGGGACGGCAGGTGAGTGGATGCCCGCTAACAGGCGCTGCCATGATTGATCTGAAATGACAGGTGCTCTTTAAATGTAAGGACTTATTCTTGCTGGTAGTTACTATTCTTAATAGGAAACCTTCAGTTTGCTTGCAAGTGTTAAAGATTCTAAGCTGTCGGGTTAGTAAAACCGCAATATCAGAACCGACTTATACAGTGTACATAGATTTGAAAAACAATGGGATAAAGTAGGGTTGTCCCGATACCACTTTTTTAGGGCAGAGTACAGGTACCGATGTCTGTTTTCCCATGTACTACCCGGTACAAATACTTTTTTTTTTTTTAAATGTGTCGATACGTCCCCAAAAAAAAAAAATATGTTTTACTATCCAAAGTTAAAACAACAAGGGCAGAAAATTAAGAGATATTTTATGGTTCAGTTTTATTTTTAAACATATATTTGCCTACACTATGCAGTTTTTTTTTTACACAGAGTGGCCCCAACCCAGCTGTTCTGGGGTCCCACGGTGGCTTTCTCGGCTCCTCTCCACATTAGATAACCCCCTCTGGGAAGCTCCCTCTCAGGGGGGTTACCTTGTGGGGGCGCTCCTGTGTCATACACTCGGTGTCCACAGACACAGAGTGTACGACTTGGCCCCGCCTCCCTGCATAATTGGATTTGATTGACAGCAGCGGGAGCCAATGGCTGCACTGCTATAAATATATGCAAAGAAGAGCCGAGAACCCGTGGATAGAGCGATGCAGAATCACGCCCACGGGCTCAAGTAAAACAGGGGGGCGGACAGGCGGACACTGCAACGCGTTTGTTTTACCTTAATGCATAGGATGCATCAAGGACAAAAAACATGCAGGTTTACAACCCCTTTAATAGATGGAAAGATGAAAAAATGACTGAAGGTCCGCTTTAGGACAACCGGGTTAATTTACTAAAACTGGAGAGTGCAAAATCCGGTGCATCTGTGCATAGAAACCAATCAGCTTCAAGTGTTTTTCTTTTGGTCAAAGCTTAAAAGAGAAGTATTTTTTATTTTTTTTTCAGAATCATACTTGCCTAGGTGGATGTAGCATCAGTCCGATGCTGCATCTGTCCCCTGCCGGCTCTAAGACTGAGAACTGAGCGATTAAATACCACCGATTGCTCAGTTCCCAGGGCTCCCTGGGCAGAGAGCTGGCGACTGTCAGTCACAGATGTCTGCCCTGGTCCCCCCGCCCCCGTCACTCACTGGAGTACTGGGCTGTGGCAGGGGCAGGAGCAGCCGACTCATGATCTCAGCGGCTCACAGAGCCTGAGCTGGATGCCAACCCAGGCATGTGGATGGACTTGATGAACAACTGCACTTCTGTGATCCACAGGAGAAGTACAGCCAAACAAGCTTTGGGTGGACATCATCTTTACTTGAACAAGACATAGGGAAGCTGATTGGCTACCATGCACAGCTGCCCCAGATTTTGCACTCTCCAGTTTTAGTACGTATATACTCGAGTATAAGCCAAGTTTTTCAGCACCTTGTGCTGAAAAAAAGTCCCCCTCAATTTATACTCGAGTTAGGATCCCATTTACTGCTCCTCCAGTCTCTCTGGGGCCACTTTGAGCTGTTGCTGCAAGTGCCTCTAGAGGTCTGAATATCACTGGCAATCCGCCTCTAGAGGTTTAACAGCGGCCTGCGGTGTTTCGGAGTCGCGCCATTTTGTTGTAGCCGCGGGAGACCGTAAACAAGGTGAGGCTGCAGATGGGCACAGTGAGGCATAGTTGGGCTGCAGGTGGGCACACTGAGGCTGCAGGTGGGCATGGTTTACCAGTAGCTGCTGCATTCCCCACCCTAGGCTTATACTCGACTCAATACGTTTTCTTATATTTTTGTGGTAAAATTAGGTGCTTTGGCTTATATTCGGGTCAGCTTATACTCTAGTATATATGGTAAAATCAACCCCAATGTCTGGACATGTACAGAACTTTTTAATCTGCGAATTTTCATGGTATGCCACGTGTACCAAAGAAATGAGCCCCAAGACAAATATAGTTAAAATAGGGACAAATAAATATTTGAACAAGGTAGACTTCTGACCCACCATTCAGGTCAAGCTTTAACTGCAAGGTAACTAGAAGATTGATAGCGAGTTGCAATTGGTAGACTTCAGAAGCAGCAGTAAATACACAAGTGACTGCAGCCTGGGTTTCTGAGATAATTTATAGGGATAAACCCTGAAGGCTCACGATGGATGCTTCATTTTAATTCTCATGTGGCCTTGTACTCCCTATAAAAACTCAAGTTATCAACCATTATTAAACCACAGCAGTCGGAGCCTTTCTGTTGCAAAGGAGATTTATTATTGTATACACCTATGTGTGTGATGATCGCAATAGATAAACAGCACTGAACAACAGTTATTGCTATTCTCATTTAATGCAAACATCCATACATAAATATCCTTAAGACCAGTTCCTGTACTACAAGAAATTGAATCACTGAATAGTAAATTACAAATAAATATGAACACTGTCAGCCAACAAAGATTAACTTTGCTGTGCTCAGGAAAGGCCTAAAAAAAATTGAATCATTTCTGCTACAGGTAGCCTCAATTACACAAAATACTGAAAAAATTGTATAAACAGCAATAGTTAGAAATAAGCAACAGAAAACTATTTGTGATTGGCTTTTATCAGACTAGCTACGTAACATTTTTGTTAGTCTGCTACAAGTTTTTCCTCCTTACCGCACAAATCAGCCTTTAATTGCAACTATAACCACATCATAAAAAATAAAAAAACTATAAATAAATGGTGTATTTCAGGGTTTGACAAATTTGCTTGGAATCTAGGAGCCAGCTAAAAAAGTTAGGAGCCAGAAAACACGCCCCGTCCCGACGAGCTTGCGTGCAGAAGCGAATACATACGCGAGTAGCGCCCGCATACGTAAACGGTATTTAAACCACACGTAAGGTATCGCCGCGATCGTTGGAGCGACAGCAATAATTCTAGCCCTAGACCTCCTCTAACTCAAAACATGCAACCTGTAGTTTTTTTTTTAAACGGCGCCTATGGAGATTTTAAAGGGTAAACGTTTGTCGCCATTCCATGAGCGGACGCAATTTTGAAGCCTGACATGTTGGGTATCAATTTACTCGGCGTAACATTATCTTTCACAATATGAAAAAAAATTGGGATAACTGTTGTCCTATTTTTTGATTAAATTTTTTTTATTTTTTTCCCCAAAAAAGTGCGCTTGTAAGACCGCTGCGCAAATACGGCGTAACAGAAAGTATTGCAACGGTGGCCATTTTATACTCTAGGGTGTTAGAATCAAAAATATATATAATTTTTGGGGGTTCAAATGTGAGGAAAGGAGATGGCAGTGAAAATTGTAATTTTTCACTCAGAATTGCTGTTAAACATGTAATGCCAACAGCCACCACCAGATGGCGCCAGCTCACAGAAGGGAAAGCTTGGGACTTCACAAGGCCGCAAATCCGGGGCCTGCCACGATCGCGCAGCGGGGGAAGTCGGGGCACACGGAGACACAGGATCCTGTGCCTCCGTGCGCCCCCACCTCGGTGGCCGGTAACAGAGGCCCCGGCTTTGCGGCCTTGTAGGTCGCCAGGTCACATTTTTTGGTGCAATTGCGACCTGGCGCCCGGATATTGTCGACCCCTGGTGTATTGCATGCTTTTGATACACAGTCACTGAGATTCATTTTCTGTATTCTGCATAAAAACCTGCTCTCGATCTCCTCCTTTCTGTTCAGGTCCCTGATTCAGATAAGGATTTTGCAGAGCAGTGTTGGCAGCTCTGCACATGCTTAGTATTTCCTTGCTATCACATCTAAGCAGCTCATGTGAATATAGAGTCACACATGTGGGTGTATACACAGTGGTAAATGACAGTGCCTGTATGTATGTAGCCGAAACTACATACAGTTAATATAGCGTGCCCAGTGGGCGCACAAGTTGGTTAAAGAAATTGTCAATTTGAGCCACCTTGGTCCAAACTATTTATTCAAAGTGGAAGTAAACCTGGACATCATCTTTAAAAACCATTTCATTTTTAAATGTCTGTCTGAACACCTATAGAAGAACACATTGGAATAAAACCAAAGGTAATTTTGTAGATCCAAATTCATAAAATGGTTTTAGAAATGTGGCCGATGATTGCCCGCTACTAGCAAATATGTGGATGTTTATAAATGGATTACAGTGGCGTTGCAGCTGTAAATATATATAGTTTACTTGTCTCTTTCCAAAGCTCTAAGGGTCGTTTCTCTCTAGTGCGTCATTCCTGTTCTTAGCACAAGTCTCTACTGAGAACTATTTTTAACATGATCTGCACTTAGAAATGATATAAAGCAGGCATGTCAAAAGTCCGGCCCGCGGGCCAATTGCGGCCAGTGGTCCGGTGTCATAAGGCCCCACTGGTAATTTTTTGGAGATATAGAGATTATATACATATTGTGGCCCCCAACCAATCACAAAGTGGCGCTTGGGGATTTGTTGGGGGGCCACAACAGATATATACTGTATTTACCCTTCCTCGGAGGGGACAGGGAGGGGGCGTGATGAGTGCCATCAGATTACATACAGTAGAATCTCCTATTTACTCGCCGGCCTCTGTAATAGGAAGTCCCATCTCCAAGACTGGCATTGGACGACTGTTCTGCCCATCATAGAAAGTGGGACTTGGTATTAAAGAGTCCTCCAAGTAAACAGGAGATTCTCCTGTATGTAATCTGTTGGCGCTTACCCCACCCCCTCTGAGGCTGCAGATGCGCATTGGATCAGGCTGAATTCATGACAATGGTGAGGCTGCATTGGTGGGCACTGACCCTTATTTTGCTTCACAGTTCTTTAAAAAAAAAAAAAAAAACTTTCCTCTTAAAGTGAAGGTGCGTGTTATTCGCCGATAAATACGGCATATCCAAATAACACTCCCGAACTCATCCTTCGACTCTTCACCACACACAGCCACAAAGGCAAGAGAATTCTTGTTGGCCAGTGTATTCGTTAATTTGCGTTTAATTTTAATGGTTCAAAAAATGTCTGGTACAATGGTCGGCCCTCTCACATGTTCACTTCATCAAATCTAGCCCCCTTTAAAAAACGTTTGGGCACCCCTGATATAGTGGGAAAGAACTGCAGATATACAAGTAAAACTTGTGTAGGAGAATTTGCTTAATTTCCATCAACTGAGGTTATTCACTTCACTGGGTATATTGCAAGGGTTTACAACCACTTTAGCATATCTGTGGAAGGAAAAGCTCACTTCTCAGGACTGCAGTGCAAAACTCCAAAAGAGGTTGTACCAGTGAGGAGGCACATTTTTCAGTAGGCTATAGGTGATGCGATCTTCTTTCCTGCAAGCACTGTGTTGATGGGGGAATGCCTTCAGTCAAGGGGGGAGGCAGAGGTGAAACCGTGATTATATGCTAGCAATAATTGCATGCTAGAAATCCGACAGGTTGGTTGTAGCCAAGTCGATCGATGGATGGATGGATCGACTTGAGTACAATCAACTTGCCCATACATGGATGGAATCTCGGAAGGTCCCTGCTGAACTGGCCGACGTTCATTCCTAGTTAACAGAATGCTTCAGCAATGTAAGGGAAAATTGTATTCTCTTTCTTGGGTGGTTAAGTATTAAAACAATCATATCCTGTTAGCAGCTGGTCAGGCCTAAGGCTCAGCATGTGCAAGGAGCAGCTATTCTAGGCACTCCAGAGGAAAGTCATAAAATCTCCAGTCCAAAGAACCCAACCCTTTTAAACCCTTGTATTATATAAAAGAGAGTATTATTTCATTGTAGTGATGCTTCTCATTGCAGGTTCGACTAGAAATCAGATTTAGGCAAAAAAATACCTTCATATATCTAAATGCACTGCACATTTAACCCTATCAGTGCTTGGCTGTATGTCAGCAAATAACCTAAGGCCTCTTTCACACGGGCGGATAGAATGGTGCTTTTAGCTGCGGATTTTCTAGTTTTCTACTGCAGCTGAAAGCACACAATGCTTTCCTATGGCCCCATTCACACACTGCGTTTAGCTGCAGTTTCATTACGTGCGGTTTGGTGCAGATAGAAAAAATAGGTTTGACTGCGTCCAGGAACGATTTTGCACAGCTATCTGCACATAACTGCAGGTAAACGCAGTGCACTGTGTCAGCTGCGGATAGCAGCGTGAACAAAAGAAAAAACAACAGGAAGCACATCAAAATAAAAAACGGTTGCTATGGGGATGACAATAATGGCCAACCGCAGCTAAACGTAGCTGCATGTAAACGCAGCTAATCGCAGTGTACAAATGCAGCTGATCGCTGTGCCTGGAGTCTTGAATTTCAAAAGAAAAAAAACATGCTTTTAACTGCGGCAGGACAGTCGCCCGTGTGAAAGGCGCCTTAAGCACTGACCACTAAGATTTTATCAGCGGGAGATAAAGATTACCACAGTTCTTCCATGAAGTCTTGGAAGTTCCCATCGTGGTGTAAAATTCTTATTTTTTTGATAAAATCCACGTTTTTAGTCACCTCTTGTCCTCGCCACACCCTACACTGCGACGATTTCACAAGCCAGCCATACAAGATTGACACATAATTAAAGACCTGTGCAACCTTCTTTAGAGAGTCCTGCCATAATCGTGAGCAGACCTGCAGTGAGCAACACCTTGCAATCGTCAGTTTCACAATTCAGTCACACCCTAGAATACATATCCAAAAGAATATTAAAGATATGATGACAAGCTGAACCACTAGTTATCATAACAAAATAAAGAGAATTCATCTATTTATAGTCTTGTTGGAGACCAACCACTCATGCTTTCAGAATACATTTATTATTTTTGACACAGTCCCATAACAAGCAGGTGTGAATGATTAGAAAAACATTGGGCTTCCGGGGAGGAAAACGTGAACAGGAAACCGAAGACAACCTTCAGATCACGGGGGCTGGACGGCTTTGTACCACTGAACTGACTATGCCAAAAACTGAAGACAACCTTAAGATCACGGGGGCTGGACGGCTTTGTACCACTGAACTGACTATGCCAAAAACTGAAGACAACCTTCAGATCACGGGGGCTGGATGGCTTTGTACCACTGAACTGACTATGCCAAAAACTGAAGACAACCTTCAGATCACGGGGGCTGGACGGCTTTGTACCACTGAACTGACTATGCCAAAAACTGAAGACAACCTTCAGATCACGGGGGCTGGACGGCTTTGTACCACTGAACTGACTATGCCAAAAACTGAAGACAACCTTCAGATCACGGGGGCTGGATGGCTTTGTACCACTGAACTGACTATGCCAAAAACTGAAGACAACCTTCAGATCACGGGGGCTGGATGGCTTTGTACCACTGAACTGACTATGCCAAAAACTGAAGACAACCTTCAGATCACGGGGGCTGGATGGCTTTGTACCACTGAACTGACTATGCCAAAAACTGAAGACAACCTTCAGATCACGGGGGCTGGATGGCTTTGTACCACTGAACTGACTATGCCAAAAACTGAAGACAACCTTCAGATCACGGGGGCTGGATGGCTTTGTACCACTGAACTGACTATGCCAAAAACTGAAGACAACCTTCAGATCACGGGGGCTGGATGGCTTTGTACCACTGAACTGACTATGCCAAAAACTCAGTCTCCAAAAAGTGGCGAAGGCCTCCTACCTGAGACTTGGCAAGCTTCTTCTCCAGGCCATCGCGTTCCCGCTCTGTCTGCTGTAGGCGTTTGTTCAGCTCCACTATGTCTCCTTTTAAAGAAGCCAGGGCTGCTAGATGAAGCTGAAAGACAAACGATGAATGGATAAGTTTCTGTAGTCTGCACAGAAATAAAGCAAAACTTCTTGTACCAAAGGAATGTGTATTTATTTCAATAACATTTTTACATATTCATGCACAAATAGATCAGTTTGACATAAGTCTCTTAGGCTGCTTTCACACCGCTCCGTTACAAAAACACAGTAGAAACATGATTTTGTTGCGTTTTTGGCGAGTTTTCCCATCGGTCAAAAAAAAAAAAAAAAAAAAGGATATGCGACTTAAAAAAATGCACCAAAAAATGCAACCGCGGGTGTGTTTTGATGCATTTTCCATTTTAATGGGTAAGTTAATTTTTTTACAGCACCAAACATCCACCAAAAAAGCCGCATGCATGATTTTTAAAAGCACAATAGACCCAGAAACTGACTGGTGTGTAGAGTTCAATGTCATTTAACCACTTAAGACTCAGACCAAAATGCTGCTAAAGGACCTTGCCCCTTTTTGCGATTCAGCACTGTGTCGCTTTAACGGACAATTGCGCGGTCGTGCGACGTGGCTCTCAAACAAAATTGGCCTCCTTTTTTCCCCACAAATAGAGCTTTCTTGTGGTGGTATTTGATCACTTATGCGATTTTTTTTTTTTTTTGCGCTATAAACACAAATAGAGCGACAATTTTGAAAAAAATTCAATATTTTTTACTTTTTGCTATAATAAATATCCCCCAAAATAATATATATATATATAAAAAAAAAAAATCCTCAGTTTAGGCCGATACGTATTCTTCTACCTATTTTTGGTATAAAAAAAATAAAAATAAAATCGCATTAAGCGTTTATCGGTTGGTTTGCGCAAAATTTATAGCATTTACAAAATAGGGGATCGTTTTATTTATCGTGACTGCGAAATTATGGCGGACACGTCTGACAATTTTGACACATTTTTGGCACAATTGTAATTTTCACAGCAAAAAATTCATTTAAATTGCATTGTTTATTGGGAAAATTACATTTGCAGTTTGGGAGTTAACCACAAGGGGGCGCTGTAGGGGTTATGTGTTCCCTAATGTGTTTACAACTGTAGGGGGTGTGGCTGTAGGTGTGACGTCATCGATTGCGATTCCCTGTATAAGGGATCACCCGATCGATGATGCCGCCACAGTGAAGGACGGGGAAGCCGTGTTTACACGCGGCTCTCCCCATTCTTCAGCTCTGGGGACTGATCGCCGCACTCGAGTCCGGCGGTCCCGGAGCTTCGGACCGGGTGATGGGCGCATACCACGTCTGGGTACTAGTACAGGATGTACCTGTACGTACATGTGCCCAGCCGCGCCATTCTGCCGACGTAAATGTGCAGGAGGCGGTCCTTAAGTGGTTAAAGTGGAAGTTCACCCAAAAATACATTTCTAATAATACCTTGAGCTGACTGGTTAGACTCCGGGAAGGCTGTTGGTGAGTCAAATGTGGGTCAGAGAAGGAGCTGCTGCAGCACAGAGATGACAATTGCCCTTTAAAAAGAATGTTTTAAATAGTTGATGGAACTAGACGAGGAAGGTCCCAACCCTGCTACTCTATCATTAAAGGACCCGGAAGGAGGCCACAACCTCCTTCATGGAAGACAATAACGCTATATTAACAGTTGTTAAAGTGATACTAAAACACACCGTTTCATTTACAACATCCCTTCTATTTCTGTCTATGGATTATAGTACTGCCATTTTAACCACTTAAGACCTGGACCTTTAGTCAGCTAAAGGACCCGGCCAGGTTTTGCGATTCGGCACTGCGGCGCTTTACTTCGCATGTGCTGCACTATATAAGTTCTTCATTCATTCATTCATTTATAATAAAAAATGTTCCCTCAGTTAGGCCGATACGTATTCTTCTACTTATTTTTGGTCAAAATAAATCGCAATAAGCGTTTATCGGTTGGTTTGCGCAAAATGTATAGTGTTTACAAAATAGGGGATAGTTTTATTGCATTTTTATAATTTTTTTTTTTTTTTTTTACTATTAATGGCGGCGATTAGCGATTTTTTTCATGACTGCACATTATGGCAGACACTTCGGACAATTTTGACACATTTTTGGGACAATTGTAATTTTCACAGCAAAAAATGCATTTAAAATGCATTGTTTATTGTGGAAATGACATTTGCATTTTGGGAGTTAACCACAAGGGGGCGCTGAAGGGGTTATGTGTGACCTAATGTGTGTTTACAACTGTAGGGGGGTGTGGCTGTAGGTGTGACGTCATCGATTGTGTATCCCTATAAAAGGGATCACGCGATCGATGACGCCGCCACAGTGAAGAACGGGGAAGCCGTGTTTACACACGGCTCTCCCCGTTCTTCAGCTCCAGGGACCGATCGCCACACTCCAGCAGCGATCGGGTCCAAGAATCCCACAGTCCCGGAGCTTCGGACCGGGTCGCACGCCTGCAACCCATGGCTGGGTACTAGCACAGCACGTATCTGTACATGCATGTGCCTAGCCGTATATGTGCAGGAGGCGATCCTTAAGTGGCTAATAAAAAATAAAATACCTTTTTTCTAAATCGATATGGAGTTGTCACATGACCCAGATCTTTCCCAGCCTGTCTGCAGGAAAACATAAGCAGGAGGGTTTTCTAGTCCTCTCCTACTGGTCACATGTTCAATATAAAAAACAGCGCTTGGGATACAAAGTATAAACAAAATGATTGTTTTAGAATCATAAGTATATGATGTATATAAAAAAATCTAAAATAAAATCTTTGTATATTTATATGCAATAACATTCTAACTGGCAGAAAGCCGACAAAATGTGTCATGACACTCCAGCCTGTTTCTTAGAATAAGAGGACGTGAAGCCTCCATTAAATATACATGTATTATCTTGCCACCATTGTGTTTAGCTGGTAAGTGGGCGTGGAGAAGAAGGGGGGCAGTGGGCTGCCATTTACCACTGTGTATACACTCACAGGTGTAAATCTGTAATCACACGGGCTGCTCAGATGTGATAGGGAGGAAACTCCATGAAAACTGAGCATGTGCAGAGCTGCCAACACTGCTCTGCAAAATCCCTAGCTAAATTGGGGACTTGGACAAAAGAGGACAGCAGGATCAACCAGTTTTTTTTGGCTGAATACAGAAAAACAATCTCATAGTGACTGAGTGCGAGTATAAACGGCATGTTAGCATTGATAGTTCTTTATAATGTGGATTTATTGACACTTCAAGAGAGGCGGCACAGAGTGATTGAAAATTTGGCGTTTGTTCCCCCTAGTGGCTAATTTAAAATGATCTATATTTAATACAACAAAAAAATATTAAAGAGCGTGCCTGTAAAAATGAGAAAGACCAGTACAAATGCTGTATTTAAAAATAATAGTAAAAATATATTGCGCTAACTAAAATAAAATGGATAGATAGAATCAGGCAGCCAACACAGCAAAATGGAAATTTTGTGAATGTAAATATGTATAAAGTGTAGCGCCAATAGGGGGCCCTAATCAAAAGGAACTTTCCTGTAGGTTCAGTGATTAAACTCAGCAAGGCCTAAATGTGAATCTACAAGTGAAATGACCTACGTCTACAATCAAGCAGATGAGATCTTAAAAGGGAAGGGGCTATTCAAACCACTCCCCCTTTTTTTGTGATCACTAATTGAAATAAAATATATAACAAAAAGTAATAAGTGTGTATATGCACTAAATGGGTGTATAAACCCGTTGACAAAACACACAAAGTGAAAAATACCGGTGTGATCACTCGCAGTATAGAACCCAATGAATCTGTATAGGTGTTTCAAACCGATTGAGAAGGGCACTATAAAAGGTCCGTGACCGTGCAATCAATAACAATAGAATGATAAATCATAAAGTGACCGTGCAATCAATAGCAATAAAATGATAAATCATAAAGTGAAAACATATATATCCTAATGTCCACTGTGATTGAGTAGAAGCAATCAATCAAATGAATATCAGTCCATATTAGCAAGTCAGTGACCCGACCGGTTTCGTCTCATATAGACTTCAACTGGGGTCTATATGAGACGAAACCGGTCAGGTCACTGACTTGCTAAGTCTTTATTGCATTTTTTTTCCCCTTTGGGAATACCTCTGTCCACCCATCAAGGGGGAGAGTTGTTATTAGATACAGGTTTTTTTCTTTTCACGTGTGGTTTTGTATTTTACGTTTTAAGTGATCCCTGTCACATGTGTGATGTAGTGGAATTTTATTTATTTTATTAAATTGGTGGTTTTACACTATGAGGAGCCGTTTTTCTTCTCTTTCCCCCTCCTATGCCTGGGAGTGAATGTATACCATCACAGAGTTATTATAACATCAAAAGCCATCCTCTGGTTTTCCGGATACCATCTCTACCTGGCACCACTGTCTGGATACACGATTAGGCAATCGGCCTTTACAAGCCCTGAAGACCCCCCACCGTATGGTGAGCTGAGGGTCCACCTGATCCAGTAAGGGTACCTATTTATATCTTTACTGTTTGAAGATTGTATCTCGGATCATCTATCCCATTTAAGCATCTCAGAAGAAGAATACATTCGTTACACCGTCTGGGTGTATGGACTGATATTCATTTGATTGATTGCTTCTACTCAATCACAGTGGACATTAGGATATATATGTTTTCACTTTATGATTTATCATTTTATTGCTATTGATTGCACGGTCACTTTATGATTTATCATTCTATTGTTATTGATTGCACGGTCACGGACCTTTTATAGTGCCCTTCTCAATCGGTTTGAAACACCTATACAGATTCATTGGGTTCTATACTGCGAGTGATCACACCGGTATTTTTCACTTTGTGTGTTTTGTCAACGGGTTTATACACCCATTTAGTGCATATACACACTTATTACTTTTTGTTATATATTTTATTTCAATTAGTGATCACAAAAAAAGGGGGAGTGGTTTGAATAGCCCCTTCCCTTTTAAGATCTCATCTGCTTGATTGTAGACGTAGGTCATTTCACTTGTAGATTCACATTTAGGCAAACGCTGTATTAACTCAAAATAGACACTCACTAAAATAGACTATACTAAACTGCATAGTGAGAAGTCTTCCTAGAGCAAACACACATGTAAAAATGAGCAAAACTGCTAAAAGTATAAGTAAAACCTCTGTTTCCCTGTAATTAGCAAGCTTGGCCTTACTCCCTTCTACCTTTTATTAGCCTTCCTATTGGCATTTCAATATGAGGGGCAGAAGGTGGTGGAGGGCAGAGTTAACCAAGACTCTTAAAGGAGTTGTAAAGGCAGAAGGTTTTTCTATCTTAATGCATCAAGATAAAAAAAACCTTTTAAGTGTAGCAGCCACCCGCCCCCTTCCCCCCCACAATTACCTACCTGAGCTCCTCCTCTCTCCAGCAATATCTACGATCACATCAGCCAATCAGCAGCGTACTGGATCACTGTGACTGAGCAGCAGCGCTATAGGCTCCCACAGCTGTCAGTCAGCCAGCCAATCAGGGAGGAGTGAGAGGGCGAGGCCAGGTCAGGGCTCTGTGTCTGAATGGATACACAGAGCACCGAATCGGCTTGGATGACAACCTGTAGAAAGCTGCTGGCTGAGGGGCACTCGAAGGAGGGAGGGACTAGAAGCAGCAAAGAGGGACCCGAGAAGAGGAGGATCTGGGGTACTCTGTGCAAAACCACTACACAGAGGAGGTAACTATAATACATTTGTTGTTAAATAAAAAAAAATTCACGTCCACAAGAAAATCCACTGCTGATGCATTTCTTCCTGAGTATTACGGAGTATTAATTCAAGCTGTCTGGATTTGAGGCAAGTTTACTTTAAAACGACAAAAGTAAAAATGATCTCTGCATAACCCCACAATAGAAAGAGATAAAGGTTGGGAGGGTTAGAAATAAATGGCATGTTCAAGTTATGCTTTAAATTGTCTTCATTTTTTTTAAATACATAATCCTACAGATGGAGAATTGTAGAGCTGCTCAATATTGCACCAATCATTACATAATAAATCAGGCAATCTAAGTCACAGTAGGTTTGCAGTCCATTTACTTAGTGCTGGTCTGCAGGAAAGCCATGCGTTATAAAAAAAAATCATCAGAGAAGGTCCTGCTGTGGCCGAGAGCCATGAAAGATGGATATTTTTCCTTCATGGATATTACTGGTAATATATCAGTTTCAAGCGGTGTTGTACAGATGACCAGCATCAGCACCACTTACACAGCACTTATCTTAAAATGGTCATGTGAAGTAATCAGGAAAGACATTTATTTTGATAATCCTGCTTGCCTGAAAGGCCTAAGTCCAAGTTCGGTCACAGTAAGTGTGATTTATTACTTCAGTGGCTAAAGCCTTCTATGGTACAGTCATTGCAATAAAGTGTAGCACAACTATGCTGCACCGTATCAACCAGTTTCTGAAAATACAAAAAAGGTAATCAGAAAAACTGCTGTAATCCAACGAAACGAAAAATCGAAATTGCTGCAAAAGGAGCCATCAACAGTGTGCAGTTTCACAATGGCTGACCAAAAATTACAAACAATTTGGTGAGTAAAATGGAAAGCTGCTTTTAAAGATGTTGTAACCTGTGACAGGAAGTCAGGTAAATCTGTGTGTGTTGTCACAGACAGGAGATATATTTCTGCCTTGTTTAGACAATACACCAATTACTATTAGGCGTCGGCTGCAGAGATGGCCAGAGAGGTTTGGGGCATTAGAAGCCTTCAACTGTTCAAAATGAAGCAATTAAAGCCCCTATAAAGATAGCCTAAGGATGACGACTGATTGCTGTATCCTGAGGCTTTGTGAGTGAAGGAGCAGTCACAAACTCTACTGAAGAGGTGAGGTGCTGATGGATATTTCTGTGCGAGAAATATCAGAGACTTTTTTGTTGTTTTCTGCTGTAGGACCAGCAGTGCCAGACTCCATAGGTAGGTTCCTGTGTTGGAAAGGTAGACGCCTCAAGTGGCAAAGGTTTATTTTATGTTTTGTTTTGTTTATGCCGTTTTGATGCTTGCACATGTATCCAGCAATATGGAAAAATAAACCATATCATTTGTTTTCAATCATCCTAAACTGCCTTTTTGTACAGTTCAGCGTGTAGTGAACCCATCCAGGGGGTCACACACACCCGCTACCAAGTTAATCCCTCACACACCCAAAAAACAATAAATTTGCTCCTGTCCAGTTAAAGCGCAAGATATAGCCCAGCACAATTGTCATGTCAATTGTCCCTTTCTATGTTGTACAATACTTGACTGATCCTGCCTTCCCCTCTGTAAATGTACCATGTTTATCATGGCTGATCTGATAGTGTTGTCAGTTTATGTGTCTGTAATCCAGCTATCTCCTCTCCTGCCTGTGTAATTATAATCCCTACAGCTGCTCCAGTGCTTGTAAAAGTAAAAAAACATGTATTAAAGTAATTGTAAACGATCGTCTTGTAAAACACATTGTTTAAAATAGAAATGAAAGGCAAAGCATTTTTGAATAAATAAAGTAAAACACATTATAAATGCAGTTTTTTGTGATCGCATTCCCTCTGTTCTCAACTGCATAAGAGCTGGAGGTAGGGAGGAGAAGCAGCAGCAGCAGCACACCAAGCTTTCCCAGTGAATGGCTGTGCAGCGGAATGGGGGGGGGGGGGGGGGGGTGGATGTCAGGACAAGTTTAATCACTGGAGGAGAGTGCACAGAGTTCCCAGCATAGCTAGAGAACTGAACAGTTGTGCTGTCCTGCTTAGTGTGTTCAGTTTTTAATAGGAAAGCAAGGGGACTGGTAGGATTACCAGGGATTTCGCATAAATGAAGCAATACAAAGAGAACAGGATATTGTCTCATACAACTACATGGTACAGCAGACACATATCAGTAATATGAAGTGTTGGGGTAACAAATGCATTAATTACTTTGATCCTCTCGGTTTTAGGTCCCTGTTTAGTACAGTGTGTGCGTGTTTAAAGAGGAAGTAAACCCTCTTAAAATAATCTGGGGAAAAAACACCTGCAAGAGAAAGGCATAATGAGCTGGTATGTAAAGCATACTAGCTCATTATGAATTACTTACCCGAGATCAGAGCCCTGGAAGCGGTCCTCAATCACCTCCTCCACCACCGCCATCTCTCCCGGACTGAGTTCCAGGTATCACTGCTCCAGCGCTGTGACTGCCCGGAGCAGCGATGACGTCACTCCCGCGCATGGGCGCCGCTAGTGATGGCAGGATCACCTTCACTAACGGCACACTCAGTGCACCTGCGCCGTTGTCTACAGCTCGCATACGCCGTAGACATCGGTACCCTTTTTTGGAAAATATTACCTGCAAAAAAAAAAGTGTATTTTTTTAAAGATTAACTTATTCTTTAAAGGGGTGTTCCAGCCTTGTTTTATGTTTATTAAAAGTCAGCAGCTACATAAAGTGTAGCTGCTGGCTTTTAATAAACAATCACTTACCTGCTCCAGCGTTCCAGCGACGCGCCGGCCAGGCTTCGCTCCTCTCCCCCCTTCCCCGGCCGGCGTCCTCATCGTAACTGTGGGCACCCGGCCTTGACAGCCTTTGGCTTCACAGCCGGGCACCCACTGCGCATGCGCGCATGCGCGCGCGGCCCGCCGCTGAATGGACAGGCGATCGCATGGGACCTGTCATGTGTCCCAGACGATCGCCTACAGGGAGGGGGTGCTGTAGGTGATTAAGCTTAATCCCCTAACCAGCCCCTCGGCGGAAGTGGGACAGGATGTCCCACTCCTCCTGAAGCCCCACTCCCCCCCCAAAAAAATTACATGCCAAATTTGGCATGTAAGGGGGTGAGGAGTGGTATAAGCGGAAGTTCCATTTTTGGGTGGAACTCCGCTTTAAGAGACCAAGCAAGTACAGAAAAATACCTTTGGATTTGCCAGAAACACTCAGCTTGTAACCCTTCTTGTGGGCTGAAAAAGCACAGCTTTTTGCGGACTGAGTAGTGTCAGCCCTGTCCAATGACTTTTACTGAACGACTTGTATGCTCAGATCACCACAATATAAAGGCTAATCATTTTGTAGCCAAAGAACTAGGAGAGCTCTTTGAGATATCACAGGGAACAGAGATGAACAGGGTATGAAGTCATGTGACTAGAAGTGATTTGCTGAGTATTTACACCAGTACATGCACTTTTGTGATTGTTTTAATGCAAGAGTATTTCCTATTTTAATAAAGTGTTGTATATACGGTTTTACACACATAGGAGGCTTGTTATGCTTTATCTTAACATTATGCAGATGCAGCCGAGGAATTAAAATGGAGTTTCCATCCCAAATATTTTTCTTAATTATTGTGCTGATTAGACCTAAAAAAAAAAAAAAAAACCTGGAAATGCCTGTTGCTATGCGGTCCCACGAAATCTGCCTTCGGAATCACCTAGAGAGTTCTGACATCTCCCTCAGCACGCTAATGCTACTGGGAAATGTGTGTCAACATTTCCCAGCATGCAGTGCGCTTCCCCATTATAACTCCCCATCCTCCAGGAAGTGCTTGTGGGCTTCACAATGCCCACAAGCAAAATGACAACGGTGTGGACATAGTTTTATAAACTACCTTTTTTTAATAACTATGCAGGGCGGCCGATTGTAAAATAGTAAGTGACCAGATTTATATTATAAAAACACATGATGAAAGGACATGCATTTAAAAAATGTGAATTGTGGTTGGAACCCCGCTTTAAGGGACCTTTGGTGTCCTTAAGGGAACAGCACATTAGTACCCTGGGTATCCATGGAAAGTGGAGATCACTGGAGTGCCTTGGAAACATTTATCACTAATGGCTTATTTTCATCCTTTATGAGGTGTGACTTCTGTGAGCATGACATTGTCGCACTGAGGTGGAAGTCCACCGCCAAGTTTATTACTACACATGTTTTGTTCATATAAAAAGGTGACTGGAAGACCAGATTTTATTCAGTCACTTGTATGGACTTGCATACATTTATCTCTATACATATATCCCTGAATCCCTATATCTAGCTTTACAATATTTGTATCATTTACATACAATGTTTTGATTGCATTCAACTTGTTTCCGTAAGGCTGTGCTACCGCACATTACACACAAAATTTGTATTATCCCATAGAGAAAATGTGATTAGTTTATTTGTTGTTTTTCAGCTTTTTCATCCATTTTTATTACTTTAACTTTTTGTAAGGGATTATGGGTTAGAGTTTAAAGGTTAGGGGTTTATTTACTTATTTATTTTGTTAGGGGGTTAATAGGGTTTAGTATTTCAGGATTAATATTATGGTTAAGGGCTGGAGTTAGAGTTTTTTCCCCCCATTTAACCACTTCCATACCAGTCCTATTCTGGCACTCCTCTCCTACATGTAAAAATCACATTTATTTTTCTAAAAATTTACTTGGAACAATTTTGCTTTTTCATGAATAGAAAGAAAAAAAAAAAACACTTAAGTTAGCCCATTTTTTTCGTATAATGTGAAAGATGATATTACACTAACTAAATAGATACCCAACATGTCATGCTATAAAATTGCGCACACTGGTGGAATGGTGCCAAACTTTGGTACTTAAAAATCTCCATAGGCGACCGTTTAATTTTTTTTTAAAGATTACCCATTTAGGAGAATTGTTGCTCTTATTAACGTTTTTGCGGCGATACCCGACGTGTGGTTTGAAGGCCATTTATATATGTGGGCACAATTTACGTAAGCTTTCGCTTCTGCATGCGGGAATAGGGCCAACCATATTTTCATAGTTTATTTGCTTTTTTCTCTTTCCATTTTAAATGTAAACATCCCTTGTAATAGGAATAGTGCATGGCAGGTCCTCTTTATGTAGAGAGGGTCAACAAGGCCCTACATCTCTCCTCTAGGCAGGTAAGGCCGAGATAAAAAAAACACGATCTCTGCCTTTCCTGCTGAGTACATGGCAGGCCGGGTGCGACGTCATAACATCGCGCCGGTCCTAGAGACTAGATAATAGAGACTGCCGGGGACCATCTGGTCACCGTAAATCTCTACGGAAAAAAATAAAGCGCCGACAGATTCCTTCTCTGGTTTGCCGATGGCACGGGCGAGCCGGTAGAAGCACCGGAGGGCAACAGGAGGGGGGGGGGGGAATCACCTCCCGCCACCTGTAAGGACGATCAAGTGGCTGAACTGCAGCTATGATTGTTCTTACGGTGCCGGCTGAAAAAAAAATATCTGAATGATGCCTGCAACTATGCCAGGCATCTATCAGATAACCCCACTCAAAGTCCAGACAGCCATATGACGTCCTTGGGCGTGAAGTGGTTAAATATTGTATTTGAGCAGAAAAAACACCCCAAAATACTCAAAACAAGCATTTCCATGGATTTCTACGGAAAAAAAAAAAAACGCATACAAAAACACACTAATCTGCCAGATTTAAGCTACAAAGAAGCTTCAAAATGGTTTTGAGCTTCAGGTGACTTGTACTGGAGGAGATGTGAACCAGCTCCATAGAGAATTACGTTTTTTTCTCCTCCAGCGTTTTGGTCTACAAAACACTGAGGTGTGAATGGGGCCTCAATGTAGGTTGGTACGCCCTTCAACATATCCAGGTTACTTTCTACTTGCAAACCAAAGCTACTGCCCCTTTAAATAGGCTTCTAAAGGACTGTCACAAACACCAAGTTAAACAGAAGACAGATTTATTTTTTTATTCTGTTATTTGATTTATGTGTAGACAAATCACTATTGCATATATAACCTGCAAGCTTTACAGTGATCCCTGGATAATACTGTAACAATATTGGATGAAGAAAGCAAAAAGCAATTGCATTTCATAGGCTGCTGTTACATTGATTGATTCTAAGCACTCAGTGCTCCAGGATGGTGTAACTGTGGGGATGGAAGGAGTTAGCCTCCCTGCCTGTATGGAATATTAAGTATTGCATTGCCTAAAGCCAAGAACCGATCAAACACAAAACACCTCCACAGAAACGCTGTAAATTATCGTAACATGTGGAACACTATTACATACACCGATAGCCTCATCATCAACAAACTGCTAGTGTAGTATACACAAGGCTAGACAAAAAAAAAAAGATAAAAGAAATCTGAAATTTTGTAAAAGGGTATGTTTACAGTTATATCTATGAAATTCTAAACCTAAAGTCGGGAAGGAACTCGGTGTACAGTTCCATAAGTGTCCCCACAGCACAAAACAGATTGTGAAAACCCTATATCATTTTAAGATCAGGGGCGGCCCGTAGATTAAGGGCACTGCTCCCCCATCCATGCGTCCGACCCCTTTCAGGACACTGGATGCATGAATTACAATGTGGGGTGCTGCCAATGCAACAGTATATAACAGTCTTGTGGCTTCTATCTGTGTCTGGTTAGAAAGAGGTGGGAAGAGTTCCATTCTTCTCTGGTTGTCCTATGAGGTTGCATGACCCCTGACCCTCTGTCTGGACAGTGCCGATTTGCCCTGTGCTCATCTCATGCAACCTCCCTAAAAAATTATTGAATACAAATTCTCTAGCAACACACACCAAACTGAGCATGTCCCGAGGCTCTGTTCTATCAGAAGACGGTTTGGGGAAGAACGGGAGGAGCCGAGAACACAGGATCAGACCACTTTTTACACAATGCAGAGGATTAACCCCTTAGATTCCACAGTGAGTATAATGAGCATATTTCACTGCATATACAAACTGATTTTACTGTTGTGGGTTTAGCAACACCAAGTATATCCATCTAGTCAGAGGAAAAAAAAAAAAAAAATGTTGTTCAAATATGTTGCCAATCCTACCACCTCTGCAAACTTTACAGGGTATAGACACATAATAACCGATTCCCTTTAAAAATTATTAAAAATAGATAAAAATCGATCATATAATGTACCTGCAGTTCTAGTTTAGTTTTTGCATGCCGTTTCCAGTCTCTCTGATGTACAGAGCCACAGAGCCAATACAGGGCAGTGATGGTTTAGAAAACGAAAGTGATTGGTGCTGAGGGGTTTTAGACACACAGTAATCACACCTCCTTGATTAGTGACCACAGAGAGAAAGCTCCCAGTACTGTGGTTATTAGGAAACAGACAACCAGGAAGTGTGGAGATCAGAGAAGAATTACAGCAACTTGAGAGCAAAAATGAACAATGAGGACATGAAAACAGCAATGCATTAAGGTAGAGGAAGCTATTAAGATAAAAAAATCCTTTACAAACCCTTTAAGCACGATATAGCTATACATTCCATTAACTACTGCTAGCCTGTAATAGGCGATGTGTCGGGACAGGTATGCACAGATGTTAGCTACAACTATTTTTAGACTTTTCATTCTATAATATCTAGATTGTAAACAGACTGTAGTTGCTTCTTCATCAAAAGGATGCTGCTCTACTTACTACAGTTACAAGCAACACATTTTCTAAGTAGTATCACTACTAGCACCAGGAACAATCACACCGTGACAGTTTTCATTCTGTGGGACATACTTCAAGGTGACCCATAACTGGCCGACAAATCACATTTCCTGGTTCACAGCTCTGTGACATGAATGGTGCCATCTCTGCCATTCATATCATCAAACCTTTGCCAAGCATCTTAAGTGCCTTTCTCATCTTGGTGAAGTTCCAGAGGCGGTCACCCATTGTCATATTGCTATAACCTGCCATCAGGAGGATTACTAGTCTGGAAGAAGAGGGACTATAAAGAAAATTATTGATAGAAGATGGATATTTCCCTGCAATACAATACAGTCTTTTTACAAAAAAGGTATAGTCTTTACATTATTTTGTTTTAGGCAACTATGTGCCTGAATGTAAATAATATTAGTGTGTACTTTTTTTTTTTATTTGATCATTAGAGATCGCAGTGACCCTTTTTTTGCAGCACTGTACGTTGTGATGTGCTGCAATGCAGATGCTTTGGTAAGACGTTTTGTAAAGCTAAAGTTCAGGAAACATTTATTACCGTAATTCAAATATATAAAATAATATATAAAAAAAAAAAAGGGGTATACAAATTGACAAAAAAAAAAAAATCTAAAAAAAAAACGTATTTTTATTTAACCACTTCAACCTTGGAAGAATTTACTCCAGTGGTCCGCAAACTTTTTGGCACTGGGGACCGGCTGCCACCAGATGAGGAATGTCCCCTGCCTGCCACCAGGTGAAGAATGTCGCCTGCCTGCCACCAGGTGAAGAATGTCGCCTGCCTGCCACCAGGTGAAGAATGTCGCCTGCCTGCCACCAGGTGAAGAATGTCGCCTGCCTGCCACCAGGTGAAGAATGTCGCCTGCCTGCCACCAGGTGAAGAATGTCGCCTGCCTGCCACCAGAGTGCTGACTGCCACAGAGAGAGTGAGATGCGGGGAGGGTTATGAGATGTCATCTCTCTGCTCCCTGCTGCACTTCCGACACTGAAGAAGCCCACACTGAGGGTGGAAGAGCGGTGATGCGGTGCAGGTAAAGAGAGATGATGTCATCTCTGCTCGCCAGCCCGCTTCTCTGATCCAAAAAGCTGGGGATGTTGAGACTAGAGGTCCCAACAGAAAATTTGTAGGTGAATCAACCACACAGAACTATCAGCTCCATGAGCTGATGGTTCTGTGTGGTTGATTCACCTACAAAATTTTCTGTTGGGACCTCTAGTCTCAACATCCCCAGCTTTTTTTCCCAATTAATCACTTTGTTTAATAGGAGGATCCCATCCTACTAGGACGAATCACCACGTGTATTATTTACCCCAGTTGGATTCAGGCATTTTACAGTTTTTGTTTCGCTTCTCTGATCCACCCGGCTCTCTAATCCGCCTGCCTGCCTTGTTCTGTCATGTGGCCAGCTGCACCTGTGGGCGGCTGATGAGGGGCCAGGGCCCGGTAGTGGGCCATGGCCCAGTGGTTGGGGATCCCCGATTTACTCCATTCCTGACTTGCCATTTTTTGCAATATGGCACAATGTCACTTTAACTGACAATTGTGCGGTCGCGCAACTTTGTGCCCAAAAAAATATGACCCCCCCCACAAGTAGAGTTTTCTTTTGGTGGCATTTGATCACCTCTGCATTTTTTTGTGCTCTAAAACAAAATTTCCTCAGTTTAGGCTGATATGTATTCTTCTATATACAGTATATTTTGTAAAAAGAAGAAGCAAAAAAAAAATTATTAAAATCACAATCAGCATATATTGATTGGTTTGTGCAAACGTTATAGCTCCTACAAAATAGGTTATTCATATATGGCATTTTTATTTTTATATTATTGCGAGATTGTGGCAGACAGATCGGAAACTTGACACTTTTTTGAAACCACTGACATTTATACAGTGTCTAGTGCTATAAAGATGCACCGATTACTGTATAAAATGTCACTGGCAGGGAAGGGGTTAACACTAGGAGGCGATCAAGGGGTTAAATGTGTTCCCCTCACTGTGTGTTTTAACTGTAGGCGGATAGGACTGACTGGGACAGGAGACCGATCAGTGTTCCTATATTCTAGAACACACGATCTGTCTCCTCTCCCAATAGAAGATGGATTTGTGTGTTTACACACACAGATCCATGTTCCTGCTCTGTCAGGAGCAAACGCGGGTGCCTGATGGACATCGTGGCAGCCGCGCACGCGCATCGGTTACTTAGTGAAGTGGCAGTCGCACGCACCCCCAGGGGCAAGTGAAGGACGTCATATGATGCCCAACCAGGATGGGAGATCCCATCTGTGGACGTCACTTCAATATAAATTGGGAAAAGTGGTTAAAATCAGATTTTTTTTTATTAAATCAGATTTTTTTTTTGGAGTAAAAATATATCTCTAAAAAGATAGTTTTCTATTTAAGATACATTAATATTTTGTTTAGTCATCGTTAAATGTAGCTTAGTTATGTAGCATGAGGCCGCATATGCTGCAATATTACATTTTTGGTAAACTCATATAATGAATCCAAGCTCTGCAAGCTGAGATAACATGCACTGCACTGATGCTTTCACACTAAGTACCAGCAAGAATAAGTCCTTTCATTTAAAGAGTACCTGTCCTTTAAGGTACATCATGGCAGCGCATGTTAGCAGGCATCTACTGACCTGCTGCCGCCACGTCCCTCACCTTGTTGTGACAGTTGCCATTTAAAAATGATGGTTTAAATCAAAGCCATCCTGAAAAAGAACAAAAATCTTGCTTTGTGTGTGCAACAAATGCCTTGGCAAACCATATTGAAAGGAGAGATGCAGAAAGGACCCAGTAACTACTCCAATAGAGGTTGCCTAAAAAAAGCTACGGGGGGTGGCGGCGAAAGAAGCTACGGGGGGTGGCAATCAGACCTGTCATTCTGGAAAAAGGGCAGCAGCAACCAGTCTATTACAGGAAAAGTTTTATATTTGGATTATTGCACAGAACTGGAATTACATAAACTACACCAAAATTTATGTAAACATACACATCTCTTATTTATACTTTGCTTATTCTGGAGTGCAGCTTTAAAAATGAACGGCATTTAAGGGTGACAATGTGAATGTGCGCTTTACTGTAAACCCAGCAAACGTCAAAGTAACTTTTTTTTTTTTTTACTTTTCGGCTGTGATTCAGTGGCAGTTCCCGCATTGCACAGTGGTTCACACAGAGATCTGCGAACGGCTGGGGGTGTCAATGTAAAGTTAATGACAACCCAATCGGTTCGCAGATCGCAGTGCGAACTGTGAAATGGTGCTAGAATCGGATTGCATGGGCAATTTCAGCCATGCCGTTTGTATGGCTGAAATCGCTTTGCGCAGACACTGCATGTGATCCACACAGCAATGCGGAGCGAATCACATGCACTGTCTGCATTGCACTAGTGTAAACCTAGACTCAAAAATGTGTTAAACCAGTTGTAATCGTAAAATAGAAAAAAAAAAATAACAAACATGTCTATACTTAACTGCTCTGTGCAATGAATTGCATAGAGCAGCTTCAAACCTCCTCTTCTCGGGTCCCCCATAGGCACTTCTGGCCCCTCCTCTGTCGAGTGCCCCATGAGGCTCCACTTCCTATGGGGGCACTTGAGCATGCACGGTCCCGAGCCGCGCTTCTGCATCCACTGACACAGAGCACTGGAAGCAAAACCCAGAAGTGAGGGGAGAGAAGAGCTGCAGAATGAGGACTCGGGTAAGTAAAAAGTGTGTGTAAGGGGGGGGGGGGGGCGTCTTGTCTTTTTTCTTGACATTTTTTTTTATTGATTTTTATATGTCAGTGCTGCTGATCTGATGCTGCAGCCACTTTGTTTCTACTGGTGTGCACTCCAGTGATACTTACATGGCATTTCATCAGGCAGGTTTCCTGATGGTGACTACAGAGGACCATGCCATGTGTTCAAACAATCACTTGGAATCTCTATCGGAAGCCCATGTGACAGGGCGATGACACAAAAGCACAATTGGGAGACAGGACACAGTTGCCCTAAAAAAGGAAGTGCCTGAACAAAGACCTTTAACAAAGGATAACTTGTTATTTTAATTGCAGTTGCAAATTTAAAGACATATGAAAAATGTCTGCTGAAATGATATTAAGGTAAATGCCATCAGTAGTCAATATATGCAAAATACAAGAAACTATAGAACACCCCCATAACGAGTCATATACAGTAAAACCTTGGATTACAAGCATAATTAGTTCTGGAAGCATGCTTGTAATCCAAAGCATATGTATATCAAAGTGAATTTTCCCATAAGAAATAATGGAAACTCAAATGATACGTTGCACAACCATTTATTAATAAGTCTTTCAGTTTATAGTCCATATAAAAATATTATAGCAATGTGATAAAAATTGTGTATCCATAAAATGTCCATCCACAAATCGGAGCCTCGCTAAGGGTATTAGAAGCAAAATCCAGCAGGAGCTACATAGTATAAAAGAGAAAAGGTGCCTCTAAGTGTAGAAATATGTTTACATTTAATGAAGGTACAACATTTAGCAACTTGCATGGTTGATGATTAAAACAGGCACATCTAAGTATGCAAGAATCCGGGGTAAAGCTGTCCACAGACCGTCCTCCACACCGCCGACTCTCACCGCTGTCAGTCTGCCGTTGTGACCGGGAAGACTACCCTGCAATAGAGTGATCCGAAAGAGAGTCTTGAACCACTCATGGAGAGCAGCGTGGAAGGGAATATGTCAATGGTGGTGCGGAGGATGGTCTATGTGGACAGCTTTACCCCGGATGCCTGCATACTTAGATGTGCCTGTTTTAATCAGCCATGTGAGTTTCTAAATGTTGTACCTTAATTAAATGTAACCATATTGCTACACTTAGAGGCGCCTCTCTTCTATTTTATACTCCGTGACATGACGCTACTCTTGTATCAAGACATTGCTTGTATATCAAGTCAAAATGTATTAAAAAATTAAGCTGGTCTTACAAAACGCTCTCAAACCAAGTTAGTCTCAAACCAAGGTTTTACTGTATTGCTAAACATGGAAAATGCATCAAGATGCGTTGCCTACAGTCATCCCTAACATGTAAAACTGGCCATACATGTATCAAAATTCGGCTGGTTCAGCAGGGACCAGCCTAATTTTAAAACCATATATGGTCACTGTGGTTGAACAGGAATGGGGATTTGGTCAGCCAGCTGCAGCCACCGATTGTTGTAAATTGACAGCAGAACAGTCCTGCTGTCAGAATGCAATCCTCCAATCCACCTTACTGGCCCGTTGGCGGATTGAAAAAAAATGTATTAACAATCTATGGCCAGCCCTATACTGCCATTAAGAAGATTAAATAAAATGGCACACTTGCATTTCTTTTTTTTTTTTTTTTTCAAATATCAATTTTTATTAGTTTTTCAACAAAGAAATACAGAAAATAACATAACATAACCTAGCAAGCTGTGGCCTCACCCGACCAAGTCATACGCCTATACACATAACATGGAGATACACATTCCAACTGTATAGCCTAGGATAAAGACTGTCGCCCCAACCAGTGTAGCGCCAGGGAACTTCCCACATGCAAAACCTAAACAGTTCTGCTCCAGTCAGTCCGTGCCTGTAACATCAACTGGCGGAATTCGGCCCTGAACTAGACAATGTCGGTCTGCATACGGCGAAACTGCGTCTGTGGTTCAAAATCAAACTCCACGCCCTATTATGTAGCCAATGGTCGAGGAAACCACAGAAAGAGAGGCAGAGCAAAAGGAGGTATAGAGAGAGAGAAAGAAGTAGGAGTAGATGTACGAGTGAAGGAGTGGGGAGCCAGAAGCAAGGGAAGGGGAAGGGAGGGAGGGTGGGAAGGGAGAGGGAGGGTGTATTCGGCGCGGGGGTGGTGGACACAACGTCACTATCGGCCTGTGTCGGGCCGACATCCAAGGGTCAGTCAAGAGTTCAGTAGGGATTGCCCTTCATCAGAATATATATATAAGTTCCACAGCATCCAAGCGTTAGAGTGTTTTTCCTGTCTGTTCTGGGCTGTAAGCACAAGGTCTTCTAGGTTCTTGATTTCCTCTACCTTACGCAGCCACAGTCCGACCGATGGGGGAGTGGTTTGTTTCCAGGTAGCCGGTATGCAAGATTTAGCGGCATTTAGTAGATGCCTCACAATAGATTTTTTGTAAGAACGTGTCGGGACTGTGGAGGCGTGAAGCAGGAAGAAAGCTGGGTCCTTCGAGATTGTATGATCAGTGAATTTTTGTATGGTCGCCTCAACCGTCGCCCAGAAGTGGAGCAGCAGCGGGCACGACCAAAAGACATGGAGTAAAAGTCCCTTATCCTTTAGACAGCGCCAGCATTTATCAGAGGTGGTAGGAAAGAATTTGTGCAGGAGCTGGGGCGTATAGTACCATCTGGTTAGGATCTTGTAGTTTGTTTCTTGGATTCTTGTGCAGATGGATGATTTTAGGGAGAATTGAAGGATATTTTGCGTCTGTACGTCAGTAAAGGTCTGCCCCAGGTCTCGTCCCCATGCGTTTAGAAACTCCAGGTCAGGTTGTATCGGCGGGGTGTTTAGTAGGGAGTACATCTTTGAGAGTACTTGAGTCAGCACCCCGTCGTCTCTGCAGTAGTCTTCGAACGTCGTCAGGTCTCGGGTAAATTGTCTGGGTTCTGGTATTGAGTGAATGAAATGGTGCAGCCTAATCGCTTTCCAAAACGGCAGATGGAAGCCCCCCGTATCGCTCGTCAGGGTATTGATCGACGCCCATCGGCCCCCGTTCACAAAATGTTGTGCGCAATCTCTACCCGTCGCCACGAGCTCCCCGTAATCCGACGGGCGCAATCCCGGTGGAAACGACGGGTTACCGAGGATAGGGAAAAGTGGGGACGTCTTAGACGTCAGGGTGGCTGCGTCTGCAATCAGCGAACCGACGTGCAACGTAGCGCCTATGGTGGGATGTGTCTTCATGTCTAACGGGAGTTGGTCTTGGCACCACACCGCCCCCCGCAGCGGCACCTGGGCCTGTTTCTGTTCTATCTGCGTCCACAGTTTAAGGTGACCGTGTCTATTCCAGTCGATAATCCTCCCTAAATGTACTGCCTGATAGTAGTGTTTAACGTCTGGCAGGGCCAGACCTCCGCACTGCTTTGGGAGAGTCAAGTATCGCATGCGCAGCCGCGGTTTCCTGTGTGCCCAGACAAATTTGGTGAAAATGGCCTGTACCCGTTTAAAAAATGAAGCTGGGATCCTGATTGGCAGGGCTTGAAACAAAAACAGAAATTTCGGAAGGATGCACATTTTGAGGAGATTGCATCTCCCAAACCAGGAGTGTAGCCCCTTATTCCACTCCTCGAGCAGCCCTCTGGCCTTAGTTAGCATCGGGGGGAAGTTAAATGTGCGCGTCAGGTCGCTCGGGATGCATGTCCCCAGATAATTAAGGTGGCTATCAGACCACTTGAATTTAAACTGGGATCTCAGAGGGGCTAAAGCCTTTGGGGCCAGATTTACCCCCATGGCTGTTGATTTGTCAAAGTTGATTTTCAAATTGGAAAAGACCCCATAATTTCGGAATTCCTTAACCAGATTCGGCAGCGACACCACGGGATTGGTGAGGGAGAACAAAAGGTCGTCCGCGTAGGCTGAAATCTTGTAATGGCCTTGATCAATCTTAATACCCGTTATGTCAGGATTCTGCCGGATCGTGCCAAGGAATGGTTCCAACACCAGGGCAAAGAGAAGGGGGGACAACGGACATCCCTGCCTAGTGCCGTTAGAAATAGTAAAGGGTTCTGAGAGGACTCCATTAGCCTTGACCTGGGCAGTCGGTCCCGTGTAAATTGCTGAGATCCAATGTATCATCTTACGGCCTAAACCAATATGCCTGAGGACGGAGAGCATAAATCCCCAGTTGACCCGATCAAAGGCTTTCTCAGCGTCAGTGCTGAGAAAGACACATGGAATCTTGAGTCGTGAGGCCCTATGAATTAGGTTGAGTACTTTGGTAGTATTGTCCCTGGCTTCCCTGGACGGGACAAAACCCACCTGGTCTAAATGTACAATCTCAGTCAGGTGTCGGGACAGTCTGTTGGCCAGAATTTTAGCAAAGAACTTGAGGTCAGTGTTCAGGAGTGATATAGGTCTGTAGCTGCCACAAGCAGCAGGGTCCTTGCCTTCCTTAGGAATGAGGGAAATGTGGGCCCTCAAGGTGTCTCTCTGAAAGTGTCCCCCGTCTGCCAGATTGTTAAACAATTTGACCATATATGGGCCCAGAACCGGTAGAAGTGTTTGATAATATTGTAGTGTAAAGCCGTCGGGGCCCGGTGCTTTCCCCGGTTTCATTCCCTTAACCGCCCCCTGTAGTTCTACCAGTGTAATGGGTTCATCTAGGGCCACTCCTGCTCCCTCGGGAAGCTTTGGGATATCTGAGTTAATCAGGTAGTCTCTAACGGTAGCGTCGCTAGTATGTTGTTTCGGGAGGTTGTATAAGGAGGAGTAGAATTCTTGGAATTCCCCTGCAATGCGAGTGGGCATAGCCTGTTTTTGTCCCGTCGAGGAAATAATGTGGGGAATATATGTCTGACGTCTCTGCCTTTTGACCGCATTAGCCAGTAGCTTCCCGCATTTATTTCCGGACTCATAGGATAACTTCCTACAAATCTGAAGAGCTGCCTTGGCTTTGTATCTCAGGACGTCCAAGGTCTGTCGTCTAACGGTCAAGAGTTCTGCTTCTACAAGTGGGGTTGGGTTATGTTTATGTTTTGCTTCTAAGTCTTGGATCTTATTTAGGAGCCCTAGGAGCTGTTTTTCTCTTTCTCGCTTAATGCGTGCGCCATGTTTGATCAGAACTCCCCTTATGACTGATTTGTGCGCCTCCCATAGTATGCCCGGGTCACAGTTCCCAACATTGTTGGTACTGAAATAGTGAGTCAGTTCGGACGTCACATCAGCCAGCACAGTAGCGTCCTGTAGTAGACTTTCGTTCAGCCTCCAGAACCGTGTGCGGGGTGACGTGGTCTGTGATAGAGAATAACGTAGAGTTATGGGTGCGTGGTCCGACCAGGTGATATTCCCTATCCCCGGGTCGTGTGCCGCCTCTAGGTTGCGGTGCGGTATCAGGAAATAATCGATCCGCGAGTATGTTTTGTGTGGGGGGGAAAAGAACGTGTAGTCCCTTTCTCCTGAATGGAGAAGTCTCCAGATGTCTATCAGTTGTGCTTTGTGAAGAGCCCTGGCAATATTTCTCTGTACACTGGGCCTCACAGCGGAGGTGCCGGAGGATGTGTCTACCGGTGGGACCAGCGGCACATTAAAATCCCCTCCCAGGATCAGCTGGCCCTCCGTAAAATCCATCAGGAGGGACAGTGTACTGCGGAGGAAAACATCCTGTCCGTCATTTGGCGCATATATCGTGGCTAACGTCACTAGCACTTCACCTATCAGCCCTTTAAGAAAAACGTATCGACCCTCTGGGTCGATCTTGGAGTCCCGGCAGGTCCATGGTACGCAGCCTGCTAGGAGTATAGATACCCCTTTCGATTTGTGTAAAGGGTTCGTCGCATGATAGGTTATGGGAAAGTGTCGGTTTTTCAAGCATGGTGGGGAGCCGGTCTTAAAGTGGGTCTCCTGAATGAACGCTAGCCCTTCTAAGGTCAGACAAAAGCATACGACGCTTCTCCGGGATATTCAGCCCCTTGGCATTCAAAGAGAAAAAGGTGATTTGGTCCATCACGACCGCGCCGGTTGGGGGGGAAGGGGGGGAAAAGGAAAGAGAGGGGGGAGGGGGGGGGAAAGAGAGAGACAGGTAGGAAAGTAAGAGTTGAGAGATGCGAGAGCAAGATTAGCTCTAAAAAGAGTACGGTGAGCCCAGAATATTCACCGTGATCCTAATCACAGTTGATTGGCAAACTCCAACCAACTGAGGTGCAAAATGTTGCACAGAAGCACCCTCCGGACAACACCGGGTGTAATGCCTCTAACTAGTGGGGAGGAGGTTAGACTACGACCGGCGTAGAGCCCCCGGCTCCGCCCAGCCCCCCCGGCCCTAAGGATTAATTATGCATGTACTCAGACAAACCTGTGTAATTAAGGAGGAATAAACATAAAACGTAAAACACAAAACCAAGAAAAAATTGAACAGTTAAACAGCAAACAGAGTATACGTAGTTCTGGGGGAGGACCATGCATTCTCTTCACTTATAACTAGAGCCATCTAGCTCACCTCCGGGTCTTCCGTGTCACGTGCCCCAGTGCTCTTGGAAAACTCATACAAGCCCCATAACTTCCTGCCATGTCCCCCTCCCGCCAGCACCCTCCCCAAGCCCCCCCCCAGCAGACCGGCATGGTCCCCCATATAGTACAAGCCCTCCCTCCCCACTCCCAATACGCTAGCTCAACCACAGCCAATAATACGTGAAGACCCCTACATGGACAGATAGGACCTCATGCCCTGTTGCACAGTACCCCATGCCCTGTTACACAGAACCCCCAGTGTGGCATCTAGTGTAGAAAAGTGTCAATATCAACAGAGAGTCTAGGATCCCCTAGTACTTCAGGGAGTGCACCCGTGTAGGCTCCTCGGCACTTCAAGTAGAAGGATGAGTATCACAGTATTTCCCGGGGAGCGGGTCCCTGTCTGGGGGTCTCAATGTAGGCCGTGTAAAGTGCGTGCGGGAGGGGGGAGCGCATGCATAAATCTCCCGTGGGTCCCGGAGGGGTAACATCAAGCAATCTCGACCTACATCAGGGTGTAGGGGGGGGGGACAGCAGCGGATCGGGATCAGGAGCCCACCCTCCACCCCAACAGCCATGCCCTCCCGCAGTCCCAGCTCTGCACATCCAACATTTCTCCAGGGGCCTGGCAACTGTGTCAATGGTCACCGGGGGGGGGGCAAGGTCATAACCCAGCTCCCTGCGCAGGAAATTTCAAATCGGGGACGTGAACAAAAAGAAAAAGCATAAGTAAAATCAAAGGTTGTTATCACCCGGTGTAAGGCTCTGGAAGTCGCAAGTGTGTGTGCATGGTCTCACCGCAGCAGTCACCGCTACTAGGCTTCTCTGGAGTCCTCCGGAGGTGAGACCCGAGGCCTCTGTCTGCTCCTCTGCGGACGCGGTGATCGAGATCTTCTCTGGCTTGGCCCGCCTGTTCTGGAAGGGAAGCTTGGAAGAGCCTGCAGCCAGTCCGGGACATCAATTGGGTCAGATTCCAGGAAGGCAAACAGCGTGGGCAGCTCTGCAGGGGAACGCAGAGTAAAGGACTGCAGCTGCTTCTTGAAGGTCACTGCTATAGGAAAACCCCACCGGTAGGTGATGCCAGAGTGTCGAGCCACTTCCAGTATAGGTTTCAGCATCGCTCTCCTCTGCAGGGTGGCCCGGGACAAATCCGGCAGGATTTGGATTACTGCCCCATCAAAGTCAGTGTCCCTCATCTCCCATGCCCTACGCAGGATAAGCTCTTTGTGCGCATAATGATGGACCTTGCAGATCACATCCCTAGGGCGGGCCGGATCTATGGGTCTAGGTCCCAGGGCCCTATGAATCCGATCAAAAGTCACATTCGGGGGGAGAGTGCCACCCACTACAGTCCTAAATATGTCCAGAGCCGTTGCCCCAAGGTCTTCCGACCCTGTGGCTTCTGGCAGACCCCTAATCCGCAAATTGTTCCTCCTGCTGCGGTCCTCGGCCTCTTCCAGGCGCAGCTGTTGGGCCAGTATGGTGGCTGCCTGCGTCGCCTGCACCTCCTCCACTTGTCGCAGCCTAACCTCCAGTGCAGACACCGTGGTCTCCCCTGTTTCCACCCTGTCTGCCAGTGATGCAATCTCCCCGCGGACCTCTGTAATGTCTGAGTGATGGGCTGCTTCTAGTCTGCTGACCAGGGACTCAAAATCAGCCCTTGTTGGCAAGGCCTGCAGCAGGGCCCTCAGCTCCGCATCCGCCCGCAGCGTCAGTGGCTGGAGATCCGGCGGGTCCGGTCGGAACGCCGCTGGCGTGCCGGGGTCCCCCTCTGTAGTGTAGGAGGACATGGACGGTACCTGTGAGGTGTGTGGAGGGGAGCTCTCATGCCCGCTGCGCCTCGTGGTGTCCGCCATCTTGGGGATAGGAGATGCTGCCTGCGTGCCGCGGAAGTATCGGTGAATTTCGCCGCTGAGCCGGGCTCTTGGGGTCTGCGACTTCCTCTGTGTGCCTCTCCGCTTCCCAGCTGAGTACATGCCGTGGTTTGTAGCTCGATATGGCTGGAGATAGGGCTAGTTAGGCCGGGACGGACCGGGAGCTCCACAGAAACACGTCCTTACTCGGCCATGTCCAGACCACGCCCCTCCACACTTGCATTTCTAATTCCAGTTGCCCTTTACAGTAAAAATGTAATCTTTGAGCGCTGTTCTAGACGTTTCATGACAGAGCCAGATCCAGAAATGCTGGTTATTAGCTAGAATCTAGGGGTGTCAAACTAAATTTCATTGGGGGCCGCATCAGCATTATGACTGCCCTCAAAAGTGCCGGCGGTATCTGTAAGATTAGATGTCCAGCGCATCCCCTCCCCTTTACATTAGATGTCAAGAGCCACCCCACCATCAGAAGTTGAGTCTCCCACTCTCCCTTACATCACAGTGCACCCCCTTTCCTTATGCTGCTGCTGGGAAGAAGCTGGATGCATTGCTTGAAAACAGAAAGTAAGGGTCTGGAGGAGGACTAGCGGAGGGCTGGAGCTGCAGGAGAGATGCGAGGGCCACATGAAATGGCATGGAGGGCCAGATTCGGCCCGCGGCCCTTGTGTTTGATACATGTGAGGTAGATGCTGCAGGGGGTGTGGGGAAGAAAGGACTGCACATAGGAAAACGTGATCACAGATAATGAAGCAAAGTTGGGGTGTCCAACAGCCAGGGCAGATTTGTTGTAAAATGATCACTTACTTGTTCAATTCTCGTAACTTTGATTTTACGCCATTCAAAAAAATACAGAGGCAAAAATTTCTGGCACCTTTCAAAAAAACAGTTAGTAATGCTAAACCTGTCCCACAGTTTCAGCTACTCAAACAAAACACAATGTGGGACTGCTGCTCAAAAGAAGCCGAAGATCAGCATGGCAGGACTAGCCTTTGTCAGAAGTTTATCTCTGACAGGTCGCCTTAAAGATTTTTCTCTTCAATTAATCTGCTGAAATGCATTTGAATTAATTTAGGATGCCGCAGGATGTTTCATGGGAAACAAGACATCAAAAAAATAAGAGGGAGATTAAAAATATTGATTTCTCAGATAAATTGTTCAGCTTGGTTTTCCGGCATTCTGATGCTTTATTGCCGATTATCCTGTTAAGGAAATACAAGAGACAAGGGCATTTTATAAGCCGGCTGGTGAAATGACTGAGGTGTCTCTGGCAATTTCACTGACAGCAAAGGAAACAAAGTAACTAAATTGCTGTCATCTTGTAGCCTGTCAAATACAGAAGAGGAAGATGCTGAGAAAGAAGGAACAGGCCAATTTAAAAAAACTAACCAAGATGAGATTGGCTACATTTATAGACAACAGGGTACTCTAAAGCAGTAATCAGAAAATTAACAGCGCTGAATTACTTGTGCTTTATTTGTTTTTGTCGCTGTAATAAGCTAATTAAGTTTACAGTTGTTTGTCACAATGATCATAGCATTCCACTCTACTGCATGCAGGAAATGAAAATTATAATTGTATTTGGAATATAAAGCGATTCATCAGCTGATAAATGTAATGTAACCAAGAGCCTAGAACCTGTCCTTTTGTTATTGATACAGTCTGCTCTGAATCTATTCAACAAAATGTCTATTCTTTTAGGTCAGTGGAAATTTGCACAAAAGATATCCAGATCTTCTAGCGCATGTTTAAAACACAAGGTCAGTGGGCTGATGGTGTCCCGCCAGGCCTCGCACTAGTGGCGGCTGGTGTTTTTTTTTTGAGGGGGGGGGGGGGGGGGGGGGTGATGAAAAAAAAATCACCCAGTAAAATGCCACCAGATTCCCCCCGCCCAGCACTTTCCTTTCTTGGGTCAACCATCCTCCCTCCACGATCCTTAAATGTCTTCTCCTGCCCTCGATGTAGCTTCAGCCAATCACGTTACCGGTAACCAGACTTGGTAAACCCGATTGGCTGAGATGCGTGTCAGCGTTAACCAGGGAACGCATACCCTGTGCGTCCAATGGTTAACTATTTGAAAGCCGATCACAGCCCACAAGCTGTAATTGGGAAGCTGGCTCTGATAGACACTTCCAAAGACCAACCAACTGCTGTTATTCAGATGGCCGGCCATCTGAATAATGGGCGGCAGTGGCGCCGGCGACAATACATAGATTCATGCAATGCATGAACATATGTACTGTTGACTTTCAGTGGCGGTGCAGGAGAGCGCCCACTATGGACGCACCACCACTGCCTTGCACCCAGTTTTCCAGGCGGAATGTGGCAGAACTCTATTCTGCCACCTCTGGCTCTCACCCTCCGGTCTTGATCCCATCTGTCACTTGTAAACACATGAAGCCTTCTGTGTTTACAAGGGATAGCTTAGTTCTCAGCAGCTCCCAAATCTGACAGACACAAACACGGCAGGGACAGATCTCCAGAATCTGAGAGAAAACCATATCCCTGCAAGGTGAAGCATAGCCACCTACATAGGGAGGTACTAATGAGTTGGCTGGTCCTTTGAGGGCAACCACAATGCTGATGCAGCCTGTTCTAGAGTATTCCCATTGGTCTTTTATTCACAGTCGCTGGAAGCTTCCCTTTATCCTTGTTGTTGAACAATTTTTGAGGGGCTCTTAGAGGGTAAACCATCACCATTTATATTTGAAGCGGGCTGTATTTCACTGGAAAATTTGGCTGTGGATTCTTTATATGAGAAATTGGCCTTTGTGAGGGTTTTAAAATACCCACAGTGTGATTATTTTCACTTGCTTTCAGGGTTTCAGAAGATATGTGGGCCACAGGGAACCATCAGGCATACTCTGTCTAACAACAGGCTAAAGGGGCCTAGTTGAATTAGTTGCATTAGAGAAAGTCAAGTCACTAGTTTGGCTATGCTCTGTTAGGGCTGTGTAAATATCAGCACTGTATTTTCAGACATACAAATCCATTGACAGACAAAACATATATGTCTTTTATGTGTGTTGCCTGGAGCATAAACTTTTCAGATTACTCCGTAATACATAAAAAAAAAAAGAAGGCAAGCAAAAAGGTTCCCATTGCAGACCTCAGTCTGAGAATTTTAGGTTCCTGGCCATCAAGCGAAGCCTCTAATGCTACATTCTGTGTCAGTGACTAAAAGCAGGGAAGATAGGGATGTCTGACTTGACTTGGATATTCCTCAAAAGCAGTTATCCATTAACCAAAAATAAATAATTGACCTGCTTTCTAGCAAATAAAAGGGCAAAGGAAAACTTCCTATTGCTTCACTTGTGCGTTTCTTCATTAAGATTAAGAATCATATGGCACAGATGGAGATTTATGTGAAGTGCATATTACAGAGATTTAATGCACCGTCAGCTACTGATGAGTGATCCAGTTTCCTATGTGCTCTTGTTAAGCCGCTATGAATACGACAATGGAAAGTGATGTATGATTGTGCCTTGTACAAAATCTTCCCATTAACATTGATGTCTTCTAACACCAATGACCTTTCTTATTACTATAAAAAATAAAACAAAGACCTAAAGAGACAAGTTTTCATGGGATACTGTAGCATTGTTTCAACAAAAAAAGAAAAAAAATCTAACCTGCACATAGTCCTCCAATCACCCGCACTGCTGCAATGGTTTATTAGCTGTGATCCTCCCATGGACATCTGCAGCATCTCATGAGATTGCAGTAATAGTCAGAATTTTCGAAATGTGTGTATGACTAATCTCGACAACCTGTAACAACCCGTTTTATACTTTTATGCCTGAAAATCACCCATGTGGTTTCAAGTTAGTCCAGTTTGGGGAGCAACCTTACACCTACACTTCCCGATATTTATTTGACATTCATTACACATTTAAAGCAGGTGAAACCATCACCATCTTAAAACACAAGCACTAGGAAAATACACTTGTCATAAATGTTTGGTGAATGTCTTGTATTCGGATTTATAAGAATAATCCAGAGATGAAAACTGCACAAAGTGATCAGTAGGCCCAGAGTTAAACTGTAGATACTGGTCCAGGGCTGTATACCGTAGATAGTGGTCCAGGGTAAAGTTGTGAAAAAGTTTAAAGCAGGGTTAGGTTATAAAAAAAATCTCAAGCTTTGAGCATTTCAGAAAGCACTGTTCAAGCCATCATGCGAAAATGGAAAGAGTTTGGCAGAACTGCAAACCTACCACCAAGACATGGCCGTCCACCTAAACGGAAAGGTTGGGAATGGAGCACATTAATCAGAGAAGCAACCAAGAAGCCCATGATAACTCTAGATGAGCTGCAGAGATCCACAGCTTAGGTCGGAAAATCTGTCCACAGGACAACTATTAGTTGTACACTCCACAAATCCGGCCTTTATGGAAGAGCGGCAAAAAGAAAGAAAGCCATAAGAAGTCCGGTTTGCAGTCTGCAAAAAGACATTTCGGAGGACCCATCAAATGTTGAAGAAGGTGCTCTGGTCAGATGAGACCAAAATTGAACTTTTTGGCCTAAAAGCAAAGGGCAGTGTGTGGTGGAAAATTAAAACTACACATCACCCTGAACACACCACCGCCATTGTGAAACATGGTGGTGGCAGCATCATGTCGTGGGGATGCTTTTTTTCAGCAGGGACAGGGAAGCTGGTCAGAGTTGTTGTGAAGATGGATAGAGCCAAATACAAGGCAATCTTAGAAGAAAACCTGTTAGAGTCTGCAAAAGACTTGAGACTGGGGCGGAGGTTCACCTTCCAAGTGGAAAACAACCCTAAACATACAGCCAGAGCTACAATGGAATGTTTTAGATCAAAGCATATTCATATGTTAGAATGGACCAGGCAAAGTCCAGACCTAAATTCCATCGAGAATCTGTGGCAATACTTAAAATTTTTTGTTTACAGATGCTCTCCATCCAATCTGACAGAGCTTGAGTTATTTTGCAAAGAAGAATGGGCAAAAATGTCACTGTAGATGTGTAAAGCTGGTAGAGACATACCCTAAAAGACATGTAGCTGTAATTGCAGCAAAATGTGGTTCTACAAAGTATTGATTCAGGGGGGCTGAATACAAATGCACGCCACACTTTTCACATATTTAATTGTAAAACAAATTGAAAATTTTTTTTATCATTTTCCTTTCACTTCACAATTATGTGCCACTTTGTGTTGGTCGATCACATAAAATACATTAACATTTCTGGCTGCAACATGACAATGTACAAAAGGGGTATGAATACTTTTTCAAGGCACTGCATAATGCAGCCTTAGGCACGCCTGAATAATGAATTTATTTTTGTAAAAGCTCCACCCACTGAGTCATGTGACTATTTTGGTCAAATCTACTGGAGGCAGCACGTGTTGAGGAGTAGTCGACAAATCAGACCAGGTTTCCGTATGTGGGCGACAGGTCTTCCTTCAGTGCGTTTTAGCTCCCATCCTCCAGCAGTTATGTCATTAATGAGACCCTGTTGCTCTGACGTAACTTGTTTGGTTGGCCAGCCATGACATACAGTGTAAAAATGCATGCATTGAACACAACCATAAGGCCTCATGCACGTTGGACTTTCTAAAAATACGAGTAGCGTTAGCTGTAGAATGAGTTTTACAGCGTTTTTTGCAGTAGTGTTTTTTTAGCTTTGTTTTAGCAAAATTATATTTCCACAGAAGCTTATGGCTAAACAATGCTTTTAAATGCTGAATAGCAGTGTTTTTAAGCTTTTATCAGGGCATTTTTACAGCAAAACCCTAGTTCTGGGTTTTTTTCCCAGCCAGAAAACGCAGATAACAGCCTATGTGTGTATGGACACATAGGCAAACATGCTAGGGAGTTTACTGGCTGCAGAAAAAAAAACAAACACCTAAAGCCAACCAAAAACAGTGTGTTTAAATGTGATAAGAGGTCTCATTGACCAATAGGGGGAGAGCAGGGCAATATCTGCCAATGCATTTTTTTTTCCTATGTTCAATTTGATCTACCCAGGTTTATGAAACTCCCCCAAGAAACCATAGTACTCCCAGGTATGGGGCACTCCTCTTCCACCTACAACACAGTTTATAATGTGGCCAATCACCAGGCCTAAAGCTGGACATACACAAGTATATGTCCGTATTAAATTTTGTACAAAAATTCTCAGTCGTTCAAAAGGTAAATCTATATTTAATTTGCTTTTAAAATTTGGTTTTTGAATAGACTTTTCCAAACCACTCATTGTGCTCCTTTAAAATTTCTCATCACTGCATTTGGGGATCCCAGGGCACAACACAATACAGGGCAACACTTAAGTTAGCCATACACAGCTCAAGTTTAGAGAGATTCCTGCTGAATTGGCCAAAATTCGAGCTATGGGAGGCCCTGTCAGCCAGAGTTAGTTAAAGTGGTTGTAAAGTCAGAAGTTTTTTTATCTTATTGCATTCTATGCATGAAGATAAACACCTAATGTGTGTAGCAGCCACCCCAGCACCCCCTAATACACACCTGAGCCCCTTCTCCCTCCATAAATGTCTACGAGTGCCTTAGCCATTATTCCTCCTGATTGGCTGAAACACAGCAGCGGCACAAAGTCAGTTAGCAAATGAGGAGAGAGAAGGGGTGGGGATGAATGAAGGCTCTGTGTCTTAATGACACAGGGAGCTGTGACTCAACTTGAGTGCCCCCATAGCAAGCTACTTGCTGTGGCGGCACTCAACAGGAGGGAGGGGCCAGGATCACAGAATAGGGACTCGAAAAGGAGGATCTGGGCTGCTCTGTGCAAAACCAACTGCACAGAGTAGGCAAGTATAACATGTTATATTTAGAAAGAGAAAAAAAAAAAACGAGACTTCTCGCTTTCATTTTGTAGCTGAGGCGGCGTACACACGTCCGAGAACCTCGTCTGGTGGAAAGCTCTCCTTGTTACATTGCTATCCGGTGGTAGGAAAGTCAGGCTTAAAAGCCGTTTCACACAGGGGGCAGCACGACTTGCCGAGTGACTCGGCAAGGCGATCTGCACAGGACTTCAGAGGCGACTTGTGAAATGACTTCTGTATTGAAGTTAATGTAAATCGCCCTGAAGTCGCCCCAAAGTCGTACAGGAACCTTTTTCTTAGGCCTCATTCACACTTCAGTCCGTTCAGGTCCGCCTGTCAGTTTTGACGGTGGACCTGAATGGGCGCTCCATGCATCTCTATGGAGCGTCGGATGTCAGCGGAGACATGTCCGCTGACATCCGACCTGATCCGATCCGCTAAAAACAGACGTATGGGGGATACGTCCCCATCCGTCCATGCAGATCGGATCGGGTAAGATCTGATGAACACGGACACGCTGTCTGTTTTCATCAGATCGCTCCATAGCAGACAGCGGTGCCGACAAGCCCCTTCCCGCTCAGTGAGCAGAAAGGAGCTTGTCATCCGTCGGCTCAGCGGAGATCTGCGAACTGATCTCCCGCTGAGCTGGCGGACGCAGGCGGACTCAGTCGGGATGGACTGCGACGGAGTCCGCCATGTGTGAATGAAGCCTAAGTTGGAGAGACTTGAATCGCTCCTATTAGAACGGTTCCATAGTACAGAACGGAGCGCCACTTGTCAGGCACCTAAGTTGTCTGACGAGTCGCCCCTGTGTGAACCCGGCTCTTAAGTGCCGAACATGTACTACACATCACTTTTACTGACTTGCCCTTAATTTATCTTTTTACAGATAATCGGACAGTGGCAACTTTACTGATGAGAAGAAAGGATAGGGAGGCATGCTTCTCGGTGATTGAAAATTAAAAAGAAAGTGTACAAATGCAATTTAAGAAACATTTCTGAATAAAAAAAAAGGAGGATGTAATAGTCCTAAGTATATTTGTCCTCCCACTTATGCCATTAATACATTTAAGGGATTATCTGCAGACATCAAATCAATAGTGTTTCTTCTAATGGAATCAAATGGCTAAACATTGATTTGAAGTTTTCAGCTAGCTCTTCTCTTGTGCTATTCTGATAACATATACAGTATTCCACAACTGGTAAAGAAATGTTAGAAATAGAAGTCTTCATTATCAGCTGTCCTTACTTGTACTGGATAATGCTGAGCTGCAGACAGACATGAGCGAGTAAAGGAGGTCTAGCCAAGGGAATGACTACACAGCAGCCCCTGACTGACACAGATCACTTTTATTGCTCTGCAATCTGCTTAACAGTTTAACCTCACTGACCCAGATCTACTGCTTTTCCATTATTAAGGGCATGAGCTTCTCATCATACAGCTTGGTGTAGAAGAGTTTTACTGGTTGTACCTTAACTCACAACCTACGCTTTTATAGACCCATTTTTTTTTCTGTGATTAATCTGGAATGACACTTTCTAGGGTTGCTGTATTTTTACACAAATTCTTAGTCTCTGTGCAATACATCGGGTATACACTTTGTGTGCTTTCACACTGCCTGGCTGTGGTCTGGCCGCAGGGTACACGTGAAGGTTACCTACGCTTTTCTATAGACCGTTCTATTAGATCGGTTTTGTTTTTGGAAATTCAACAAAAGATGCAGCATGGCAGACTTTTAGGGCACTTTCAGAAAAAGCACCAAAAATGCCCAATCTAATTAAAGTCTATGGGAAAACATGTGTAACCCACTTGAAAACCACGGGTACTTACGCAGTGGCCAAATCGCAGCTCGGCAGTGTGAACGGGCTTTTAGGGGCATACTTACAAAGCATCATAAGGGCTTGTTCAAACGAAGAAGTGCAATGACCTGCGTTTTTCCACACTGAATAAGCACAGGTCACATAGAAAACAATAGGATTTCTATGTGCCCCGTTTATTCCACAACACTGGTGTAAGGTGCGGTGCAGTGCAGAAAAATGCAGCAGGTCTGTAATTTATTACATTGGATGGCACTGCATGTCACTGAACTGCAGCTGAACCCATTGTGCTGCTGTGCAAAGTCATAATTGTCAGTCTGAAACTTCAAATAAAGTAAAAAAATAAAATAAAAAAAAGGTAAGTAGTGTTATGCGCCCAGTACTTGTTGGAGCTCACACTGATAGCTGGTCGCATGATAAAAACGCAGAGTTGTACTGTTCAGGCCAGGTTGAACATCGCATAACTGAAAACACATCAACCACAAAGATGCACCAGCACCAAATATTTGATGAATTTTACATAAAAATACTCCAAGGATTCTAACAACACAGAGAGAAATGCATACTATAAAGCAACTACAAATTTTTAACAGGCTTGTTTTTTTTTTTTTATATCTTCATACATTTCTAAACTAACACTGCATGTCCATCCCCAGGGTACAGAAGCTCACAGACAGTTATTAGTAAACTTTATGTATAGAGACATTTTGTTTTTAGCTTTGGAGAAAGTAGGGAAAGACTAAAACCCTTAGGCAGACCATACAGGGTTCGAATCTCAGCCGGAACTATGAGCAGGCTGAATGTACCAAGATGATTGATCAACTTGGGTACAACCAGCATGTCAGGTTTTGCGATTATGTCTAGCGGCTGCTATAGCCTCTAGCAATAATTAACCGTCTTCTCCCAGTGGAGAAGGTTGGGGCAAGCTGTGCCCACCATGAGAAGATAATGGCCCAGCAGGAGGGATTTCCACATCAACACGGTCTTTCCCCAGGGACGGTTGCAGGAAAGAAAAAAAAATTCTCCATGTACGACCAAGCCTAAGGCCTCTTTCACGTAGGACACACTCCACCCAGGAGTCTGCCTGCTCAAGAAGGGAATCTGTCTGTTGAACCCCACTGAGCAGGCGGATGGCTGGTCTATGTCTGCTTATGCAGATCGGATAAAGACACAACCTGCCTTTGTCTACGGGAGGGCAGATGTAAATGGACCGACTGTCCTTTTACACCCCACTGCCATCTGATCTGCTAGAATCAGGGATCTCCTAACTACAACTCTCCAGCTGTTGCAAAACTACATGTCCATAGAGGCATTACAAAACTTGGACATTCACAAACATGACTAGACATGATGGGAGTTGTAGTTCCTGAGCAACTGGAGGGCCATAGTTTGGAGACCCAAGATGGATGGGGAACATATCCCCATCCATCTGTTTTTAGTGGATCGGATGACGGCAAATGTAAATGGACACAGGTCTATTTACTTCTGCCGCTTCATAGAGGACAATAGAGGGTCCAATCGGGTCTGCCTGAAAAAGGGACAGGCGGACATCTTTGTTGTCCGTGTCACATTGGGGACATTCCCCTATGTTTCCGGTTCCAGAGACAGGAAATAATAAGAAATCCCAACACAAGGGGATCTGCTCCCTCATGAAGTTCTGGTAAGAACTGTAAAACTTTGGATTTCCCAAGATTTCCAATTCTACGACAATGGTCATCAGGACTAAGTGAAAGGTAAAACTATCCAGCAGGTACGCTGACAGCAGATAAAATAATGAAAGCAAAAAACACTTGACAGAAGAATTTCTAACCGTTCCCTAAAGGTGGCCATACATGGCTCAACATTTAGAGATATGTATGGGCAGGGCAAGCTGGTTGTACAGAAGTTGATCTACCAAATGAACTTCTGTACAACCAGTTTATCAGATTTTTCTCTGTACAACCAGCCTATAGCCAGCAGTGCTGATCAGTGTATTGTGCGTGTGGGGAAGTCTCCCGCTGTCAGAGTATAAAGACTCGGATTCCTCCATCCACATCCGATCACCTATGGGTTGCTTCAGGCAGAGTACATCCACTTTAACAAGCCACATTCGGCTTGATTACTGTGATCAGCCTGTTTACTCTGCTGGACATCAAAGTACGGATACCTGACTAGGCACAGGTAATGACAGATGTGCAGTTATTACAGTAATCATTGTAGCATCTGAATTCAATGAATTCATTTTACTTGCCACCCAACCTGAGAAAAAGGAATGACAGCCTGGCTTATACAGCTGCATATGAAAATGGAATCAGGGAAAGTAGCATACAACCTTGAAAATTGAGGAATTAATCAACACTCTGATTAGCTGTCAGGAGGGCCTCATGCAGGTACTCACCCAGGCCTTCGTGTCCTACTAGGGTTATTACTTATTCCCCCTGCAGATTTCATCAACATATAAATAAGCCTTATTTTCATCTGCTCAGAAATCCTTCACGGCATTAACTGCCAGTCTATAGTACATGCCTGAAGCTGGCAATAGCTAGAGTTACACATAATCAGGAAGAACTTGCCACCTTCACGCCTGCTTTCTTTGAGGTTACCCATCTTTAGTCTGGCAGCAACAATAAATTCACCATAAAAGGTGACTAGTGCCCAGCCACAGCAATATGGAACTAAATGTAACACATCTGATTGTGTCTATGCTGCCCTTACCAACTAGCCAGAGCTCAGCGCCATACAGATATAAAGGGCACATATTAAAATATAATTTTAGCCCCCCCCCCCCCACCTCCTAAAGAAAGATCTATATACTTACCCATTTTGAGGCAGTCCAGTACGGTCACATGATCTGGCTCCCCTGTGTTAGTCAGCGCCACTTCAGGGGAGAGGAGAGAGCGTCAGCAACAGACAAAGCCTATTGGTGGATGTCACCACTCCAAGCTTTACTATGTGTTGTTGGGAGCACTATCTTGTTATTTTAACTTTAAAAAGTAAAAAAAAAAAAAAAGTGCCATACCTTATAGAGCTCACTTCCTGTTTCTTATCTGGTATAAGCCTAGGCCAGCAACGGTGAACCTTGGCAGCCTAGAAGTTTTGGAACTACATTTCCCATGATGCTCATTCTGCATTGTAGTTGAGCATAATGGGAAATGTAGTTCCAAAACTTATGTTGTGCCATGGTTCGCCATCACTGGCCTAGGTATCCGACATTATGCACAGCTCTCTTGTGAGAGTTTTCCAGGAGGGGGGGGGTCAAAAGAGGGCCAAAGAGCGCTGCAGAGCTGGAGGTGTGCCTCTGCATGTCTGTAAATCTAGGAAGTGAACAGGCAGAAGTTTTAGCTGCCCACAGTTAAAATTGCTGCAACCAGACTTGGTGGAGGGAGATTTCTGCAGCATATTTGGCAAGTACAGAATCACAGTATATGTAAAATAATATGCAAAGTGGTTGGAGGGAAGCTTCAGGATGGCAAAGATGTTTTTATTACAAATCATGCGAGTAGACTGCAGTTCCTCCAAGTTACAGAGTGAGGATTGGGGGGGGGGTTTGGGAAGAGACCTGTAGGTCAAAATTCAACTGCAGCAGAAAGACATTAGGTCTTCTCCTTGCAAGGCAGGACTGTGTATGGCAGAGCTGTGTAAATCTAAGAACTGAATGGACAGAAACCCTTCCTATGGGGCTACCTTATATGTACTTCATGTGTATTTAGCCACTTTCCTGGAGTTCAGCTTTGAAGTACAAACGTTAAATGAATAAATATGCAGTACACATCTGCAATACATTTACATTTCACCATGTTTGGCACTTTAATCCTGAAATACAGGAAAATATATCTGTTGACCTGTCAAAAATCCAGGATGCTTTTAACTTATTTGCCCTAACACAGTGCCTCTGCTGCACTGAAATACCAAGCAGTGTTGTCAGCCCTATCCAGTTCTCTCTTGCAGACAGGGCCGATCCTTCCTATAGGCTCACTATGCAAGCCGCTTAGGGGCCCGCAAAGCTGCGAAGGGCCCCCCAAATTACTAGAGGCCCCGCCTGGTGAGAAGTCATTTTCGCCCCCTCACCCCGCTTCTAAACTTTCTTTAAAGTGACATGTCACTGTCGTCAGCGCCCCCCGCTTCTCATTTTTAATGTGCCATGTCATTTTGCTTAGGGCCCCAGGGAGGTCAGGATCGGCACTGCTTGCAGGACAATAAAATATCCCCTCTCCTCATCTTCATAACATATAGGAGAAAGTGTTTTGTAGTTTAGGGAAGGGCTGACAACTCTGCTTGTGATTTGCAGCAGAAACCGAATGGTCTTTATACATTTATCAGGAAGTTAAATGTTCACTAGATTTTCTGTCAGCATCAACAAGTATGTTTCTGTACTTAAAGCGGATCTCCACCCTAAAGTGAAGATCCGCTGATCGGAACCCTCCCCCCCTCCGGTGTCACATTTGACACCTTTCAGGGGGGAGGGGGGTGCAGATACCTGTCTAAAGACAGGTATCCGCACCCACTTCCGGCCCGCAGTCTCGGGCAAAAGACGGGCTTTTCCCGTTGTGTGCTGGGAACTCTCAGCTCCCAGCACACAGCGGGAGCCAATCGCCGGGCGCAGCGCGACTCGCGCATGCGCCGTAGGGAACCGGGCAGTGAAGCCGGAGCGCTTCACTTCCTGGTTCCCTCGCCGTGGATGGAGGGGGGAGCAGCAGGGTGATGAGCGATCGCTCATCCTCTGCTGCGGACGCCGCTGGACTCCAGGACAGGTAAGTGTCCTAATATTAAAAGTCAGCAGCTGCAGTATTTGTTGCTGCTGGCTTTTAATATCTATTTAAGGTGAACCATCCGCTTTAAGAGTAGTATGGGTTTTGTTTGCATTTGTAGAATCATACTTACCTAGCTGGATACAGCATTATTCCGATGCTGCATCTGTCCCCCGCCAACAGAGAACCGAGCAATCAAACACCACTGATCACTCACTTCTGGACCGCCTCTGACATCAGAAGACAGTGGACTTCAGATTGGGGCGTCATCACCAATAATGGCACTGCAAATGCAACTAGTGAATGAGCACTGAAACACGTGTGTGTGTTCTCCAGGACGTACAGGTATGAACAGGGCATTAAAACGAAACGGCAACACTTTTTAGGCAGTTAAAGTCGATTGGGATAAAGGTTTCAGATAAATGAATAAAAGCTGATCATTTTTAAACACCCATGATATGCCTCAGCCCTCTAAACTGACACTTTGGATAGCTTAGTCTGTTAAAAAAAAACTAAAGAATACGGTCCAGATCATCAGGTGAAAAATTTGGCAAAAAAAATCACATCCACACACATGCTTGCCAGTACTCCTCCAACCATCATGCAGTTCTGCACCGTCATGTACCGCCCCCACAGTTTTGCACCGCCCCCGCAAACACTATGACTCCCTTCAGATGCTACATGGTTGGCACCACAACACACCCATTGTCTGTAGAGTTTATACTTCTGACACCTACATGTTCAGGAATTTTAAAAGTATGACTTTTGTGACCACCCTGCTTTTTATGCGGTATGCTCTATTATGCACCACATCCCTTTTTGAAGCAGAAGTGGGTAAACCTACAGCACTTTTTAAATCAGACTAAAGTTAACAAGCCTTAACACAAGCACACAAAAATGACAAACTACTAGAAGGAGACTCCGTAAAGCCATGAATGCTTCTCATAAAAGGCGTCTTTTTTACTTTCTCTTTGGTACGATTTGTTTGATAAAACTTTAACATTTTCCCCAAAGTTTTTGGATAGAGTGGGTAAGAACATCTGTCAGGCCTTTAAGTTTTGTGTGTTCCCCAGGAAAACCCTTAGTGCCAATACACCAACTAGCATATTGCAATAACAGGAATAAGTGCTGTACCGCATATTTTACTAGTCAACGTGATGTGCAGCTGTTTGAAAGGCTTCTCAACAAATACCATACCTGCACTATGTGTGTTTAAGGCAGGTGTCCCATTACTTTTGAGAAAAAAAAAAATTATATAATATATATATATATATATACACACACACACACACACACACATATATATCACATGTACATACACACACACACACACATTATACAGGGCCGCTGATAGGGGGGGACCAGGACCACCAGTCCTCCTGTAGGGAGCCCAGGCACACAGGGGGCCCCAAATACTAGAGAGGGAAGGAGGGGCAATTACAGGATGCCCTGTGTGGCTCTCGGCAGCAGCTGAATACCCTCCAACCGACTTTTAGGGGAGAGACCCAGACAACTGCCGACTTCCTTGTCCTGTGAATATATATTTTTTTAAACCTGTATTGTTTTAATCCCTTGTAAAAATAATAAAAATTGTAAAATTGTATAAAAATGATTTGTAAAAATTGTAAAAAAATAAATAAAAAAAAAATATATAAAATGTCTTTGTTTAAAAATGTTGAAAAACTATTGAAAAAGGGGCTAATTCACACAGCTTCTATGTTATCTGTGTGTCCGCCAAGAATGATTTTAGTATATTTATTGTGAAAATGTTTATATATATATATATATATATATATATATATATATATATATATATATTGAGGGGGCCCTGCCAGGTAGGCTGTACGGGGCCCCGTGTTTTCTAACAGCAGCCCTGTGTGTATAATAATATAAATAATATTTTACATACATATACACACACACACACATATACACACATGCATACATACATATATACACATATGTTTATTTTGTTATTTTTTTCGCTTATCTGTTATCTGGCATATGTGCCTGAAAATTGCATGGGAACTGTTAAGCTTTTTATTTGAACATAAATAATTAAACATTATCAAGACTTTTCTACTGAACATAAAAACAGCATAAGTAGTTTGTTTTTTCCCCAGTTGATCCATGTATAAATGCAGCAGCAAGGAAGGTTTCTACTAGAATACAGATGTGAATGGCAGGAGGTCACGTATCAGCAGTACGAAGATCAAGTACACGCAGCATTTTTCCTGCAGCGAGACCTAAACCCACAAGAAAATACAAACAGCAGACACTTCATCAGAGGGAAATCCTCATTCATCAGAGAACGCAGTCTACGCTAAATATAATTAGCCTGTCCTCGTGTAATGGACAAGTATTTCTATCTCTGTAGAAAAAGCATTTCTTGTCTACATCATCTTTCTGGAATGATGAGGCAAGTGCTACATTTTAAAGCCGGTCTGTCAGAAGGTACTGATTGAAGCCAAGCTAGGAAACCAGCCATTAACGGGTTTATCGTCTTGGAACTTGTTTCCATCACAGGTGTTTTGTTCTTTAAGCAATTGCCATTAGATGCCATCATTCAGCATTGTCCAATGTAAGCAGCTGTTACTGGAGCGCCCTCAGGTATTGCTTTAATGACAAGAACACATCCCACACCTTGTCCTCCTAAATGTCTGCCAAGTACCTTCTTGGCTGGAAAGCGGTCATCCCAATCAATAGCCTGCAGCCTTACACCAGACCACAACATCAAAGACCAATTCAAATCAAGTGATGAAGGAAGTCCATGTAGGAAAGCACTGGCTCAATGCAAAGGCCCTGCGGCAATGACAGAGTTCGGTCTGACTCTAGACCCATCTGGTAAATGGCAATGAGAAGCAGAAAGCCATATTTCAGAGCCAAGTGTTTATGGCCTTGAGTGATGAATGGACCATTCTCCACGCATTACCGATATCTAGTCACATATCAGTTTACAGCGGGAAAAAAATAAAAATATCATACAGCCATGGACTTGCCCTTAGATTTGACAAACAATTCTACAACTGTTTGATGATCACTTGGGAAATTTCCTAATATCTCACTATTCTTTTGAAATTCACAGTATGCAGCAATATCTACTTAAAAATAGCCAATAGTAATGGCTTTGGCATGATTATTTGGGGAGCTGGGGGCAAGATAACATCTGAACAATTTTCTTTAGATCATATTTAATAGCCATTATTAATCACAATCTTGCTGAGAAAGCTAAAGAAATTCCCATACAAGATCAGGATATCAAAAGTCACAAATTGATTTATTGACTCCTGCAAAAGTCTTGTATGAGCAGGAAAGTCAGATTTAAAACCGACAAGCCCCAAGCATAACATTTCTTAGAACTACCAATGCACATCCTATACAGAATTGTAGGAACATGGCACCACGCACATAGTGGGAAACAATTGCTGGCAATGTTCAAACGCTGATGCCTAGCAGTAAACGGTTCCCTTTAATCTAAATGTGACTTGGGACACACAATTTCTATAATGGTACCATCAGTTTTCCCTATCCTCATGGATCATGTCATTATCCAAAGACCACCATACGTAGACAAAGGTTAGCTGTGGCACATGCTGAAACTGGTCAGTGAATTGCACAACTGATTTTATAGGAGGTCCATCGAGTTGGATACAGTGTAATCAAAAATCAGCCGGTTCAGAAGGCATCGGGTAAATTTTGATCTGCTCAACAGAATCAATAAAATCGACTTATGTCAAATACACAAGTTCGTAAATATATCAGTGGCTACAGTCCTGATGTCAGAACACAATGCCCCAGTAATTGGGAAAGGGGGCGAAGGGCTGGGGGATTTCTGTCTGAAAAAAAATGTAAACTACCAGCCTTTAAATCGGATGTCCCATTAAAAAAGTATATTAAAAGCCAGAAGCTACAGATACTGTAGCTGCTGACTTTTAATATTAGGATACTTACGTTCGCTCGTCTCTCTGCTGTTCCCCCCCTCCATCCACGGTGAGGGAACCAGGAAGTGAAGCACCCCGGCTTCACTGCCCGGTTCCCTACGGCGCATGCGCGAGTCGCAAGCATGTGTGCTGGGAGCCGAGAGTTCCCAGCACACAACGGGGGGGGGGCGACAGGATGTCGCAAAAAAAACGACTTTTGTCCGAGACTGCGGGCCGGAAGTGGGTGCAGATACCCGTCTTTAGACAGGTATCTGCACCCCCCTCCCCCCTGAAAGGTGTCAATTGTGACACCGGAGGGGGGGAGGGTTCCGATCAGCGGATCTTCACTTTAGGGTGGAGATCCGCTTTAGTATGTGGAGGTATTGCTATACCGTCGGAATTGCCGCGGGATTCAGCCACTAGCGGTGCAGTATTAACCCCCGCTAGCGGCCGAAAAAGTGTTAATACCACCGGCAATGCGACTGTTTGTTTTAAATGGGAAGGAGCGATAAACACACCGCTCCTCTCACTACTCCAAAGATGCTGCTGGCAGGAGATTTTTTTCTCTCCTGTCAGCACATCGCCTCAGTGTGAAAGCCCTCAGGCTTTCACATTGAGAAGGCTGGGCAGGAGTTTTTCAGGTGGTATTTAGACGCTATTTTTAGCGCTGTACCGCCTGAAAATCTCCTCAGTGTGAAAAGGGGCCTTAATCTCTACTGCAATACGGAGAGGTAGGTAAGTCCAGCATCTTCATTACTTACTTTATCAGTCTCTAGAGTGAATTTTAAAGATCATTTTTAATAATTAATGGGAAAAAAAACCTGCACTTGTCCAGATTACATCAGTACTAAACCCAAAAATAATAATGTATTAAATTGCAGCTTATCAATTCTTAAATATGGTGGCTGCATTCGTTTTCTTGGTTTAGACTTTTTTCCCTCTCTTCATCTGGTGATCTAGACAGTAAGGCAGCCAATAGAAAAGTCAGTATATTTCAACCTAAGGGTTGAAGGAAAAAAAAAATGAACTCCCCAAAAAACACCATGACTAGGGATGAGCATCGAGTTAGAGTCCAACTCATGTTCGACTCGAACATTGCCTGTTCGCCAAACAGCGAACAATTTGGGGGGTTCGTGGCAAATTTGAAAAGCCATGGAACACCCTGTAAAAGTCTATGGGAGAAATCTAAAGTGTTTCGGGACCCGGGTCCTGCCCAGGGGACATGTATCAATGCAAAAAAAAAGTTTTAAAAAAGAGCAGTTTTTCGTGAGCAGTGATTTTAATAATGCTTAAAGTGAAACAATAAAAGTGAAATATTCCTTTAACTTTCGTACCTAGGGGGTGTGTAAATTATGCGCTTGTTTCCTGTGTTTAGAACTGTCCCTGCACAAAATGTAATTTCTAAAGAAAAAAAAAGTAATTTAAAATTACTCGCAGCTTTAATAAATTGTCAGCTCCCGGCAATACAGAGAAAAGGCATTGAGAAAAAAATGCGTGGGGGCCCCCCCAAATTCAATTACCAGGACCTTCAGGTCTGGTATGGATATTAAGGGGAACTCCAATATATGTTTTTTTTTTTATCAATACATTTTTGACTTTTCTCTGTATTGCCGGGAGCAGACAATTCATTATAGCTGCGAGTAATTTTAAATGACTTTTTCCTTCAAAAATTTAATTTTTTATTTTTTTTTTGCAGAGACAGATCTAAGTACGGGAAACAAGCGCTACTTCACAGGCATACTATACACCCCCCTAGCTACGAAATTTTAATATTTCACTTTTATTGTATCACTTTAAGCATTATTAAAATCACTGCTCCCGAAAAAAAAACGTCAGTTTTTTAAAAAACTTTTTTTGCATTGATATATGTCCCCTGGGGCAGGACCCAGGTCCCCAAACACTTTTTAGGACAATAACTTGCAATAACTTGCATATTAGCCTTTAAAATTAGCACTTTAGATTTAAATGTTCAAGTCCCATAGACTTTAATGGAGTTCTAAAGTTCATAGAAACTTTTGGTCTGTTTGCAGGTTCTGGTGCGAACCAAAAGGAGGGGGGGTGGTGTTCGACTCATCCCTAACCCTGACCTAAATCCTCCACACTGAGCTATTGTATTCCATTTTAGTCCTATTGGCAGGATCCCCAGGTGAAAAAGTGAAACAAGGTCATACATCCCAGGAGTCTTCAGTCAGGTCCCATTCACACCTGGGCATAGCGGTTTCAGGCAGAAAGTCACGCAATTAAACAGCGTTTTTTACCACGCTTTTGAGGCGATTTTGTACAGGTCAAAAGGTACCCAATGTAAAAAGCAGAAAAACGCCCAAATCTGCCTAAATAAGTCCCAGAAATGTTTTTAGCTTCAGGCGTTTTGGAGTGGACATGTGAACCCTCTCCATTGAGAATAATGGACTTTTCCCCTCCAGCGTTTTGTAGCTTCAGGCTTCAAGCTACAAAACCCTCAGTTATTAATGGGGTCTAAGGGAGAAGGGGCTTTTCTCAGCTAAGCACATGCTCCTGCCTGCATTTTTGGTTTGTGGTGCTCGGATAAAGTGTAGTTCCACTTTTACAAGGGGTAAGCTGTAATATATTACTTCTTTTTTGGGGGTTTAATATCACTTTTCAATTTAACTTTTAAATCTAAGCTGCCGCTCATTTTCATTAGGCTGAAACTCTTGCTTCAATAATCCAAAACAAAGTATGTCGATAAAAACTGGATTTTTTTTGGACTTTCCAAATCAGAAATGTTTTGGGTCGATGATGGAAAATACATACAGTATACCAGAATTTGCAACAGCCAGTTAACCAGCATTTTTAAAAGGTGGTCCAGCAATGGAAGCCACTGTACTCCTCCAAAGTAAACCTGTTGGGAAGGAAGTTGTCCTCCTGATTGTAAAACACCACTTAAAAAAGGTCCCTTGAGCCCTTCCAGAATCATGCTGTGCTCATTGCTTCTCAAGACTTATAGGGGTCATTAAACCCTATGAGCAGATGTCCTGCAGTGTGCATGGGTGCTTGGCTGGTTTCTTGAGGGCCTATTCTTTTTAAAATCAAAAGAGCCGAGTAGTCCAGCACATTTCAGACAGAGCCCAATTAGTTTCTTATACTGCTGTCTATATCTACCAGTAGAAGACTGCAATTGTGCAAAGCCAAGGCTGCAGATCGTTAAAATGCCAAGACATAGCTGAGCCAGGCATCCGTATATATCAACTAGCAACCACAGAATGCTTTCTGCATCTGAAAAATTAATGTCTAACTTATGCTGCCCATGTATGAGGTATCTGTCTGAAATGCAGTCTGTCTGTAATGTGGGACCCTACTAGCAACCAATTAGTGTCTCCCTTCCATGTTTTAACCTGCCAAAGCAACAGGAAAGGGAACGCAGAAAGCCCTGAGGATCTTTCATGCACATGACCCCAATCTCGGCAGGTAGGTACACAAAGTAAAATGGAAGTTTAATTTACAGGAACGCATTGCAAGCAATTAAAAAAAGTATAATATCTATACTACAGTAACTACAAAAAAGGTGTCTTGGGGACATCAGTAAATTTCGCTGTAATAACTTCTGTCATCTTTGTATTGCTCTCTGGGTCCCCGTTGGGGAGATTTCATCATACTTCCTGAGTAGTATTACACTTTGTTTGGACAGATTTTAGACATAACAGGGCATGAGGGTGAAACACTCCAGTAAAAAAAAAAAAAAAAAATACTACTAGTAAAGTGAGCTGGGGTAGGCACACCGTGGCCTGCATTTTACAGCCCATTTATAAAAATGGAGAGCTTGTGTAGCCCATGGAGTTCTTTTTTCTTTCTGACCTGCAAAGTAAAAGGCATAATGTGCTAGAATGCATCGCATACTAGCACATTATGTCACTATTGGAGGCCGCATCCATCTTCACCTGTCTTCCTTCCGGGTCCATGTGGGAGCCGCTGGTCACAGCACAGAGCTCTGCAGGAATGACCGTTCCTTCAGAGTGCATGCACCGATGATGTCATTGGCTGCATACATAATAAATATCTCCTTTAGTTTAGTAGATACTTACAGTACCTATAGGTAAGCCTTATTATAGGTTTACCCATAGGTACAATTAATCTATGGGAGTTTACAACCACTTTAACATAAGCCCGGGGAGCACAGTGATTGGAGGAGCAGTCGGTCACGTGACTTATAAATCACAGGTCAGTAACTTCTAAATCAATAGCCTTCCTTTTTGGCTCCCCAACCTCCCAAGTCTCTAAGCCATTTCTAAAGCACATCATCATACCCCATGTATGTATGGTATTTCTTCCTAAGGTTTCATTCACACCTGAGCGTATTCTAGTTACTGGTGTTCTTACAAGCTTTTTAGAATTGTATTACAAGCGTTTTACAGTGCTAGGCGTTTTTGTTTAGCAAATAGGGAGCACTAGGGGGAGGAGAGGGAGAGCAAATTAGGGGTGGAGAGCTGCCTTTTGAGCAGAAAACATGAATAAAAACTCCCAAGTCAGGCATTTCTATTGAAGTCTATGGGGGTCCAAAGCGCTTGTAATCTGCCAAAAAGAAGCTCATGGCGCTAGAACGCTCAGATGTAAACAGGGGCCAATGAAATTAATGGGATTTGGCTTGTTGAGCGTTTTAGAGCTACAAGCAGAAAATCGCTCAGCAGCTCATGGTTTTATAAAATCGCTCCGCCCTTTGACACTAAACTCCCCCCCCCTTCTCACTTCATGCCCCAGTCACACAGAGGAAATGAAAATTAAATTTCTCTATTGGAAATGTAGGCAGCTATAAAAATCCAAACAGATTTTCCAAGCTCTATCCAAAACCTGTCCCCCCTTCCCGTCCTCCATTTACAGATCACTATTCAGTTCTACTGTGATAGCTAGTACCAGCAGGTAACAACCCTTGTGCTGATTTTTTACAAACTACCTAGATCAAAAGTCAAGATCAAAACTGTATTTCTGGAAGGGAAATTACTGCGGGGTTAAAAGGCAAATTAAATATCCAGTAAATAAATTATAGCATGTTGGGAGGCATGGAAAGTTGACACATGAACAGAAATGATCCCTGAACCCCCCTCCAGAACATAACATTGTGTCATTTGTTTGGTGCGACACTGACACCATATACTCCTGTTGGTTCCCGCTCGGATCGGTTTCTATGCTCTGTTGGATATTAAGCCTACAAGCTATACAGATTCACTGGCTACCAATCCCGGATTAGATATTGGGACCTGTTTTTGGAGTATTTCTTGTGGCCTGATCTAAATAGTTTTTTACCCTTATACTTTTATGCACCAGCCCAAAGTTTTCTACATGCATATATCCTGATGTTTTAAATTACCCGTCATTAGCCTACCAGGCAGGCCAGGTAACATCACTATATATGCCATATGACTACTCTCGATGGTTTGTTTCATACATTCCTGCGGAGATTTATCGTTATGCTCCTGATGAAGCGTTATTTCAACGCAAAACATGTTGAGTAAAAGGCAACCCCCATCACTCCGCATATTGAACGCAGCTCTAAGGATCGAAAAGTTCTTTATATAATTTCTGGTGCTGTATGATTTCTGTTTCACTAACATACATGCACTAGTATTAACTTTTATGAAATTTCTTTTATGTATGCACTGTGAATAATATGCCGATATTATAGTATCATGTTCACAAAGTGTTGTTTATTATTTCTTGTTGTGTAAATTTTCTGTTTTTATGAATAAATATACCCATAGTATTTTTACTATATCTACTTGTACCGTCTAAAGTCCACCTTCATTAGCCCAGTTCTATTCCTAGTTACATTGTGTCATATAAAGCAGTCACTCATTTTGCAGAATATACAGCTCCGCTATAAAGAGTTGCCTGCAGCGCCTTGGCCCAGCCACACAGCAACTGTAAACCGAGAAAGCGATCCTAGAGAGAGATTAATCTCATGTGTCCTAACAAAGCATAGAAACACATTAGTCCTAATCTTCTTAGTGAGGTGCCATGGGTCAAGAGCAGAGTTCAAAGACAAGGCAGTCATTTTTCAACACTGCCTAAGTGAGTATTATGCTTAGAAAACAGCAATGCCAAATCTAAGAATAGGTAGGAGTGTGTGTAATACTATCTCTTAGTCTTAGTTTTTGATCTTTTAATATATTTATATATATATATATATATATATATATATATATATATATATATGCACACACACACACACACACACACACACACACACAATTTTATGGACCAAAATGCATTTTTTTTTTTTTTTTTTTTTTTACAGCTGTGCATGAAAATCTAAAAATAACTGTACTAGAGACGAACTGGTTAAAAAATTAGGCACCAATACCCCCCCCCCCCCCCCCAAGTACTTGCTGATACCAATTACCAATACTTTTTTTTTTAAATGTGACAATTTGACTAATGGGCACTGACAGATGACACCAACAGATGGATGGCACTTATGGGCACTGAAATACGGCACTGATTGGCAATTGCATAATAAATGACATAAATGATGAGGAGAGGAAGAATTTTTCAATGCTTTTTGGCATATAGCATTGCAAAATCCTTACTTTCCTCTCCATTCAAGTCATTTAACTTCAAGTAATACCTATAGGTATTGAGACGCCCATTTTGGTACTCCTTGCACTTGGCTGCAGTAAGCCAGCAGCGGACATCTTGTTACACCCAGCCCAAAGATGTTCGCTGCTGGCTTACTGCAGCCAAATGCAGGGTATACCATGATGGCCGTCATGATGTTTACCCTTCCGACAGAGACACGGAACATCACTTCCTGGACCGAATATGATGGTTTCGTTCACCGCTTTGGAAGGAATATGCGGCGGCGGCGCCCTGTACCCCTGCCCTGGCCAGCTTACCCCCGTGATACACTGCTGCCAGACCCATCTCCACTCTGTCCGCCAAGTTCATGTTCCAGGTATTGGATCTGGCATCGGGAGCATTTGTGCGATTACAAGTACTCGCACAAATGCTCGGCATCGGTCCCGATACCAATACTAGTATCAGGAGAACCCTACCTAGTACACACGATCAGAAAATCTGATAAAAGCGATTATACGATAATCTGATCGCGTGACAAACACAGCAGTTCATGCAAAATTATCCAAAAGGGACAAAACAGGAAAATGTTTCCAGTGCAATACCAGAACATACGATTTTAGTTTAACCCCCCTGGCGGTATTCCCGAGTCTGACTCGGGGTTAGATTTCTGTGCTGCGATAGGGCTCGCCTCGCTGAATCCACAGGCTTGGTTTACTTACCTTGTTCCTGGATCCAGCGATGCATCCGCGCTGTGTGAGCAGGCGGGCGCTCGCTCGATTCACACAGTGTCCCCGTGTGCTGTCGAGCTCCGCTCTCTGCGACGTTAGGACGCACGGGGACTGAGAACGGCGCCATATTCAAAAATGTAAACAAACACATTACATACAGTAATACTGTAATCTTAGAGATTACAGTACTGTATGTAAAAAAATACACACACCCTTTGTCCCTAGTGGTCTGCCCTGTGCCCTGCATGTACTTTTACATAATAAAAACTGTTCTTTCTGCCTGCAAACTGTAGATTGCCCATAGCAACCAAAAGTGTCCCTTTATGTCAAAAATGGTTTTAGAGCAGCTAAAAAACAGCTATAATAAATCAGAATCACTTGCAGAATTGAGTGATAGCGATTTGTGGGGAAATTCGTCATAAAAAAATAAATAAATAAAAATAATGACAGCGACAATTCTGCAACTGAGCAAATTTCAGTGATTTTGATTTGATTGAATAATTTTTATTATAATTATATTATTTGTTATAATTATTTATTATATTATAATTTATAATTTTGTTTTTAAAAAAATGTCATACCCGGGATGCCTATTAGACTCTTGTTTGGTCAGATTTAAGTGAGTTATTCCTAAGAATTACAAGCCTACAGTATAAAACGCCAAATTTCCATGCAAATAATGGTACCACTTTCAGCACCTAAAATATGAAAGAATCATACCGCCAGGGAGGTTAATAAGTACAGCATTCGTCCGAAAAAAATAATAAAAAAATTGTTGAAGCAAAACTATGCCTGTTTGGAAACAAAGAAAATATATTACATCACTTCTGTGTTTTTCTGTCGTACGAGAATTTTCATAACTTTAGTAACCCCTTCATTTTGGATATGAAACTAGCATGGCAAAAAAAAAACGGACGACCATTCATCCGATATTCTCATTGTCTGTACGATGCTTTACACAGCTTTCCTGGCTAGCCAAACCCTAAACATCCAATCATACGCAGTTCAGTTTAGTATGCCCCTGGTGGTTGTGGTCAGTATTCCCCTTTAGATATACTTGTTTTTACATACACAAACACATGATATATAATAATATATATTTTTTCTAATACAGACACACCTGGACTCCTATCATAAGCATTCACATTCTTATTAAAACACTATAGTTAGATTGCCTTGCTGCAATTGCGGTTAAACTCAACTTGCTTGGCGTTATTCCCTTAGAGTATACCATGGAGTAAAGTGCATAGACTCCCACAACTAATAAAAACAATGATTTGTCTCACTGTAATGACAAACCAAAAATAAACGACCCTTAAAAAAAAATCAAAAAAAATCAATAGACTTGCCTGTTACAAGGGACTCTTTAGGGGCATGATCACTGAGCTCGACAACATCCTGCTGAGTGTGGACGAGTAAACCTAGTAAAAGGCCCAGGAGGTGAACAGTACGGTGCACAAGCAAGGAATAGATACCTTGAAACTTGTGTCATACAGCTTAAAATGGAATGCAATTACATGACAACTAGACAGCATCGGATGCCCATGCCTCATGCTCTGCAGATACCATAGAAAGGCTTTAGTTCCAAGAACAGAAAATACATTACAACTGAGGAATGCTCAGGTATCCAACACCAAAATTAATGACAGAAACAAAACAAAGTACTGCACTGCATTTAATTCTGCAAGGCAGCTAGTAAAGCGTTCACTTATTTTTGATGCAGCAATTAATCTGTTACATAACACCAGGGACTCCATGTACATCTATAGCGTTACATTTTCAAATGGAATTACTGCAAAGATGTCAGCTGTCCATTATATACAGTGACAGCTCAAAAAAAAAAGAAAAAAAGGGATTTGTATGTGTGACAGGTTATCTCCATAACTAATAGCTTTCGTGTAAAATCTTGTTTTGATTTGTACACTTAATGTACAATTTCTCAGTCTGACATTTTCATGCCAATGTATAAACACACATAAGTGAAAACTTCTAGTACATTACTGCCTAAAGCTGTCGGGAAGGGGGGGGGGGTGCTCTTGTAGTGGAAAAAAATAAGTTTTAAGTGACTTTAATCTGTGGCATGGTTGTGGGTGCCAGACGGGCTGGTCTGAGTATTTCAAAAACTGCTGATCTACTGGGGTTTTCATGCACAACCATCTCTAGAGTTTACAAAGAATGGTTCGACAAGAGAAAATATCCAGTGAGCGGCAGTTGTGGGGACGAAAATGCCTTGTTGATGTCAGAGAACAGGCAGACTGGTTTGAGATAACAGAAAGACAACAGTGACTCAAATAACCACTCGTTGCAACCAAGGTAACCAGAGAATACCAGCTCTGAGCGCACAACACATTGAAGTAGGGCTACAGCAGCAGAATACCACATCAAGCACCACTCAGCTAAGAACAGGAAACGGAGGTTCACCAAAATTCGACAAGAGAAGATTGGAAAAACATTGCTGACGAGTCTGAATTTCAGATGCCACATTTAGAGGGTAATGTCAGAATATGGTGTAAGCAATATGAAAGCATGGATCCATCCTGCCTTGTATCAACAGTTCAGGCTGGTGTTGGGGATATTTTCTTGCCACACTTTGGGCCCCTTGGTACCAATTGAGCATTGTTTAAACGCAAGGTGTACTTAATGAAGTGGCCGGTCAATGTGTTTCTTTAGCCAGGTCTCAAAAAATCCCAGGCGCCAGGTCACCATGTAAGAAATTGCATGCTGGCGCCTGAGCTGCCACTCAAATACGTTCTCACACCCCACATCCCCCCCTATATATATCCCAAGGCTCTGCTTGCCCATCTGCAGGCCTGAGACCAGCATAGCAGGTCCAGTCGGGTAGAGGGGAGAGCAGACACAAATGTAAGACATGGTAATGCATACCCGCCCCCTCTTTATAAAAAAAAAAAAAAAAAATACGAGACCACCAACTATACATAAATACAAACGTAAAGCACAAGTGTTGGGGCGCCTACAACAGAAAACATGCACGCATTACATATCACTGCACACGCTGGAATGAGAGCAAAAATAGCACCAGGCCTCCTTCGTAATGCTAAACTGATGACCTAAAGGAGTCTTATAAAGCATGGCCTGTGGAAAATATATGGTACTGAAGTTTGTTGCCATTTCATGGGCGGACACAAATTTAAAGTGATTGTAAACAATCACCTTAAAAACAACCCATTCAGTTTAAACTTGAACTGCTGGGCAAACATTTTTTGTATAGATATAAAAAATTCAAAATAATACCTTATTTCCCTTTTCTTATAAGTGATCATATTCCTTTGGTTCTCAAGTGCATAAGAGCTAGGGGGAGAGAAGAGCAGAGCAGCAGGACACAGCTTCCCAGTAAATGGCTGCACAGCAGGGGCGTGTCAGGACAAGTCTTATCATGGGAGGAGAGTAAACCGAGTTCCCAGCATATCTAGAGAACCAAGGTGTGCTCTACTGCTTAGTGTGGTCATTTTTTAATAGGAAAGCAAGGAGACTGGCAGGAACACCAAGGATTTCACATAAAGGAAGCAATAAAAAGAGAACAGGATACTTTCTCATACAAGTACATGGTACAGCAGACACAACTCAGGAATATGAAGCGTTAGGCCGCGTACACACGTCCGAGAACCTCGTCGGGCTAAACCCATCGTTCCGCCCGACGAGGTTCCCGATGAGCGGTCGAAAAAGCTTGTCGAGCCAAAGTTTTCATTAAACAATGAGGAAAAAGAGAGCGTGCTCTCTTTTTTGGCTCGACGAGCTTCCCGACGGGACGCTCGTCGGAAGTGTACACACGATCGAGCTTCTCGCCAGAATATGTCTCCCAGCGAGCTTCTCGCTGGATTCTCTCGAGAAGCTCGGTCGTGTGTACGGGGCCTTAGAGTAAATAACTAGGGTTTTATGCATGGCCACCATTTGGTGGTCAAATGTATGTCTGAAAAGAGGTCAACGACAGGTCAAACACACCGATCACCAAGTCTGATTTCAGAATCACCTTAAACTGATCACAAACGCAGGCTGAATTCAAATGCAAGAATGCTGCACTGAAAACTCGGGTACACAGGTGAATGAGAAACTGACGACGATACTAACCAACACACATAATAAATTCTTACTTACCTGGCAGCCCCGGCTGGATTACCTCCTATCAATGCAACTGCCAACGTGCTTCCTGAACTGTAATCAAATACGACGTGTTCATATACCCATGGTAAACCCCGGGGGACAGAGATGGTGGCCACCACCTCATCCTCTTCCTTTCCTTTTTTTCACTTACCTTGTCATCTCGCTCTTCTGACCCTCTCCGCCTCAGAACTGCCCATTTTCCCACAAGTAAGAGCGGTACCCCTTTTTGGTATCATGGAGGACTATGTTTTTTTCCTAGTTCCAGGGCCCCCAGTTGAAGGGCCAAGAAATAGCCCTTCACCTACTGTTCTGCCCAACACTGGTCTAATAGACAGGAAGTATACAAGATTTCATTCCAAGTTTTGTTGTTTTTGCTTTTTGTTTTTAACTGAAGTTTCACTTACTTCATGAAGTTGTGCTTTCATTACTTTACAGGCCATCTTTAAAGAGGAGATCCACCCAAATTTGGAACTACCTCTTGTTCCACTCCTCACCCCCATACATGCCACATTTGGCATGTAATTTTTTTTGGGGGGGGGGGGGGGAGTGGGGGCTTCAGTAGGAGTGGGACTTCCTGTCCCACTTCCTGCTTCCGCCGAGGGGCTGGTTAGGCGATTAAGCCTTAATCGCCTACACCAGCTCCTCCCTGTAGGCGATCACATGGGACACCGACAGGTCCCATGCGATCGCCTCTCCATCAGCGGCGAGCCGCGCCGCGCGCATGCGCAGTGCGGCTCGCGCATGCGCAGTGGGTGCCCGGCCGTGAAGCCGAAGGCTGTCACGGCTGGGTGCCCACAGTCGAGATGGAGATGCCGGATGGGGAGGGGGGGAGAGGAGCGTAGCTGCTGACTTTTAATAAACACAATTTTGGCTGGAACACCCCTTTAAGGTTGATTTTTATTCTGTTTTCACACATTCGGGAAAAATACTATATTCTAAGCATGAATAATCATGTGAAGAAAATGTGTATAATTTGCGCCACAGAAAAAACAATATTAATTCTCCCAACAAATGGGTAGAATTACGTGTAATTAAACCTGAATATATTAAATATACTAGTTTAAGAGCTGCCACCTAAAATTTTCAGTGTGTGAAAATACAAGTAGAATCGGAAGTGAAGGGGCGCTGAAAACACAAACTCAATACCAAATAATGTGTATATATAAACATTGAAATGTGCAATCTATTATTACAAAAATCATATATTAATTAGTGAAGTGAATTAGTGTCCATACAATGAAATCAAAGAAAAAAGTCCCAATAGTGCTAAATAATAAGCACCCAATGGTATATCTCAATTCAAAAAAAGGCGTATATATTGCAGTTCTGGAACCTCCACCATATAATTGCACCCGATGTGATCGATAGAAATGGCTCCTTACCAATATTAGTAGACTCTTTTAATTAAAAAATAAGTCATAAACCGCTTTTGTCACTAGGATGACTCAGAATGATCCGGATAGGCACGTCAGATGATCCAACATTCATAAAGATAGGAACAGAAAGGCAATCATAGTGAAGTATTGTTTATTAAAATGTAATAAAAAGTAACATGCCAAATGGCTGCTTACTCAGATTGTGCCCTGATCCCGGCACTGAGGCTTTATAGCGTATATTCGATATCCAATCGAACCCGCGGATTCGGATGTAGGCCGGTGATCCATCGCGCTGGTAGTCTCACTGGCCGGCGTACGTTCTACCGTCGAAGCAACGTGGATTCGGAGAAGGATCGAAAATCCGTCGCACTGCTAGTTTCGCTAGTCGGCGTGCGTTCCACCGTCGGAAACCAACGGACCCGGAAATCGGAAGTGGTAGGGAAAAACGTGACTGGTTTGCGCCTCGACGTACGTTTCGTGGTTTACGTCATCAGGAAGCGTACCTGTCATTCTAGGTTTGTGACATATGTCATCGAGTGCCCTTGTCACTTACAGTATGTAGGGCGCACTACTAGAGAACTAAAAGTGCGTATTAACGAGCATGTGGCAAATATCATAAATGGTTATTCCAACCATAGTGTTTCAAAACATTTTGACCTTTGTCACAATAAAGACCCTCGACAAATGACGTTCTATGGGATAGATAGAGTAACTAGTCATTGGCGAGGTTCAGATCTTACCAAGGCGGTATCCCAAAATGAGACCTTATGGATACATCGCTTACGTGCCATGCAGCCTCAAGGCCTGAATGTAGAACTAGACCTGAATTGCTTCTTGAATAACAAGTAAAAGGACCTTTTTTTTTTTTTTGAAACAAAATATATAATTTATTTTTGTTAAAAAGTTTTCACTAATTTAAACAGTACTAATTATCAGATATTAGTACAGCTAGTGCACTCAACTGGTGGCAGTGGGTGTTCTAAGATTAGTAGCAGCATGTAATACACATTTAGACAGATAATAATAATGCTGGTATTTCATAGGGGTATTCCAATTTTCAATTTGGTATTTTTAATTTTAATTTTAATTGTAACATCAATTAACATGTTGGAATGTAAGTTCAATCTATTCTAATTATACTGCCTTTTTGTTATTTGCAACATGTATGTAGTGCTATATACAATAGGGCTGGAATAGCATATGTATGTAATATACCGGATGTATATGACAACATTGTCAATTGATTTGCTAGTGCAGCATCTAGTAGGTGTTGTTAGTATATACAATTATATGGTGTGTGATAGCGGGACTGAGGCTTCTTATTCGATTGGCTAGTTCCCCTATCAATCTTAATTGGCCATTGGGTAAATACAACTCTGTAGCGTGACTGGTTACGCTTCCTGATGACGTAAACCACGAAACGTACGTCGAGGCGCAAACCAGTCACGTTTTTCCCTACCACTTCCGATTTCCGGGTCCGTTGGTTTCCGACGGTGGAACGCACGCCGACTAGCGAAACTAGCAGTGCGACGGATTTTCGATCCTTCTCCGAATCCACGTTGCTTCGACGGTAGAACGTACGCCGGCCAGTGAGACTACCAGCGCGACGGATCACCGTCCTACATCCGAATCCGCGGGTTCGATTGGATATCGAATATACGCTATAAAGCCTCAGTGCCGGGATCAGGGCACAATCTGAGTAAGCAGCCATTTGGCATGTTACTTTTTATTACATTTTAATAAACAATACTTCACTATGATTGCCTTTCTGTTCCTATCTTTATGAATGTTGGATCATCTGACGTGCCTATCCGGATCATTCTGAGTCATCCTAGTGACAAAAGCGGTTTATGACTTCTTTTTTAATTAAAAGAGTCTACTAATATTGGTAAGGAGCCATTTCTATCGATCACATCGGGTGCAATTATATGGTGGAGGTTCCAGAACTGCAATATATACGCCTTTTTTTGAATTGAGATATACCATTGGGTGCTTATTATTTAGCACTATTGGGACTTTTTTCTTTGATTTCATTGTATGGACACTAATTCACTTCATGAATAATCATGAGCAGCATGAACATTTCAAATATTTCAGAAGAAAAAACGTATATATGTTGCACTTCTCCTGTCATGTACCGTCTGCAGCTAGTCATTTTTTAGCTCCTGTTTGTATTTCTAGAGCTTGGCTTGCCTGCAGGCTAAGGAAACCTTCTGGTAATAAACTCCCTTCCTTTGTTCAAAATCCCAGTAGACTACTTTGATATGATGAGGGAAAAGAAAAAAACCTGGAGAACTATGTACTTTGTGCAGAGTGTTTGCTGGTGGAGAACAAGCTTTGGGAATATCAATCACTGTGCAAGACAAATACATAAAGTACAATTACACAGCACATCAAGCAGAAAAACTGAAACATGTTTCATCATCTATCTGGAATGCATTATATATAAAATACATATATATATATACAAATCTTGGCCCTAAAAGCATTGTTATAGGGGGAGTAAACAAATTTTTAACCTGTTTCAGGGATTAACTAAAAGCAGCAAAAAAGTAAAGTATTGGCACAACAACTATGTTCCCTACAACAGTTTGTGAATTGGTGGCCATTCTAGGATCTACACAAGCCCATAACCGGATATTTAATAAGGGGACAACTTTTTAGCCCTGTGGCACCAAGGACCGAGTTCGCAGCTTTTACCACATTGCCTCTTTGCTAAACATAGTGGGCAGCTATGAAAATCGATAGATAAATTCTGTCAACTCAAAAACGAAGGCTGTCTACAGCTCTCTTGGGTTGCGGGTCTCCTTGCTGCCTTCGGGATTGGTGCACACAAGTCTCATGTCTGTCAATCCCCTTTTGGCAGTGGCTAAACCAGAAACACTTTGGTCCAGAGCACTCCTTGGGTTTAATATCTGTGTGATGACAGGTGCAAATGAGTTAAAGCAAAGGTGGCCGACAAGTGGCCCGGGGGCCACATGTGGCCCGCGGAGCCCTCCGATGTGGCCCGCGACCTTCTGCTCTGGAATGGTGGGTTGGCAAGCCCAGATCGCCATACCACAATATCAGTGTTGTGAATGAAGCTGGTGGTAAAGAAAGAAAGCGGCTGAGCCCCATAAGCCGATGCTTCCTCTACAGTGCCAGCTTTTGCCACAGGTGGAGTCTATGGCAAAGTTGAACTAACCCGCAGGATAGACACAAGTGCACTACAGTCTTAGGCCCTTTTCACACGATCAGCCCGACCAAATGGGACTCTCAATTAACCTCTATAGAGGGACAGCTGTCTGTTTACGCTCCCACCTACCTCTAGGGTGACCACATGTCCCGGATTGTTGGGGACAGTCCCGTATTTGGCAGGTCTGACTCAGGCACATTCATTCCAGGACAATACAATGTCCCGGAATGAAACTGACATAGCCAACCCTCGGGCCAATCTGATGCCCCAAAAAAGGCCTCCACATCACTGCTTTACTCACCGACAGTACTTGTCCTGGCCAGGAATGCTTGTGATTGGAGAAATTATAAATCCTGCCTCTTGTGTCCAATCACTGTGCTGCGATTTGTTACAGCACAAGCTGATTTTTGGGAAGGGAGGGTGTCCCTGAATGGTGGTTTGGAAATGTGGTCAAAAACAGAAGGGAATTCATCCCCTTTCATCTGGGCGGATCAGCAGGCCTATAGAGTAGCCGTGACCTGTCACCCGGCCGCTCCGCTCATTGTTGCCCTCGACTGTTTACCAATTTTCTTCAAAGAGTTGGGCACCCATGAGTTAAAGGGTCACTAAAGGAATTTTTTTTTAGCCAAATAGCTTCCTTTACCTTACTGCAGTCCTGGTTTCATGTCCTCATTGTTCGTTTTTGCTCTGATGCTGCTGTAATTCTACTCTGTTCTGGACACTTCCTGGTTGTCAATTTCCTGAGGACCACAGTACTGGGAGCTTCTAGTTTCGTTTTCCAAACCATCACTGCTCTATGGCTCTGTATATCACAGATACAGGATAACACGCAAAAACGAAACTAGATGCAAAAAATGAAACTAAAAAACTACAGGTACATTATATGATTGATTTTTATCTGTTTTTATTTGTTTGTAAAATGAATCAGTTGTCTCTATACCCTGTAAACCGTCATTTCAGCAAAAAAAATGTTTCCTTTACAACTCCTTTAAGGACCCCATTTACCTGATCGGTCTGCTACACCCAGGGAAGACATCAAATTTATACCACAGATAAAGTGGATATGTCATTACTGGTAACAAAACATTTAAACAACCCATACATGAACAACCAATAGATATGCACAGGTATACCACTGCTAAAATACAATTAATGTAAAGGAAAAAAAAAACAGAAATAGGGGGCATCAAGGTACCCCCAACCTATTTTTCGCATGGGATTTGCAGCAGCTTAAAGGTTTCAGGGCTCCCATCAGAACACATCGCAAAAGGTACTTAGGGGAAGCCTTGAAACCATAAGTCACATGTTAGGAATGTTCTAGAACCAGGGGGAAAGAAAGCCCTATAAAAAAGGGGGTTCCATCAGGGGATTGCTGCCTCCCCGTTCCGTCACTGCCTTTTTTATGTGCTTTAGTCTTCTTTTTAAAGGGGACAAGTTATTATTGGAATTTACGGCTTATTTAATACAACTCAAGCTACAAAAGCCGAGTTGGTTGGTTGAATTGATGTATTTATGATTTGTGAAAAGTTAGGTATGGAAATGATAAGTTATTTATGAAGTCTGTAATAATTTACCGTATATAACTTGATTATATGCCGAGTATTTCCAGCAAATTTTTTGGTGCTGAAAATGCCCCCCTCGGCTTATACTCAAGGCACCCTTTTGCACCTGATCTCCCGGCTGTAGGGACCCTGGACCACAAACTTGGCACAGATATAGCCCAAATTCTCCTCTACGAGTGTGCAAAGTCTGCTGTCTGGGGGACCTATGGCACCCCTTCTATATACTCCCATGTTAAACGCAAGTCTAGTCATGGACACAGTGAGGCATGGACACAGTGAGGCAAATGGAGGCACAGTGAGGCATGCAGATCGACACCCTAGGCTTTTACTCGAGTCAATCATTTTCCCATTTTTTTGTGGTAAAATTAAGGTGTCTCGGCTTATATTAGGGTCGGGTTATACTCCAGTATATACGGTGTTGTAATTAAACCAATAAATCAAAGGCTGTGGCCAAATTATTAAGCCAAATCTGTTTAAGTATGCTTTTACAGTATAAATCTGGAATTCCCTGCTTGCAATCTCATTACCCCTTCATTTCTAATTCCAAATGAGCAACTTGAGCATGAAGTAATATTTAAGAAAAAAAAATCCATAGTTTTGAACTACCAAAACATAGGACACGAACAGAGGCACGTAATTCTATCTGAACTATATGCATAAGAAAGCAAGTTCGTTAAGGTTCCAGTGCCGGTCCACACATGTGCGATGTAGGAACCCTGCAAATCCAGTACAAGTTCCCACGTCGCACCAGACTCGCAAGGCAGTTCACACTGCTATTTGCAAACGGCGGGGAGTGTCAATACAATGATGCTTCCCATTTCAGTTTGCATAATCGCACTGGAAACTGACAGTTCGGACATGTGAACACCCATGCAATCCGATTCTAGTGCAGACCAAAAAAAGGTCCTGTGCAAGTTTGGTCCAAATGTGATGCAAATTCAGCCATACTATCTGTATGGCTAAAATCGCATCGTGATTTGCACTGCAATGCGGTGCAAATTGCATGCAATCTCACACCACGCACTGGTGTGAACCGACACTAAGCGTTAACCTCCCTGCTAAATAAAAAAGTCTGCAATATTCCACACAGCTGATGTAGAACATAAACCAGTCAATAACTAGCGTCACATTTACAGTGTTTTGTGACATTCTGTAGATGATGTTGTATAAGTGCGGACTTTTATTACACAGTCAATAGTGTGCTCTAAAGCAAAGAAAGGGCAAATTGCCAGTTTATAGTGTAATAAAATCATTTCAATGGTCTACCTGTATAAAAATACAAGGAAAGAAAATAGTATTGAATAACCATAGAAGCCAATTAGTGATATATTTCTATTACAGGTAAAAACATAAACCCAACTACAAACTGGTTGTTAGACAACCTTCAGAATTTAGGGCTGGCTGCAGAAATAGCTACAGTATGGACCTAGTCTAAAAAACACTTTATATACAGATCTCACAATAGTGAGTACACCCCTCACATTTTTGTAAATATTTTATTATATCTTTTCATGTGACAACACTGAAGAAATGACGCGTTGCTACAATGACAAAATGTGGAGTGTAGAGCTTGTATAACAGTGTACATTTGCTATCCCCTCTAAATAACTCAACACAACCATTAAGGTCTAAACCGCTGGCAACAAAAGACATTACACCCCTAAGTAAAAATGCCCAAATTGGGCCCAAAGTGTCAATATTTTGTGTGGCCACCATTATTTTCCAGCACTGCCTTAACCCTCTTGGGCATGGAGTTCACCAGAGCTTTAAAGGTCGCCACTGGAGTCCTCTTCCACTCCTCCACGATGACATCACGGAGCTGGTGCATGTTAGAGATCTTGCGCTCCTCCAACTTTCGTTTAAGGATGCCCCACAGATGGGCAATATGGTTTAGGTGTGGAGACATACTTGGCCAGTCCATCACCTTTACCCTCAGCTTTTTTAGCAAGGCAGTGATTGTCTTGGAGGGATGCTTGGGGTTGTTATGTTGGAATACTGCCCTGCGGCCCAGTCTCTGAAGGGAGGAGATTCATGCTCTGCTTCAGTATGTCACAGTAGCTCCCCAGTGCCGTAAGCATTCATGCAGCCCAAGACCATGACACTACCACCACCATGCTTGACTGTAGGCAAGAGACACTTGTCTTTGCACTCCTCATCTGGTTGCTGCCACATGCGCTCGACACCATTTGAACTAAATAAGTTTATCTTGGTCTCAAACCACAGGACATGGTTCCAGTAATCCATGTCCTTAGTCTGCTTGTCTTCAGCAAACTGTTTGCATCATCTTTAGAAGAGGCTTCCCTTCTGGGGTGACAGCCATGCAGACCAAGTTGATGCAGTGTGCGGCGTATGGTCTAAGCACTGATAGGCTGCAGAGGTTGACCCCTACACCCATTCAACCTCTGCAGCAATGCTGTAGGCACCCATACATCTATTTCCGAAAGACAACCTCTTGATATGACTGAGCACATGCACTCAACTTTTTTGCTCAACCATGGTGAGACCTTATCGGAAACTGTCCTGTTAAACCGCTGTATGCTCTTGACCACCATGCTGCAGCTCAGTTTCAGGGTCTTGGCAATCTTTTGTAGAGCAATCTTTTTTTTTTTTTCACAAGAAAAGAGCAATAATTCTTTACAGATCTTCATAGAGTTATTTGCCATGAGTTGCCATGTTGACCTTCCAGTGGCCAGTATGCAAGAGTGAGAGCAATAACACCAAATTTAACACACCTAAGACCTTGTAACACTAACAAGTCACATGACACCAGGGAGGGAAAATGGCCAATTGAGCCCAATTTGGACATTTTCACTTAGGGGTGTACTCACTTTTGTAGCCAGCGGTTTAGACATTAATGGCTGTGTGTTGAGTTATTTTGAGGGAACAGAAAATTGACACTGTTATACAAGCTGTATAACCACTACTATACATTGTAGCAAAGTGTCATGTCTTCAGTCTTGTTACATGAAAAGATATAATAAAATATTTACAAAAATATGATTGTGAGAGATACTGTACATATCCATGCATACGCAGATAGAATCAGAGACGGGTATCACACAAAGGTTTGCGATAGTCACTACGTCTAACTGGTCAGTGATAGGGGTAGTTTCAGCAGCGCCCTTCCTCCTTACCCTCCCTGTTACATTGGGAATGTGCTCTATGACTGGCTGAAGACATCACTTTCTGCAAGCTTGGAGGAATTGTTATGCAAAAGGCATGGATATATGAGAGCAAGAGTTAAGGAAACGGCACTGGAGAAAGCCACGTCACCACAAGATTCTCTCATGTCTGTGTAACCTTATGAGGGTCAACAAGCTGGTTTGAAGGCCAGGTAATGTACTCCCAATGGTTTACAATATATGAAGTCCCCAGTATGCAATAGGAAATGTATTTATGTATCCAGATCTATAAAATAAAACAAAGAATAATCATGTCATATGTGGTGGCATACCACAATCAAATCAACTAAATAGTTAACAGAAAGGCTGAAACACCACGTGTGGATTGCTTAACCCAGATGGATATCTCGATAGAGCTCTAACACACTAGCAGAGGAGACGCCGCAATCTTGCATTACTATTTTGCGCTGTATTTACAACTAAAGTGTGAGTGCATTTCCATTAAATTTTTTGTTCAATAAACCCGTTATCTTTACGTACTACACCATGGGTCTTTTTGTTTTCTCTCCCATGAGCCTTTGAAAACATCCCTATACCTTGTTCAAACAACGCCGTGGAACCATCATATGTTCTGTCTGTTGCTCTGGAGAGGTCTGTCTGGGAAGACTTTAATTATCCCTAGGCTTATCTGACCGGTGTATATACGGTCTATCTTTGTGGTAAGGAGCCAACCTTATTCACTGGGTGTCGTTTGGTGGAAGAAGATATTATGTTTAGTTTCACAGATTATGGACTATATCTATTGGATCACTTTTGAATCTCACTTCCTATAATCACATTATTTTCACCTTATTTATAAGTTATTTTACATTCAATTATTATTACCTTTCAATATCATTTATGTCATGATTTTTCTAGCGCTGTACCTATAGTTTTTTGTATTTTCTTGGATTGCTTTGGTTTAAGTAATTGGTACTGGCAGCTTGTATATTCAATATATTTTCAACATTTTTTCACTTATTCACGTTAGCGCAGTGTTTTTCTCCCTTAGGGGGGATTTTTTATAAAGATTAGGAACATACCCTCTATGTTACTGTAAATGTGTGTGCGTGTCTCCTTACTTTAAAAAGTAGGGAATATGTGAACGTTGGGAGTGATTTATATTCTAGTGATGTGGCTAAAGAGTTTCTCTTTCTGGTCACATTTCCTTCACATCTACAGTGAAATCTAGAGACTGAAACAGGATGTTTTTCTCCAGGTCACTTGAAGGATTCAGCCAGAAAAGTATAAACTATTCCACAGTGGCCAAGATGATAAACTCAATTTTATGTCTCCTGTTTTTTTTTTTCAAAAGCCGGAAAACAAGGCCCTGCTACCACTTGCCTGACCTGGCCAAGACCTGCAAAAGGGCTCCTTTGTCATGTCACATTCTTATGGAAATAAATTGCCAGCTACACGTTCCCATGATAGCACATTAAAACTTACAACCTGGCAGCACTGCAGAACAAAACCTCCCCCGGAACAGCTCCATTTCCTCCGTTATCAGAGTGGAAAAGAATAGCAATTAGGTCAGAATGACAAAACTCAACAAACCCAGGTGACTGGAGATCCTAAGCACGATGACACAAATGGTGATCAATAATGGAATGTACAGAGGGGAACAATTTTGTAAACCACTCCACTCACGGAAATAGCAGATATACAGTATATAATGTTTTGTCGCCTACCTGCAATCGTTTTTTTTGTAGGCTTCTCCCCCCACCCCCCCATTACCTCTACCAGTAAGTAAGACAGTAAGCTGTCTAGGAAAAGTGGCAGTTAGAGGGCTGAGACCAACCATTTAGAACAGATTAGTGGTTTAGGTAGACCTTTATCACAAAAGGAATGAAAAACTGTTGCTATAACCATTTAAAATTTGCTGAAGTGGAACTAAAGTCTTGCTACTCATCTATCCTTTTTGTCCCACTGTCGACTTCCACCCAGCTTCTTCCAGGTGCCAGGCTTCAACTAACCATCTTCACTGTCTGGCTGTTCAGCCATCCCAACACACAGGTACTACGCCAAAATCCAAACCGAGCTGTGCTTGCATGTATGGACAGCCGAAAGCCTCATACACACAATCCAACTTTATGGCCATAATTGTCTGATGGACGTGTTGTGTCGGATAATCTGACCGTGTGTATGCTCCATCAGACAATTGTTGGCTGAATTACCGACAACAAATGTTGGCTGTTCATGCTCACCAACAGTCTGACAACATATCTGTTATGTCGGTTTATCCGACTACGATCCAAAGTACAAACACGCATGCTCTGAACCAATGCTAAACATCAGACAACAATAGCAGAAGTTGCCCAAAGAGTGGTGGTAAAAAGCTGAGAAACCACGTGGTTTGATGAATGTTGGCTGAAAACGTTGTGCCGTGTTTATGCAGAACAAGTTCACAGCCAACGCCCTTCAGACCAAAATCCACGGAGAAGTCAGATCGAAGTCCGATCACGTGTACAAGGTTTTAGTCCTTCTAAATCTACTAGTCAACCTAACACTACCCTCTCCACAGGGTGACAATGCCACTGTCCAATGGTGGCTACACTGTTCCACACTACCCTCTCCACAGGGTGACAATGTTGCTGTCCAATGGTGGCTTCACTGTTCCTCCACGAATGCAGTGGCGTAAAGTTAGTGTAGTCGCCCAAAGAGAGTTTTACCGGCTGGATCACCAGGAAAACCAAGAAAAACAGTCTAAAAAACAAAAACAAATGCAGTGATCACATCTATAGACTGGCAAGCTACAAGATTACATTTTTATTTTTTGGTTTAGATATGCATAAAGCAGTTTTTCTTTAGGCAGTCTGTCTTTTTTATTTTATCTGTGGTAACATGGATCAAAAAAAGAAAGCAAAATAAACTTGCATCTGCCTATATTCACTCACTTCCGGGTCCATTCAGTTCCATTGGACCGAAAGGGAAAAAAATATAAAATAATAATTACCGGAGGAGGTAGGTAAATATATGGAGATGCAAGCCTGCTTACATAAGCCCACAAATAGGGCTTACATGGGTCTGATTTTTTTTCATGGAGGAAACATACAACAGACAGAGGTCAGAAAAAGAATACCTGTACTGGTCTGATCCTACTCAATAGGGGATCGGTCTAGGAAAACAGGTGGATTATTTTAGTAGGATTCAGAGAAATTAAAAGCTTATGGAAAATAATGTAGCTGGTTAGAGAGAAAATTAAATAGGATATTAATAGTGGCGGCAATGCAGGTGATGGAGGAAAATCCCCCTTAAAATGATATATGTTGTATCATTATTGCCTTCTCCACCTTTCACCAGAAAATGTACAGCTTGTCACAAATACAAGACTTTTAAAGCCCCTCATTTACATCATGTAGAAGGGAATAGCAAAATATGCTACAAAAAAAAAAAAAAAAAAAGTTTGTAGCATACTGCTGGTTTGATTGCCAAGCATGTAGTGAAATGTTTTTTTCCTTTAATGCCTTGTACACACGATCAGAATTTCCGATGGAAAAAGTCAGATGGAATTTTTTCATCAGATATTCCGACCGTGTGTGTGCCCCATCTGACTTTTTTCCGTCGAAATTTAGAAAGAGAACATGTTCTCTATTTTTCCTCGACGGAAAAAAATTCTATCGGAAATTCCGTTCGTCTGTAGGGAACTCGGATGTTAAAAAAATCATGCATGCTCAGAATCAAGTCGACGCATGCTTGGAACTTCATTTTTCTCGGCTCGTTGTAGTGTTGTACGTCACCGCGTTCTTGACAGTCGGAATTTGATGTGACAGTGTGTATGCAAGACAGCTTGAACGGAATTCCGCCTGAAAAATCCGATCGTGTACAAGGCATTAGTGTAGCTGGGTGCTTGTATACAATCACATCCTCATGCCCTCTCCAATTATAATTGATTCATATTAATCAAGCTTTGCCAATGTAACAAAGTTATTAAAAGAAAAAGAAGGCCTTTTCCGTTTGAAATGTCACGCAAGGACAGACCCTGTAAAGTCAGCCCCCTGTGGTCAGTGAAGGTAAGCCAGACGTCCGCCTGGATTGGTAGCTTTTATTTCTATTGCAAAGGCAAAAAGGGCTGAATCTAGAAATAGGGTGTCACCTATTTGGGTGTGCAGTGTGTCAGGGGTGTGTTACACGAACTTCACCCTAAAAGTTACAACAAAAGGCACCTTTAGAAATATTTGGTAATGACAATCTACAGACAGATACTTCTAGATAATTGCAGTCTTTTTATTTCTTTGCATACGTCTTCTCCTCCTCACCATTCTTCTCTTACAACCGTGACCCTACTTTACATCAAATCAAATCTGGTCACATCAAAGTTGCAGCACAACTCAATAGCACATGATCATGTCCTCCTACCACCCAAAAAAATATTAGCATTGACTGACTCATAAATCTGTGTCTTTAATATTTAAGCCTTTTATTATGATCAATTGTGAGGACAGATGGGGGATCAGCTAGATTTAAGGATTATTTGTAAAGTCAAAAATCATATTCCGTTCAGTGCAGTAAAATGAATACAAAGATTTTAGGCAGAAAACAGTGTAATCTTATCTGCAATATCTATGAATCAATTAGGTGTACGATTGTAGGGAAGGGGCTGTGGGCTCAGCATGCTCTATTTGCTCCCATCATGTGTGTATAGAGACAGTTCATTTAGCAAAGGGATCAATTATAACTATTTTAGGCACAGTCTTTCTTCCACCATATGGTGACTGGAACACAGGTCAACCAGGGACAAAATAAAGTGCCATGTCACTTAGCCATCTACTGAGATCCCAAAGTAGGCCGCACCTTTCCAGCTTAATAAATATATACAAAACACATACACAAAATGTATAAATATACACACACACACATACATATACATACACACACACACACACACAGTACAGACCAAAAGTTTGGACACACCTTCTCATTCCAAGAGTTTTCTTTATTTTCATGACTGAAAATTGTAGATTCACACTGAAGGCATCAAAACTAGGAATTAACACATGTGGAATTATATACATAACAAAAAAGTGTGAAACAACTGAAAATATGTCATTGTCTAGGTTCTTCAAAGTAGCCCCCTTTTTGCTTTGATTACTGCTTTGCACACTCTTGGCATTCTCTTGTTGAGCTTCAAGAGGTAGTCACCTGAAATGGTCTTCCAACAGTCTTGAAGGAGTTCCCAGAGATGCTTAGTACTTGTTGGCCCTTTTGCCTTCACTCTGCGGTCCAGCTCACCCCAAACCATCTCGATTGGGTTTAGTTCCGGTGACTGTGGAAGCCAGGTCACCTGGCGCAGCACCCCATCACTCTCCTTATTGGTCAAATAGCCCTTACACAGCCTGGAGGTGTGTTTGGGGTCATTGTCCTGTTGAAATATAAATGATGGTCCAACTAAACGCAAACCAGATGGAATAGCATGCCGCTGCAAGATGCTGTGGTAGCCATGCTGGTTCAGTATGCCTTCAATTTTGAATAAATCCCCAACAGTGTCACCAGCAAAGCACCCCCACACCATTACACCTCCCCCTCCATGCTTCACGGTGGGAACCAGGCATGTAGAGTCCATCTGTTCACCTTTTCTGCGTCACACAAAGACACGGTGGTTGGAACCAAAGATCTCAAATTTGGACTCATCAGACCAAAGCACATATTTCCACTGGTCTAATGTCCATTCCTTGTGTTCTTTAGCCCAAACAAGTCTCTTCTGCTTGTTGCCTTTCTTTAGCAGTGGTTTCCTAGCAGATATTCTACTATGAAGGCCTGATTCACATAGTCTCCTCTTAACAGTTCTAGAGATGTGTCTGCTGCAAAAGGTGGCTACTTTGAAGAACCTGGAATATGACATATATTTTCAGTCGTTTCACACTTTTTTGTTATGTATATAATTCCACATGTGTTAATTCATAGTTTTGATGCCTTCAGTGTGACTCTACAATTTTTATAGTCATGAAAATAAAGAAAACTCATGGAATGAGAAGGTGTGTGTGTGTGTGTGTGTATGTGTATATATATATATATATATATATATATATATATATATATATATATATATATATATATATATATATATATATATATACATATATATATACACACACACACACACACACACACACACACTGCGAAAAAACGGCCAACATTATAAAAAAAAAAAAAGAAAAGAAGGCACGGAGTACTCCCCAAAATCCATGATAGACCCATTATCCGAGCATGCAGCCCAGGAGGTCAGGAAAGGGTGGGGGACAAGCGAGCGCATTCCCCCCCCCCCGAACCATACCAGACCGCATGCCCCCTAAAGCACCTTACCCTCATGTTGATGGGACAAAGGCCTCTTCCCAACAACCCTGGTTGGTGGTTGTCGGGGTCTGTGGGCAGGAAGCTTATCGGAATCTGGGGGCCCTCTTGTGAATGGGTGCTGGGTGCATACTACCCCTATCCATTCACCAAAAAGGTAGCAAATGGTAAAAAAAAAAAAAAAAGTTTGTCGAAAACTTTCATTAATAGCTTTGTCTTCTCCCAGTGCCGTCTTCTCTGCCTCAGTCTCTTCCCACCTCAGTCTTCCCCTGCCGTCTCTCATCTCTCCCAATGCCTGGGGGCATGGCTACCTGAAGATGTCACCTGGAAAGCCCGCCCTTGTGACATCACAGGGTGCAGGCTCTCTGGGTGACCTCATCCAATGGCCACGCCCCATGTCTATATAACAGACAGCTGACGACTCATTGGTTAAGGACATGGCGGCCAGCTACCCAACTCCCTCCTTAGCAACCAGCTATATACATAATGGGGGTTATTTACGAAAGGCAAATCCACTTTGCAAAACAAGTGCATTTGGAAGTGCAGTCACTGTACATCTGAGGGAGACATGCAGGGAAAAAAAACAGCATTTTTGCCTGCACATGATTGGATGATAAAATTAGCAGAGCTTTCCCCAATTTCAGAGCTTCCCCCTCAGATCTACAGCGACTGCACCTGGGAGTGCACTTTAACCACTTAAGGACCGGACCAATATGCTGGTAAATGACCCAAGGTTTTTACAATTCAGCACTGCGTCGCTTTAACAGACAATTGCGCGGACGTGCGACGTAGCTCCCAAACAAAATTTGCGTCCTTTTATTCCCACAAATAGAGCTTTCTTTTGGTGCTATTTGATCGCCTCTGCGATTTTTATTTTTTGCACTATATACAAAAATATAGCGACATTTTTTAAAAGAAATCAATATTTTTAACTTTTTGTTATAAGAAAAATTAAATAAACTAAATTTTAGTCAAACATTTAGGCCAACATTTATTTAGCCACATGTCTTTAGTAAAAAAAAAAAAAAAATCCCAATAAAAAAATGGCTACCTAGCGGGAACAGCGACACTAATACAGCGATCAGAAAAATGATCGCTTAGTGACACTGGCAATAGGGAGTAAAAGGGTTAACTAGGGCGGTGATCAAGGGGTTAAAACTTTATTAGGGGGGGTACGGGGGCTACCCTGAACCTAACACTAACTGCCTGTCACACTGACACTAAATGCAGTGATCAGTACACTGCATTCAGTGACACTGTGACAGGGGGTGGGGTGATCACAAGGGGTTAATGTGCCTGCATGTACTGGTGTCAGTGTAGTGTTGTGCAGACTCACTGTGTGATGTGATGTGATCTCTCCTCAGCGGCAGTTAAAAAAAAAACCGCAGAGAGCAGAGATAACTTCCCTCTTCCTGTGTTTACACAGGAGGAGAAAGTGCACTGCAGGGGGAGCGCGCGCATTGGCTGGGAGCGATCCGGAGGGGGCGGACAAAAACGAATAGCCGCCCCCTCAGCACGGATCGCTCGTACAGCCACCGTGACCGCCGCTTGTACCGGAGGGGGACCCCGATCAGACCCCCGACCCACGTCAAGGCAGCCACGTACAAGTATGTTGATGTGCCTGTCCGTGCCATTCTGCCCATGTAAATGTACATGCGGCGGTCCTTAAGGGGTTAAGTAAATCAACCCCAGTGTGTTGCTTTTGTACTTATGTTTAAATCGATGTTTCAGAGTTTTTGGGGGATCTAAACAGCTCTGGCCTAAAGATTCTATAGTTTTCAATGACTGTCTCTTTCTAATACAAACACACCAGCCAAAGCTCATAGTATATACAGTGGCTAAATTATTTGATTCCTGGTAGATTTAGTTTGCCCACTTACTGGGAAATGATGGTCTATACATTTTTATCATAGGTGCATTTTAAATGATAGAGACAAAATATCAAAAAAAATATCAAAATATCAAAAAAAAAAAACACACGATACAAAGTGCTATAAATTGAGTTGCAGTTCAGCGAGTAAAATAAGTATTTGATCCCCTACCAACAATTATTATGGCTCTCACAGACTGGCTACAGTATGTGGTACACAGATTAGTCCTGTCAATTTAGGAAGGTGCTTCTAACAACTCATTATGTGTATAAAAAGACACCTGTCAGCCAGACCACTGAAGATGGGTCTTTTAGCAGAACAATGATCCAAAATATACCACCAAGGCAAACAAGAAGGGGCTGGCGCAAGAAGCAGCACATTAAGGTCATGGAGTGGTCGGAGTCAGTCTCCAGACCTTAATCCTATAGAAAATTTATGGAGGGGGCTGAAACTTCGAGTTGCCAAGTAACAGCCAAGAAACCTTAATGCCGCGTACACACGACCATTTTTAATGTTCTAGAAAAAAAAACACACGATCGTAAAATAAAAAATGCTCGAACACTATAAAAGGGGAAGTTCCATTCAGATGGCGCCACCCTTTGGGCTGCTTTTGCCGATTTTGTGTTAGTAAAAGTTTGGTAAGAGACGATTCGTGTTTTTCAGTTTTTGTGCTTTTCAGTCTGTTGACTAGTTTTACCAGAACGAGCGCTCCCGTCTTATAACGTGCTTCTGAGCATGCACATTTTTTTCACGTCGTTAAATCCGACATTTTAAATGCACATTTTTCACATTGAGAAAAATGCTCTGGAGCCTACACACGATCGTTTTTAATGACTATTTCAAAAAATTAAATTTTTCACGTCATGAAAAACGGTCGTGTGTACGCGGCATAATGATTTAGAGAAACTCTATAAAGAGTGAACCAAAAATCCTCCCGAGATGTGTGCAAATCTGGTCACCAACTACAAGAGAGACGTCTTACCTATGCGTTTGCTAACAAGGGTTTCTCCACCCTCAGTACCAAGTCATGTTTTTTTTGGGGGGGATCAAATAATTTTACTCACCGATTAGCAACTTAATTTATAGCATTTGTTTTATGTGTTTTTTCTGGATTTTTGGTTGATATTTTGTCTCGATCATTTAAAAATACAACTATGATAAAAATTATAGACCCTTCATTTTTTTTAAGTGGCAAAACTTACAAAATCTGCAGGGGATCAAATACATTTTCACCACTGGAAGTCTCTAGTTTGATTAAAGTTTCCAAGAAGGTGCTAGATCTATCAGTGATGGCAAACCTTGGCACCCCAAATGTTTTGAAACTATATTTTCCATGATGCTCAACTGAACTTATTTACACTTAAAAGCAAAAAAATTCAAAACGAATAAGTCGTTTTACATTTACAAAAACTGCTGACTTTTAATAAGGGCACTTACTTTTCCAGCGAGCGCCACCCCCCCCCCCCCCTCGAGCTGATCCGTCCATCGGATATCAGGTGCATCCCCACAAAGGGAAACAGGCAGTGGTGCCTTGCCCTGCGACTGCCTAGCTACAGGGGTTTCTTTTTTCTCTATTTTTTATTTATTTAATGTATTAAATGTTTTTTTAGGGCCTTAAAGCGGAAGTGACGTCAGCCGCCGCTCTGGTCCTCCAAGGGCATACAGTCAAGTGGGGGCCATCTTGCCCTCACTCGACTTTCTGCACATTGCTCACGGGGTTGGATCATTTCCCCCCTTAACTGGCAGCTCCGGTAAACGGAGAAACGACCAGGAAACGGCAGGAGGTAAATGACGTATATATACAGTGGGCGGTCCAAAAGTGGTTATGTGACTTCACTGTCCACAATAGTATTACCTCAAAAAACATGTATAACCTGACATCGTGGTACACAAAATTTCACCATCACATACTGGAAATGATCTATGTGATTAAGTCAAAGAATGCACTAGAAAAAAAAAAAAGAAGGATAAATCCAATACAGCTACATTTATGAGACAGTAAATTGCAGATACAAAATGCAAAGCTCATTAATTATGTGATGGTAAATGGCACATAAAGTTTGGAGCAATGCATGTAATTATAGAGATTGCTCCCTGTGTTAGGAGACGATAAACATCCAGAGAACACTTTTGACCTAATAAATATATATGGGGGGTCAGAGTCTATAGCACTAAGACCATACCCGTCTCATAATTTAGTGATGAATTTAAGGTGTATGTGTAATGAGACAATCTGATTTCCACAATTACAGAAGAACATTTGTCTTGTAGCCTAGATCACAACAGTCTCACCTGTCAGTGCCCTAGGCTTCAGCACTGTAGTGCAGGCTCTGGGCTGTACCTGTAAATACCTTTACATGTTCACTTCTGCTTGCCCGGAGCCCAAATCCCAGGCTGCTGTAATCTGTTCAATCTGCTGAAAGACTCAAAATTTACAATGCTATAGCCTTAAGGTATTGACAGGTGCACTTTAAAGCTGAGGTTAATTAAAAAAATATATATATATTCTGGGATATAGATTTAGTTACTTTACTTACATCCAATGTATACCCCACATCTTGCCCATTGCTCCTTCACATAGAAATGTTCCCTGCTGTGATAAGCCCCATGCTGAACCGGACAAATTTCCATCCATGTATGGCCAGCTTAACAAGCCCGACAGGCATATGGTCCAGGATTGTGTAGGATCCCTCTGTCTTGTAAAAAAAAAGAATCCAGAGACATCCTGAAATGTTGGCTTGTGATGCTTGTTACTTTATGCGAAAAAAGGACAAAATTGCCACTATATTAAAGTGCGTTGGTGAAGTTCCCTATTTTCCTGCTTTCGAGATAACGCCTATGAAACACAGCAGCATCTGATTTTGTTCAAAAAGTCCTTGGGGTATGTAGGTTTGAGTTGACGGCTTTGGGATTGTGTCGACCAACTCAGCTTTTGTCGGAAAAATGCAGCTTGCTTGTGTGATCAGTTTGAGATACTTCTGATATTTGACCTACAGTCGATGACATTCTGACTTGCATCAAGGTGCTTTTGCATCCTATAGACTTACATGGGGGAAAGAAACCGCTCGGAGGGGAAAAGATAAAAAAAAAAAGTGTACAGGGGAGTGAAGTTGGTCTTTAAAAGCTACATGAGCAGCTCTGTCACCTTAATTCAAATGACTGTGCTTTAAATAAGCCAATGGAGATGCTAAGTAAAAGAAGTAACTTGGATTATGGGTGAAACATCTTTTATATAAAAAGAAAAAGTCTAGCTGAATGTGACCAACAACTACTACTAGTAGCATCCTAGAATAGATAAAGGGAGTCACCGCTCAAGGCAGAAGATGATGAACCTCTTCACCGGATCTGGAGCCACATGTGCTGGCAATGCATGCAACAATACATGTCACAGGAGACCAGCTGACGCGTTTCACACTATTTAGCGCTTAATCACAGCTATGGTTAAGCACTGAACAAACATGTGAAACGCGTCAACTGGTCTCCTGTCTGCTGTGACATGTACTTTGTGATCCTGTTTTATAAATAAAGACAACATTTTTGGAGCGCGGCGGTCCAGCTATTCCTATCCATTACTACTAGCATCCACCCACCAACTTAATTTATCTTAAAAACAAAAGAAACAAGTTTCATACATCTCTTGTATCCATTATGAAGGTTTTCTTTCAGCGTAGACGTGAACACAAACCTGCAGCATTTCTACAGAATACTTCATTTAAATAGACAGGAACTTGAAGGATGATCAATAATGTCTGCAGTTAAAACTCAGAAAAAACATGATGGATGAAGATTAACTTAGAGCGCAATGCAGTAAAAAGGGAGAAAATCTTTGTGTAATTAACTCCATCATATCAATTATGAGTCTGAACCACTCCTCTGCAAAACAGAACGCAGAGGTTTAAAAGGCTAGAACAGGACATGTTTCTAATACCAACTGCACTCCATTATCATTTTATTAAACATAAACTCGGGTGGGCAACTATAAATCTAAGAGGAAGATATACGACATCCCATGTGTCTCCTACTGCTGATGAAACGCAACATTACACAATGTATGCCAACTGGAGAAAAGGAAAAATATAGTAGATTCTCATAACAACCCATCATTTAATATCCTTAATTGAGGAAAATTAAAAAAAAGGGGATCCCTTCCAAGACTTCAGACAAGGCAGAACTGGGGGAAAAACAAAGTCCAATTAGGTTGCTCCAAGCAATAACATTAGTTTCCTCCGAGTAAGTTTTTTTTATAAATCAGCCTCAAAAGGTTTACCAAAGTACAAAGAATCAGAGCAATTTAAAAGGCTTAAAAAAAAAAATACATTTTAAATAACTATAAAAAGAAGAGAAGCAACGCTTTAACTCACATGCTTTGAGGAAAAAAACACAACCTGCAGCTGTAAGGTTGACTTACTTGTGAAGACCATGTTTAAGGTCACCAGATAGGACTTCTGAAAGCCAGCAGTCCTATAGCCAGTATGGCAAACACGTGATAATCAAAACTCAAAGATCATCAATAACGAGAGCATTTCACCATCTAAGATTTCAGTATCGTTTTACAATCACCTTGGGCTTCATGTAGGTCTGAATACCTCCTTGAGTCTGAATTTCTGTGGAAAGATCAGGTAACTTCAAGGCACTCCAACATCTCAATAAAAATAGCAAGTCATCGAACAGATTGTGTTGAGCTGGTTCCCTCACTACACACACTGGAGTCTGAGAAATCCTGGAGGAAGCAATCTAATTTAAACACTGAGCCACCCCTGCAGCCAACTTCCTAAAAGGAAATCTGAGTAGTCCCACCCAGCATCTTTGTAACTCCAACATAACCTCACAGGACAGCACGGCATAATGAGTAACGTACGCTGCCAGTCAGTGCTACGCCACATCATGCTGATCTGTTGTGGGAAAGAACTAGATCCGACTCACAGGCATGTTCCTACCCCTTATAAAAACGTGACAGCTGCTCGAGGGAACAGAATACCTAACAAAACGTAAACACTTAGGACACCCACATGGTTTTAGTTGATCGACATGTTTCATGTCTAGATTTATATTATTTTTTTTTTTCGTTTTTTTTTTTCACTTGTAAGAAACTAAACAAGCCTGTATAAATGCATCATTAAAATCCAAACTTCAGTGCCGATTCACACTGCTGCGCTGTAAATTTGTTGAGTTTTTTCAGTCCATTCTGAGGTAAAAATGTACCACTTATTTAACGCGAATTTCAGGAGTGGAACATAGCTGTGATTAATGTCTAGCCAATGAAATCAAAATGTAAAAAAAAAAAAAAAAGTGTCAACTTCCTGTGTACTTCCTGGTTTTTGTGGAGAATAGTGTGGTGGAATTTGCAAGTATGTGAACCATCAAATGCGATTCCATAACGATTTACATTCATATCTATGGAGACTAAATTTGCAACGCTCGAAACTCACACAAGACCCTTTTTTTAATTGCATCGCATTCAGAGAGTTATCGCAATGCATTGGTGCGAACGACCATCATTGAAAACAATTACTTTTTAGATGACATGCGAATCTAGTTTTTGGTTAACGCATCGCATTCGGTATCAACTCGCACAAGTGTGAACCAGGAATTTTTTTTTTTTTTTTTTTATCAGCACAAGGAACGATACATAAATTGAATGATAAGTGCCCCTTATACTCATGGGGTTACCATAAGCTGTTGGGACCTTACCAACCCTTCATTCATAAAATCTGTCACTTCTCCCAATGAAAAGCACTCTATGAATAGAGATGACTTTTCTTGAATTCATAGAACGCTTTTTATTACATTTTTATAAAAAAAAAAATCAAAGTACAACTACATGAGCGCATGTATATATCAAATCAACAATTGGTTACCAAGTGTGAGAAATTAAAGGGGAGTTCCACCCACAATTTCACTTTTTAAATATAAATACCTCTGTAATACACAAGCTTAATGTATTCTAGTAAAGTTAGTCTGTAAACTAAGGTCTGTTTTGTTAGGTTGTTACAGCATTTAGAATCTAGAAATAGACCGTGGCCATCTTAAGTGTGGGCATCATGAAGCCAGACTGTATGACTTCCTGGATTTCAGCTTTGCATATCTCACACATGCTCAGTGCTGCACAAGCAATGTAATAGGTTTCAGTCAGGTTTGCAAGGACTACTGGGAAACATGATGCCTATCCCAGAAACCCTTGCAAATAGCCATGTGACTTAAAAGCCTAGGCCAAGGATTAGAGTTTGGGGTGGAGAAACTTGCCTGGCCTGCACAGAGTCCTGACCTCAACCAGAACACCTTTGGGATGAATTCGAACAGAGGCTGCAAGTTACTGCCATTAACGTTCATGCGAATACACTACAGTTGGGAGATTTGGGGTTGTCATGGGATAAATGTATACTTCAGCAAGTCAGGGTGGCAGATGGCGAGAGTGATGGATTACTAAAATGGCCAATTCGCATTGCCAAGTGTATTGTGATCTTATTGAGACACAAAGCATTCAAACATTAGGTCTAACACACTGGGCATTTTAGCCTCATCGCATGTGGCTCTGACATTTATGTGCGAGTGGAGGGCACAGGTGTGCCATCCAGCCCCACTGCCAGCAGCCTATCAAACTCAGTCTGTACAGATGTTTAGGGCGTTATGCGCCCAGGGATAAATGCCTGGGAAGCAGAGTCTAGCTTTCCAGACATTAATCCCTGGCTGCAGGCTGCCCTTAACATCTGTACAGCCATGTTTACCATCCAGCCCCCATACTCTCAGAGCCTGGAGCTCCATGCACCAGGGCTAAATACCCAGTATAGTGACATGTGTACACATATCCATGATAAATATGCAGGAAATATTGGAGGCAAAGTCTGCCTTAGAGGAACCTGTGCTAGGAAGAACATGGGAGGTTAGCATTGCTAGATTTCCTCAGACTTCAATACAGTGAAACCTCGGATAGGGAGTAACGCGGTGAACGAGGGTTTCACAATATGAGCATTGTATTTTGAAAATGTTTGACTCGGTTTGTGAGTGTTGTCTCGCAATACAAGTAGGATTCAAGCCAAATCGGTGTGCAGTACCGCTTTTGGCCTGAGGTAGGGGGGCGCCGGAGTCAAGCCATTCGGAAATGCTCGGAAAACCTTGGAAATACTCAGTTCCCGAGCCTTTCCAAGGTTTTCCAAGTTCAGCCGAGCTCTCCTTGGGAGTGTTCGAGGCTCTCGAGCGCCCCCACCTCTGCCCACATGTGGTATTGCATGCCATTAAGGAACAAATTATTTTAGCTTCCATTGACTTCTATGGGGAAACTCGCTTTGCTATGCAAGTACTTTGGATTACGAGCATTCTCCTGGAATGGATTATGCTCGTAATCCGAGGTTCCACTGTACTTTGCGTTGCTGACCTGGAGAAACCATGCAGCAAGCAGAGTCTGAGGTCCTGATCAGCAATCGCTTTTCTTGATCAGTTAAACTGCTGGAACTTTTAGATGACAGCCAGAGAACCAACATTTTCAGAAGGAGAATTCAGTAATGACAGTCTCCATATTTTTTCATGACCTGTTTTCTTAAAAACATAGGCATTTATGTCTAACCGTAGTAGCTTTTTGTATAAAGTAACTTGCCATTCATTTTATTAGCCAATAAACTTAAAGCACGGTTTATATAGGCATGGATAATATTCACAGCGATGTCTACCAATGTAAATAGAGATGAGGTTGTCTAAGAGATTATATGACACAGCTCACTTCCTATCCTGTAAATGCAATGAAGGACAATTGCAGTCAGACTCTTTCTAGCCTGAAATGACTGACAGGAGGTAAATTATATGTCCCTGCATTTAAAAATACACATTAAAATTCATACTACTGCTTTCTCAAAATCTAGAGACTTTAAAGCCAACAAAGCAGACATAGATATATAAAAATGCTCTGTGCCTCCTGATTATTGTTTTAAGTTCCCCCTTAATGGGTCTTTTTTCTGTTAACCCGGTCAGCTTAACAAGGAAAAAAAATAAAAAATTAACCAATTGCCCCAGTCACACATTTGATGTGTATGTGGGAATCCTCCCTGTCCAGGGTGGATAAAAAATAAAAAAAAAAGAAGATTTTTTTTAAATCCGATTTTTCTTTTTTAAATAAATGTATTTTACTAATGCTTTTGGAGTAAAAATCTTTCAAAAAAATCGTTTTCTTTTTAAGATACATTAACAATTTAATTTATCATGAAATTGAGCATAATTATTGCAGCATGAGGCTGTATGTTCTGCAATATATAAATTTTTGGTAAAATCATTCAATGAATACAAGCTCTGCAAGCTGAGATAACATTCACTGCATTGATGCAGTCACACAGATTCACAGTAATCAAGATATAAAATAAAGTTTGGGAATATTCCTTTATCATATTGTTTTGTAAATCTGTGTACATTAAAAACTGTATGATTGTTTGAAGAGAAATGCATCTGTACCAGACTAAGTGTGAGGAGGAAGGGCAAGTAGGAAAAATTAAAATGGAAACCTACTGTAAGCAGCGTATAAACCTTGTGATCTTTCTGCACATGAAATGCTTTAAGCGCTTTATACTCCCTATAGGAGCAAATTGGCAGCAGGCTGTAAAAGAGACCCAAATTGGGAACGTTTTAAAGTCCCTCTACCTATGGGTGAAGCAGGTGTGGGTGCAAAATGCAAGCAATGCAACAAAGCGATGCAAGGCTTGGTGGCTCAAATGAAACCTCATGAGAAGACGTGCTGTGAGGAAGGACCGTGTTTGGTGTTTTTGTTGTGTGGACCCAGCCGATATATTTAGTTTAAGTTCTTTTGTTTTTTCAAAAGATATTTTGTTTATGCAGTTCAGTTACTAGACATTGGAGGTTTAAAGTGGAGTTCCACCCAAAACTGGAAATTACACTTTTTGAAACTCTCCCCCGCCAGTGTCACATTTGGTACCTTTTAGGGGGGAGGGGGTGGTGCAGATACCTGTATATTACAGGTATTTTCCCCCACTTCCAGGAGAGTCACTCCTCTTACACCCCCCCCCTGCCTTATGGGAACACACACTAGTCCCAGGACCACTGCGACCAAGGCGCGACCCTCATCGCACATGCGCAGTCGGGAACCGGGCAGTGAAACCGCAAGGCTTTACTTCCCAATTCCCTCTCCGAGGATGGCAGCGGTGGCATGATTGCTTGTCTTCTGCTGCTGACATCGCGGGCGTGCTGGACATGCAAGTGTCTATTTATTAAAAGTCAGCAGCTGCAGTATTTGTAGCTGCTGGCTTTTATTTATTTATTTTGGCGGGACCTCCGCTTTAAGCAAATACAAGAATGTGTAATATAATGTTATTTTTTGAATGCGGGACAAAGAGGACAGTTGTTCTTTAAAAGTTATGATTTAAAGATCAAAACTTTTTACTAGCAATTTAAATCAAATCCACCCTGTCCTGCTATAATAAATAACCCCAAAAAATATATAAAAAAATTTTTTTCCCTCAGTGTCATTCTGACAGTGGGGATACTCAAAATAGGGGATAGTTTATGGCATTTTTTTTTTTTTTTTTTTTTTACTCCCAGCTGTCAGAATACACAGATCAGTGCTTCAGCCCATTTGTTGCAGTGCTGATGAAATACACATTTTCCAGCAGTCTTGTTCATTAGGAAAAAGGTCGACCAATAGATCGACTTCTATGTATGGCTGCTTCCATTCATGAGATTAAAATTCTGACTGGTTCCTGTTGAACTGGCCAAATGTAACTTCATGTCTATCTAGCTTTACTTCGTTATTAGAATTAGATTTCTCCCTGTAGCCATCATTCACTGGTTTAAAGCGGAAGTCCATGCTAGAACTAAAATCCCTGCATCTACAGACATCCGCAATCTAACACTACCCTATCTAGCCCAGTAGAAACAAATCGGTATACATACCTTCTTTGAAAGAGATCCGGCCCGATCTCCAGCAACAGAAGCTCTGCAGAGGACACGTCGCCCATAGCACTACTATGGGGGCTTCCTTTGTCGGATGTGTCCTCTGCATCCGTCTACAAAGTGAAGCTGCAGCTGAGAGTTCAGCGTAGGACTGGGTCGGATCACGTACAGAAAAAAAAGGTATGTACAGTGATTTTTTTTCTTTACAGGCTAGATAGGTTAAGCGTTAGATCGTGGAAGGCTATAGATGCAGGGATTTTCGTTTTAAAGTGGAAGTCCATGTTAACTTTCCCTGGAGCCATCACCTACCTGCTCGATTATAGAATTTGTAATTGCCACCAAGGCATTCTCACTGATCAACAGTATCACAGAGTAGTGGGGCATAGTCCAAAAATCACACAAGTCCATGCCCATAGTGGTAATGTGAAACCATGATCAGTGGGGCATTTTTTTTCCCCCAGTTTACAATAATAGCAGCAGATGCTGTGGTGCTTGGCCTTAGGCAGGACTTTGACCTTATTCCCTTTAAATAATAGCTCTGAACAACACCCCTTTAAGCCCCCGTTCACACCAGTGTGACTTGTCATGCGATCTGACAGTTCTAAATCGCATGACAAGTCGCAATCTATTGTTGGCAATGGAACTGTTCAAATCAGTGCGACTCAGACTTTGTGGTGCTGCACCTTGCATTGACATCTGCGTGTGAAGAGCCACAGATGTCAGGCAAGCCACCCCCGAATCCGCACTGACCTGCAGCTTTGAAATCATGCTGCTTCACGTGAAGTAGCACAATTTTAAAAGTCGCAGTCAGCGTGAACAGGGGGCTTACTTGTAAAAGATGTAAATACTAGAAGACCTATAAATACATTCCAGAAATCTCATCTTACGGGTGGCTGATGTCATTAACAATACAACATACAAGCCTGGAATCGAGGTCAATGTCAAGAAGAAAACACCATAACTCCGGATAAGAGAGTATTTGTGGCATTTCCCGATTTACTTCCCTCTTCCTCAACACAAAAACTATGTGATATATAGAGGAAGAGGCTTTTTACTAACAAATGAGGCTGGAAGAAACCGTGAGCAAAACATTCAGGCATTTTCCATAAACTGCTACTTAATAGTCCCCAGGCCTACAGTAGATTTATGGTGCTATAATACAAGCTTTAAATTTAAGTACTTGATTTTTAGCTGGCTGATATCCTTCCAGTAGTAATGTTATGTTAGTCTCAGATACCAGCTCTTAGATTTCTGTGTGGTTTATCAACTTCAAAAAATGTGGCCAGTTCAGCAGTTGTTGGAATGAAGGCCTGCCAAGCACCCCTATATCTGCAAATAAACACATTGTAACTGGGTGTTCAAAGACTCAGATATCCTAATTCCGATAAGAAAAGACATCAGAGAACCTGTGGTTGTGATACCAATTATTCTGGGACTCATAAGGAAAGTTTATATTATGTGTATTTGTGGTCATCACATGACATGTGGCAATCAATTACAGAATAGTAGCACATGGTATGCTACACCACCATGCTGCAACCATGTGCAAGGTACAGGTACTCAAGACGGATGAATGCAGCCTAAAACCAAATCATAAAAACGTACTTAAAATTTTAGATTTTTTGGTGGGAATTTTTTGGAAAATGTGTTTACACTTGGGGGATACATCGGTCAACGTAAAAATTGAGGGCGTCTTTACAGAATTTTAATAAGTTTTATTCCCAAAGAAAAAATATTACACTTTCCACAATCACCATTTCTTGTTACAAATTTTCGGCAATATTTAGAATCAAAATATATGATGAGCACCTTGATAATTGAGAATTGCTACTACTGTACACCCGTTTATTTTTATTTTTTGAAAGTGTATTTTTGTGCGTGAACTCGAGAGAGAGGAGCCGGACTGCCGGAGTTGGGAGTAGGCAGACCCTCCCCCCAGAGGAAATCTGCCATCCTTCTCCATGCCCCCGGGTGGCAATGGTGGGTGTGAGGGGGGGGCCTCCTACTCACCCCGCCCTACCTGCTCCACTTGGGAGCCCAACTGGGGCCCAACGGGACCCCAACAGGGCAGAGGGAGTGAGGAGGTCTAGCCCACCCAGCCAGCCCCGTAGGTCCTTCGCCTCTCTTTTTTTAGGAGACCGCATGGCCAAAGTGCGTGTGTTAAACCAATTTCGTGTGCGTGCAAGTGTGGTGGTGGTTTTTGTGGGGGGGGGGGGTTGGGCGTACTAAGCACAGGCGTACAGGCGTACCTTGCATAGGACACCCACCATGAGCCAGGCTGAGACCACCAAACTCAATTCACATGTAGCCGAGGCCAGGATCCGAACCCTTGGCTGCAGAGGTGAATGGCTTGTCAGCGCAGTGCCAATCGCGTTGAGCCACCACAGCTCCCCTGTACGCCCATTCAAAAACAGTGTCAAATATCACACTAGTTATACATTTAAAAAGGTATGCTAAGGGAATGACCATATGTAACAAACATAACGTAAATGTTATCCTAATTTGGCTGCAAAAATGTAAGATACAGTCATTGCATATCTTTAATTCAACATGTCATATTTATTCTCAAGAGTAAAGAATTGATTTTCACAAACTCCACACAGCCCATATGAAAAAAAGAAAAAGAAAACAACAACAAAAAAAAACCATCTAGTTCCAGCCGTTAGTGTTTATTAAAAGTCAGCAGCCAAAAGTGACTTACTAAACACGCAACTTACCTGTCCCACAGTCCAGCAATGCGGCCGCCCAAACCCCCAGCGCTCTCTCTCGTCAAGTGTGGGCACTCGGCTTGTTACAGCTTGCGGCTTCATGTGCTTGCGTCGCGCAGCGCCTCCCCATTGGTTGGGCAATCTCCTGGGATCTGTGACGTGTCCCAGAAAATTGCAGGGAGCAAGAGAGAACATCCGTTCGAGCCGCCTAGGCAGGCCAAGTGGAAGTGGGAGCTGGTACTTGTTAAAACTAGGTACATGCCAAATATATGTATGTCAGGGGGTCAAGAGTGCTTAAAGCGGAACTTCCACTTTTGGGTAGAACTTAGCTTTAAAGACACCATAATTCAATGCCTGTGGCTTGCCTAAATGTAAGTGACTAACGCTTTCAAATATCGTTCAAACCCTTTCTTGTACATGACATCCACTGTGTATAGATTACAACATATCCTGGAGTTATGGCACTCTTACCATAAATGTATTTACAGCATTTTCAGTACAACCCCATTAACATGATATAACACATTTAAGTGCAAATGGCATTTGCTGACACAAGTAATGCTCGCAATATTATCAATTAACATGGCAATGCATTAGTATAACGTGCTATAGGTACAGTAGATGTTTACATAATTTGTTTGATCAGTTTCTAAACGTGCAGTGATCTAATCTAGCCATTACAATTTTATCACAATTGATTGCATGAGGAATCATCACGATTCTGCCCTGCGATTTCAAAGGGCTGCAAAATGTGAGATGCTTAGCAATGCCATAACTTCACCCTAATCGCAGTGCGGTTCTGCAGAGATTGTGAAATCGTATAAAGTTCTGGAAATTCTTTTAGGTGGCAAGAGACCATGATTTTATGTGCACAATTTGTTGTGGCAAAATCTTGGCACGATAGGGGTGCCATTAGAAGTAATGGCATCGCAAATGTGTCCCGTGTTTTGCAGCCATTTAAATGGCGGGGCCGGTTCCGCCCACGATCATGTGTGAATAGAGAATGAAGGTTTCTAAACTATAAAGTAAATTAACTTTTCTCACTCTTGTGTTATGAGGAGTGATCAAAACATAATGTTTACCTGCATACAGGCATCAAAATCATGTTATCGAGTATCTAAAACCAAAACAACCCATTTTTTTCGCTGCTCAGGGTTCTTCCTTCACTTTCACTACTGGTAAGAGTGTCACCAGTAGGGGGCAAGTTTTGAAGTTGGGTCGAACGTGAGTTCAATCCAGTTCAATTACAGTTTGGCGAATAGTCAAACAAGTTGCCCATACATGGCCAGTTTGTCCACATGGACAAACTGGCTAGCACTACCACAACAAAATGACAGATCCCTGGCTGGCATCTGCACACAAACCAGCTGGGAAGCCTAAATCTCATCACCAACCAAAAACTGTCATGTCCATATTCAGTTAATGACTTCCCCCAGAACTCAGACAGTTTGTTTACATAGAGCAGCCAGCCAGGGATCTGTCATTCTGCATCAGGAGGGGTACATGTGAATATCATTGGGTGGAGGCCAGTGTTTGATCATCAGATGGTGGGCTTTCATGACTGACAAGGATCTACATTACTTCTGCTGCGAAATAACAGATCTCTGGGCTGGTTTGTTTACAAACAGCAGCCAGCTGGGATCTGTCATTTTGCAGCTATAGTGCAACCACTGCTAAATTACAGGTCCCTGTCCATGTTTGGTTAATAATTGCACAAAAACCGGCTAGCAAGGTATCTGCCATTATGTGGCCATAGGGCAATGGGTCAGCATGATCGGGCATCGGGACCCACAGCATTTCGAAAAAAAAAACAATGTAATTTTCCATAAAATAAAAAAATAAAAACTTGGGGTCCCTCATAGAATTTTTTGCAGATCCTTGGCCAAGCTTGGGTGGCCAGGAAGTGCAGGGCAGAGAGCATGAGATGGCAGTGTGTCATCATGGAAAGATTAGTACTTTCTCATGGTGTGGGCGTTACACCATAAATACGAATGTATTCTGTACTGGTTCCTTGGGGGAGAGGGGGAAAAACTGGGTGCCCCTTATTTTGCATGGGGGGGGGGGGTTTAGTTATTTGGAGTGAAGTTTATAAACAAAGCAGCAGAAAACCGCACGGGCGGTCTGTGAATCTGCTGACTGCCTATAATCCGAGCTGTCAAGACTAGTCCCCATAAAAGCAAATCAAACATTTCCGTCATTGAACAAGATCCACAATAATAACCAGACAACCATATCACAAGCATGCTGTCCTGTAAGTAAGCTATAAAAATTTGTATTATTTATTCTAAGTTGGAAAGCCTCACTGGGAACATTGGCTGGACCACTCTGCTGCACACCATCTATTCCACAAAGGCTGAATCCCAGATACTTGATGAAATGAACACGGCTCAGCATCATTAATCATTGGAAAATTAACTATGCTTGCAGACACTCTGACAGCAATATTGAGATTCCATGTTCCCTTCTACTGAACGCTTTATAACAAATCAATTAATCAATTCCAGGTGGCGCCAAGGACTCAAGAGAACACAATCATTTCTTGGGTACTTTCATAAAGAGAACTGGACAAAAATAACACCATCTTTGGCTCATACATAAAATAAATCCCTACAATATTCTAGGGGGATATGCTTGTCACATCCACTACTAGACTGGAAAACCTATTTAATGGTGACAAATTAGAAGCCATCACTCAGAGCCAATTACATGAACACACATACTTGCTTTTCTTTACACATATTTACACATTTACCCAATATGTTTAGAAGGACCCAGTTAAAGTGATATTAAAGGCTATTTTTTCAATGTAATAAAAAAAGGAAAAAAAAAATCTGCATAATAGGAACGTCTTTTTCGGGGGACACAAGAACCTTTTTGAGCGGCACCCACTTTCACTTCCAATCAGATTGCCACTGCGATCCAAACAGAAGTTTGGACTTCCTTCCTACGCAGCCTCTCAGAACCTAGGAGACCATGTGACCATTCACGGGGCAGTGTGCAGCCGCGTTGAAGATGACAGGAGTCACAGTCGGCTACCCAGAGTTAAGATGTCAGCGTCGGGAACCGAAAACAGGCAGAGAGCCGGGTAAGGACATTGCTGGATCCTGCAACAGGTAAGTGCGTGTGGCTTGAAAAAGTCAACAGGTAAAAAAGTAGCTTCTGACTTTTTACATTTTTTGTTTACAGCATGAAGGTCCTCTTTAAAGCGGAGTTCCACCCAGGAAAACCACATTTGCCCATCTAGCTTAAAATTAAATAAAAAAAAAAAAACGTGAAAAAAAAAAAAATACTCACCCGAAATACCTGTTGCTATGCGGAAGTCCGTAATCTGCCTCTTCCACACCGTGGTGTCTTTTCTTCTGCTTCTTCTGCTTGTGAATGGGGCGCGCTGCTTTCTGGGAACTGTATGTGTTCTCAGAGAGCAGCCGCCCGATTACACCCCCAGCAGGTGACCCCATTCCCAGCCTGGCTAAGTGGGAAAGAGACCTAGGTTGCAGATTCACGAACAGTGTGGTACAACACATTCTTACTTTTACGCATAGGTCGTCACTGAGTGCGAGGGTGCAGGAAACGAACTACAAAATCAGGACCCCGGAACTGCTACACAAAATATTCCCAGAGACCTCTGATCTTTGCTGGCGTTGCCGGGAGGAGAAGGGGTCTCTCCTGCACATTTTCTGGACCTGTACCCACTTGCGGGGCTTCTGGAAGGAGGTCCGCCGCATAACGCAGAAATTCACAGACCATAGACTGGAGGATGACCCTGCGTTCTTCCTCCTACATGCGACAGATATCCCGACAAAGACCTACAAAGCCTCGGTGGTGCGCCACCTGTTAGATGCGGCCAAGGCATGCATACCCCTGTGCTGGAAGTCCCAGCAACCCCCGACTGTGACACAATGGCTCCGAAAGGTAGACGAAGTGAGCCGCATGGAGGACCTGGTCCTCACCAGTCAGCATAGGGAGGAGGCATACATAGAAATCTGGAGACCTTGGACCATGTTTAGATACTCTGAGGAGGGCCTGGCCCTTAGAGGGGAAGCCCTTAACTTGGGAACAGATCCTTCGTCCACAGGGACAATCTGAGTCCCGTACCAGGGCCCTACACACGTACCTACCCCCACCCAGACCGCCCTACCCCCCCTTTCCTAATTACCACGCCATCCCAACTTCTACCCTCCCCCCCTGGGCCGGGAGCAGTTCCCGGTCCCCCTTTCTCTGCTTCCTCTGCCCTTTTCCTCTCTTTTCTGTTCTCCCACCTTCACTTTCTACTGTCTTGCTCTCTAAATAAACTGAGAAAAAAAGGGATTTTTAAATACAGCTTACCTGTAAAATCCTTTTCTTGGAGTACATCACGGGACACAGAGCGGCATATTCATTACTATATGGGTTATATGGAGTACCTTCAGGTGTGGACACTGGCAATCTCAAACAGGAAGTCCCCTCCCTATATAACCCCCTCCCCTAGAGGGAGTCCCTCAGTTTTGTAGCAAGCAGTATGCCTCCCAAAATGGTCACCCAAAAGAGGGGTGGGAGCTCTGTGTCCCGTGATGTACTCCAAGAAAAGGATTTTACAGGTAAGCTGTATTTAAAAATCCCTTTTTCTTTCTCGTACATCACGGGACACAGAGCGGCATATTCATTACTATATGGGATGTCCGAAAGCAATGCTTTAATGAGCGGAGGGAGACATCTTCCAAAGAAGGATTTAATTTTAGAGGTATACTCAGATACTAGTAAATCCAACTTAAACGAGAAATGTAAATCTCAAATCAAATCAAGGGAGCCCCCTCAGATCCTGAGGAGCTTGAATCGCGGCCTGTAGTACTGACTGCCCAAAGGCTGTATCCGCATTCCTTCTTACGTCCACTTGATAAAATGTTGTAAACGTGTGGACTGATGACTACGTTGCTGCCTTGCATATTCGAGCCATAGAGATCTGATGATGTGCTGCCCAGGAGGTGCCCCTGGCCCTGGTAGAATGGGCCTTTACCGACAAAGGAGGAGGCACCTCTTCAAACCGCAGGCCCGAACAATTAATTGTTTAATCCATCTTGCGATGGTGGATCAAGCGGCTGCCTGACCCATCTTGGGCCCTTCCGGTAAAACGAACACCACATCTGTTTTCCGAACCTTCTCTGTAGCTTTAAGATAGGCCCTTACGGCCCTGACAATATCCAACGTATGCAGCAACCCCTCTTTTCTAGAGGTGGGTTTTGGAAGAAGGATGGAAGTACCACATCCTGGTTCAGGTGGAAACTGGATATAACCTTTGGTAGAAAGGAAGGATGAGGACGGAACCCCGCCCTATCCTTATGCAAAATGAGATATGGTTCCTTACAAGATAAGGCTGCCAATTCCGATACTCTCCTGGCCGAAACTATGGTGATCAGAAATACCGACTTTCTAGTCAGTAAAATCAAGGTACCTCAGCCAACGGCTCAAGAGGTTGTTTCTGTAGGGATGACAGAACAAGATTTAAGTCCCATGGACAAAGTGGTGACTTGACAGGAGGATTAATACGCAAGACCCCCTGTAAGAAGGTCTTTACCAGCGAGTGGGTGGCCAGCGGCCTCTGAAACCACACTGACAGAGCTGAGATCTGTCCCTTGATTGTGCTTAGTGCCAGGCCTTTATCCACTCCTAGCTGGAGAAAACTTAACACCCTATCAATAGTATATTTGCGGGAATTCCATATTTTGGATTCACACCAGCCTACGTAGTTCCTCCACACCCTGTAATAAATCACCCTGGAGACCGGCTTTCTAGCCCTAATCAGGGTAGGGATTACCTGCCTAGACAGACCTCTACCCCTGAGAATCAGGGATTCAGCCTCCAGGCCGTCAAATTTAGACGCCGTAATGTAGGGTGGAGGATCGGGCCTTGTGAGAGTAGGTCTGGTTGTAGAGGAAGAGTCCAAGGGTCTCCCACTGCCATCTTCAGGACGAGTACCAAGTCCTCCGGGGCCAAGCCGGAGCTACTAAAATGACTGGCTTGTGCTCCACTCTGATCTTGCGCAACAGGCGAGGGAGTAACTGTAGCGGAGGGAATGCATATAGAAGTTTGAATTGATGCCAAGGGCAAACCAACGCATCGGTTCCGCAGGCCATAGGATCCCTCGTTCGAGACACGAACCTGTCTAGTTTCTTGTTGAACCTGGATGCCATTATATCTACGTCTGGCATTCCCCACCTCTGGCAGATTGTCTGAAAGACCTGGGGATGCAGAGACCACTCCCCTGGCGACAGACTCTGGCGACTTAAGAAGTCTGCCTGCAGGTTGTCCACTCCGGGAATGAATATCGCCGAAATGCAGGGTACATGAACCTCTGCCCACTGAAAAATCAAGCTCACCTCCCTCTGAGCGGCCCGACTCTTGGTTCCCCCTTGGTGGTTTATGTATGCCACCGCCGTGGCATTGTCTGACTGGATTCTCACCGGGAACCCCTTTAATCTGGAGGTCCATGCCAGAAGGGCTAGGCGAGCAGCTCTGATCTCCCAGATATTGATGGGGAGCTGCCTCTCTGCTTTCACCTCAGTTTCCTGGCGAGAGGACCCCTCGAAGACCGCCCCCCCAGCCTGCCAGGCTGGCGTCTGTGGTAACTACCTTCCAGACAACAGGGCTGAAGGATTTTCCCTTTAGAAGATTCTGGGGGTTCAACCACCAGGCCAGGCTTTGTCGGACCCTTGATGATAGCGTCAAAAGGGGACTCTAAGGCATGTGCCCTCTTGCCCCAGGCTGCTAGAATGGCTGCCTGTAGGACGCAAGTGTGGATCTGAGCGTATGGTACTGACTCGAACGTGGCCACTAGCTTGCCTAGTAATGGCATACACAGGCGAATAGTTGGTTTTTTCTTGTTTAGAACCAACTGAACCAGCCCCTTGATAGCCTCGATCTTTACCAGGGGCAGGAACACTCTTTGCTGTTCTGTGTCTAACCTCATGCAGAGGTATTCCAACTGCTTTGTAGGCTGGAACGCTGACTTTCCCCGGTTTAGGACCCAGCTGAATTCTTCGAGGTACCGAACCGTGAGGTTTACTGCCTTTTGCAGACCCAGTCGTGAGTGATCTATGATTAAAAGGTCGTCCAAGTATGCTAGGACTGTGACCCCTTGGATCCTTAAATTGGCCAGAACTGGGGCTAGGATCTTCGTGAATACCCGGGGGGCCGTGGCCAGCCCGAAGGGGAGCGCCCTGAATTGGAAGTGTCGCTGCCCCACCGCGAAGCGTAAAAATCTTTGATGCGACTGAAAGATTGGTACATGAAGGTAAGCATCCTTTATGTCTATGGAGGCCAGAAAATCGTCTTTCTGAAGCGCGGCGGCTGCTGACCGGATGGATTCCATCCGGAAGGAACGAACCTTTAGGTAACCGTTTAACCTCTTTAGGTCCAAGATTGGCCTGACCTCGCCGTTGGGCTTTGGTATGACAAAGAGATTGGAATAGAAACCTAGCCCTTGCTCTTGGGCTGGCACCTCTATTATTACGTCCTGGTAGAGCAGGTGATCCAAAGCTGCCAGCAATGATGCCTTCCTTGCTGGATCCCTTGGTAGCCTTGATTCTTGAAAATGAGGCGGAGGATACCTTAGAAACTCCAGTCTGTAGCCTGTGGTTACAGATGCCCGGATCCATTTGTCGGGGATCTTGGCTTCCCAAACTTCTGAGAAGAAACGAAGCCTTCCCCCCACCCGCGAGAGTGGGGGCGCCCCTTCATAAGGCAGACTTAGGGGCTGTCTTTGTCGGCTTGCGATACCATGGCCTCTTACCCCCAGGGGCCTGTCCCTGCGATCTACTGTTAACGTTGGATCGTGCAGGCGGCCGTCGATACTGCCTGGAATTTGAGGGCCCCGAGACAGGAAAGAGCTGCCTTTTAAATGTAGGACCCCGGAATGTCTTTTCGACCGGTAAAAGGCTTTCTGTCTGGGAGTCTGAAAATGGTTCCTCAGAGGCAGATCCCTCAATCCCTGAACCCTCTTGGTTCAGGTCTAGTTGATCCTCCTGTGATTCCAATTCCTCCGGAGAGAGAATCTCAGCATCTGAGGATACACCTCCTGGTGATGGGGATCTAACCCGTTTCTTACCAGGAATAGCTCTAGCGATCAATGCTGCTATTCTCTCTTCTAGCCCCCCTAGGGATACGGCTAGCATCTCCTCTGTGATAAACACAGGGCTGGGCTGATCTGGGCCAGCCTCCGCACCAGATCCCCCTAATGGCTCATCCAAGGCACCCTTTATGTTAATAAGTTGCGGGGAAAGTATCGGCATATCATCAGAATCAGAAGGGGAACCCCTTTGTTTTTTGGTCTTTTTTGTACCCTTTGACCCCGAGCCTTTGGAAGCCATAATACAAAATCGAGGGACTCCGCCCACACAACAGACTGTAGTGGCCAGGAGTACAAAACCAGAGTTTAGGGGACAATAGATCACTAATGCCCAAAAACTGATGGGATCTCGTATGTTTTTCTCTTTTTTTTTTTTTTTTTCTAAATATATATTATATATATTTTCTTTAGAAACATACAGTGACCCCAAACTTAGTTTGCCAGCCTCCAACCTGTATGCAAAAAGGGGGATTTCTTGACTTAACAAAAAAGGCATTGGAACAAAGTCCAGCATGTACTACCCCTCTTCCGCCACCGGGAGTCACTGTTCTGCCGCTCTGCGTCCTCTCCTTCTGAAATCAGCCTCAGACTGAGCACTGAAATTGCCTGCTGATCTATAACAGCACAAGGCGCGCCCCTGTATGACGCCGCAGGCACGCCCCCCCCCCGCCCTCCTGTCTGAACGGCGCGAAAAACGTCTAGCAACACATTCTTAGACAGGGGAACCTAGTGATGGGGGAAAAAGGTGTCATCCTGTCTCTCTTAGACATAGTGAGCAAGGTTGCCCATGCAGAGCATACTTAGGCTGTCCCCCCTTTTAGGTTACCCCGGAGAGCCTGCTGTCGAACCAAGTCCCGCAGGCTCCCCCTTACCTGCTCCATGCTGCAGGATGTTTGTCCAGCAAACTGATCCAATCTTCTCCCATCTCCGTGGGTAGCGTAGTAGACCTTCAGGCCCTGGGGTCCTATGAAGGTACCCACTGTCCTGGACCTATATAGCACCCTGGCAAACAGGAACTTATGGTTTTTACAAACTCCAAGTCCTGGGCCCAGGGTCCAGCCCTCCAAAGAGGAGCATTATAGGCAAAACCCCACGGTTTGGGGCCCGGGTACTGTCCACTTTGGCACTGAGGCTCCTTGGACAGATCCGGTTAGCCCGCCCTTAATCCCAAGGATGTGGAGCAAAGCTATTCCGTGACCAACACCTAAGACACTGGCGAAAAAACTGAGGGACTCCCTCTAGGGGAGGGGGTTATATAGGGAGGGGACTTCCTGTTTGAGATTGCCAGTGTCCACACCTGAAGGTACTCCATATAACCCATATAGTAATGAATATGCCGCTCTGTGTCCCGTGATGTACGAGGAAGAAAGCGGAACCAACTGTCCCTTGCGATTGCTGCAGTACACAAGCGGGAGAAGGGAGGACTATGTCTGGCTGTAGCACACGCACGCTCACTTGCACACGCCCGCACTAGGTCCCCAGGGGATCTCAAAGACCATTATATTTACCCTAGACCCTGCTGAGTTGTGCTATGGCCTTTTCTTGTTTCCTTTTTATGTATGTATATGCTTGTCCTCCAACGTATTTACCCCTGCTTCCTGTATTTGTCTTCCCTTTTTTTTTTTTGAGTTCTGTAACGGACTTGTATATGTGATGACGTTATGACCCGTGAGGGTCGGTTGTTCTCTGCATTGAATAAATACAAAATTTAAGAGAGCAGCCGCCCATTCACAAGCCAGCGTGAGACTCACGCAGGTGCAGTAGGAAATGGGCAGTGAAGCCGTACGGCTTCACTGCCTGTTTCCCATAGTGTGAATGGCGGCGCGGGATCGGCATCGGGGGGGCCATCAGCGCGGGCAAGTAGGACAAGGTAAGTGTCCTTATTTAAAGTCAGCAGCTACACTGTTAGCAGCTGCTGACTTTAAAAAAAAAAAAATTGTGGCTGGAACACCCCCTTTAAGCTGGGTACACACTTTTTTTCCCCCACTGGACTGAATGAATTACTGACAGATCTACAAAGAAAATAGAGCTGGTAGGAGATGGGTGGAGGTGCTACTCAGTGCCCAGTAGTATGCATACAACAGAAAATACAACAGAAAACAGAAAAGCACCCCAGAAAACAGAAAACAGTAGTATGCATACAACAGAAAAGCACCCCACTAGCGGCCGAAAACCTCAGCAAAAACATTAAAGTGCCGCTAAAGATAGCGGCACTTTAATGCCAATGCATTAAAAAATAAAAAGCGGCCTCAAAAAGCACACGTCAAAAAAGGGCATTTGACACCCGGGGCGGATCCTACATCTGGCACCCCCCCCCCCACGGGGGATACCTCTGCATCCTTCAATATCTTTTTGTTAATTTTTTGTACCCCCCTGTCCACAACTGTACCCCTTTACATTACACTGCACACCCTGCACCTCTAGACGCCTGAATGTTACACAGACACCCCCTTAACAGTTCTGGGCCCCCTACATGTTACACAGACCCTCCCTACAGTGCAGACCCCCGCTACAGTACAGCCTTCCTACAATACAGACCCCCCCTTCCTACAATACAGACCTCCCACCTTCCTACAATACAGACCTCCCACCTTCCTACAATACAGACCTCCCACCTTCCTACAATACAGACCTCCCACCTTCCTACAATACAGACCTCCCACCTTCCTACAATACAGACCTCCCACCTTCCTACAATACAGACCTCCCACCTTCCTACAATACAGACCTCCCACCTTCCTACAATACAGACCTCCCCCCTTCCTACAATACAGACCTCCCCCCTTCCTACAATACAGACCCCCCCCATTCAGACCCATAATGGACCTGGCTCAGAACACACACTTGGCGGGGGGGGTGCAAGCTGCGGCAATCTCCCTCGATGTGACTTTGTATTCTGACAGGGGGACAACACTCTGCCAGAACACAGAGCTCACAGCCATTGGCTGAGCGCGCTGATTGGCTGCTGGTTTTCCAGCAAGACCATTCAACATAAGGCAATCGTGAGACCAGCTTCTGTTGGACAGGCAGCTGTACACGTGTGCAGGTCAGCCGGTTCCTGCTGAACCAGACAATATTCGGACCGTGTGTACCCAGCTTTATTGTTAGTGTATTGTATGTGCGGACCAAGACTATTCCTCTTCATCCAAAGTGGCCTAGGAAGGTCAGAAGGTGGGGCACCCTTGGTAAACATAAAAAAAAAAATCTGAATTTAGAACCAAGTTACAGCAGCATTTGAAAAATTAAATTTCTAGTGAGGTTATAACCTTGAGGTCGATAATTCAAGTTAATTACTTGGAAGGCATTTGGTAAAAAAAAAAAACATAAGTGCAATTTATTTGCAATACCTAGGCCTGAATTTGTCTCAATATCAACCTACTGTAATCACCGGACAGGAACGCCAACCAAATAACCTTTAAGACCCTGTTGCAGTGTGCATGAGCTGACTGAGCATGCTGACAGTAGAGAACAGAATGAGAAGAGTTATGACCTCATTTGTGACCTGCTGCTAATTGTTCAATCAGTAGGATGGCATGTGTGCTTCACCAAGCTGTCCTGCTGCAGATGAGGTCATGGCTCTGCTGTCTGGTAGGCTTGTCTGTAAAGAATCTCAAATTCTTTGCCAGTTTAAAAAGGTTTCCGTATTTAAAGTATAACTAAAAAGGCAAAACTTTTTTTTTAGTTGATATAGTGGAGATAGATTAAAGTAAAAAACTCTGGAGTTGACGCCAGAATATAAAAAAGGAGGGGAAATCTTCCAATGGGGACACTGGATCTGGTGACCCCAGTGACAACCAAGGCGTCCCCTGCACACTGTATTGATGCACGAGCATTAGAAATCCCAGCAGAAAAAAAAAGCATGCATGGGTTGTATATATCGACTTTGAGTATGAGCATACAAACAGGAAGAAGCATGACGTTGTTTTCCAACTGATTAATACATAGTGCATGTTTCAGCGTGTGTGTGTACAGGCACATTGAAAACTATGGGCTGCATTTCGATAAGTAAAAAACGAATAAAAAAAACTAAATGGCTGAAAACTGAGCGGTTTCAGCAGCGGTGTGCAAGAGACCTGAGGATATTTCCCTCACTTCCTGTTTAGGCTACTGGACAGGTTCTAACCCTGTATTAGAGAGCAATACGGCGCAACGTCAATACATTGGTGAGGGTAAGCAGTCATGAAATTGTTTTAGGGCCAATTTACACCTGTCAGTTGCAGGGTGATGCATTATCCCATGTGTTATCACGGTCTGCACACTAAAATTTATTCTAAATGAACATTTTGAAGCTTTATACACATATAATGCATTTAGTAGAAGCAGGGCTTTTTTTCAGGGGGAACTCAGTTCCACCACCTCTGGCTCAGACCCTTTGGTGCCTGCTCACCACGATTACTTGTAAACACAGAAGTCTGGTTTCTGTGTTTCTAAGTGCCAGCTCTACACTGTGTGTAACCCCCTGAACTCTGCATTCTGTATGTAATGCAATCCTGGTATTTAATGCCCCTTTAAGACCCCCCTACTGTTTGTGAAATATGAACGGGGTCGTGGTCAAGTTCCTGCACCTATTTTCTGAGAAAAAATAAGCTCTGAGTAGAAGTAAAGGAATGTCCGCAACAGGTGCTCTTTGGTGTGCTCTTTATTACCCAGCCGGGTAAAAACAAACTTGTGGTGAGGAAATTAAAGTTGAAGAAAGGAAGGACCTGGCATGAGGGAATACTCTGCAGATAACATTTGCCAAAAAAACACATTTTTAAAGTGAACCCAAGACCAGATTATAGACATACAAGCATTTACAAATTCTTAACAAGCAATAAAGGAGCTTGAAAACAAGTCCTCAATGACCTCAGTAGCTGCATCCACTTTAGAGCAATTCATCCTGGACCTGCCATTGTTGAAGTCATTTCTTCAGGCAGCTTGGCTTCCTCTTCTCAACAGTGACTCGGCAGCCTTTTGTCTAATGTAAACACAGAGCAGGCATGGAGCAGGGTGGCCAAGCTCCTGTGAGAAAGACTTCAGGCAGCATTCACACTACGTGCGGTGACCTGTGTTATATTGTAAGGCTTGATTTACACGGGTCGTTTTACAACCTCTCCTTAAAGTATGGTGACCAAATTTTCTAAATGAAATCCGGGGACATATTTTTTCTTTACTAATAATGGCAACAATCAGCGACTCTCTGCCCGTCGCCGCCCGCCTCACAGCCTCTCAAGTCTTACTCTTCAGGCCTCGGATACTACTGGATGGGGAGCGGAGGAAGATCACTCCGTCAGGGAAGGCAAGGAGATAGGCTGGTGGCTGGCCAGGATTTGAGCCAAGGCAGAAGAACATGTGAGCGGAGCTGAATGGTGAATGCGCCCGAAACTGAAGAAATATTCCCTCCGCTCCGACCAGTACATGATCATCAGAAAGGGATACAGATAATGGGAAAAATATAACCCACCTATGGTAGTAGGCATGGCAGCGCAGGGGGGTCCAATTCTATTTATTATTATTTTTAATTCTGCACTGATTGTCTTTGAAATTGCCCCTGCCCCCTATTAGATCCAATCTGGGGACACAACCAGGGACAGACTTGGTCCAGGGACAGTGTCCTCAATCAGGGGACTGTCCCCTGAAACTGGGGATGTCTGGTCACCCTACCATAAAGTGGAGGTTCACCTAAATTTTATTTTTTTAACATTGCATTTAGGCTAGTTATTACAATGAGAATCGGCAGTTTTTTTTAAAAAAATACTTGCGGTACATACCGTTTTCTATATGTATGTTCACCGCGGCTTCCGGGTATGATGTTCGGGGCTGGGCGTTCCTAATTGATTGACAGGCATGTTGACCGACGCATACAGTGCGCCACGAATAGCCGAAAGAAGCCGAACGCCGTTGCGGCTCTATACGGCGCCTGCGCACCGACGTTCGGCTTCTTTCGGCTACTCGTGACGCGCTGTATGCATCGGTCAACATGCCTGTCAATCAATTAGGAACGCCCAGCCCCGAACATCACACCCGGAAGCTGCGGTGAACATACATATAGAAAACGGTATGTACCGCAAGTATTTTTTTTTTAAAAACTGCCGATTCTCATTGTAATAACTAGCCCAAATGCAATGTTAACCACTTAAGGACCCCCGCACGCACATTTACGGCCACAACATGGCTCGTACAGGCACAAGGGCGTAAATTTACGTCCCCGTCTTCGTGCGGTTCGGGGGTCCCATCGGGACCCCCTCCGCGGCGTGCGGGGGTCCCCCTGGCTCTGGGAGCGATCGCCGACGAGCGGGCGGATATCCGTGTTTTCCGCCCCCCCCGCGATCGCTCCCAGCCAATGGGAGCGCTCCCCCTTCGTTTCAGTTCCTCCTCCTGTGTTTACACAGGAAGGAGGAAATGATGTCACCTCTCATCGCAGCGGTGTTTCCCACCACTGCTGATGAGAGAAGACATCCACAGTAAGTGTGCACCAACACAACACTGACACACACTCACATAGGCACATTAACCCCTTGTGATCACCCCCCCACCCCCCTGTCACAGTGTCACTGAATGCAGTGATCTAATCACTGCATTTAGTGTCAGTGCGACAGGCAGTGTAAAATCAGTTAGTGTTAGGTCCAGGATAGCCCCCCCACCCCCCCTAATAAAGTTTTAACCCCCTGATCACTGCCCTAGTTAACCCTTTCACTCCCTATTGCCAGCATCACTAAGCGATCATTTTTCTGATCGCTGTATTAGTGTCGCTGTTCCCGCTAGGTAGCTATTTTTTTTATTGCGATTTTTTTTTTTACTAAAGACATGTGGCTGAATTAATTTTGGCCTAAATGTTTTACTAAAATTTAGTTTATTTGATTTTTTTTATAACAAGATTAAAAAAATAGTGATTTTTTTCAAAATTGTCGCTCTATTTTAGTTTATAGCGCAAAAAATAAAAATCGCAGAGGCGATCAAATACCACCGAAAGAAAGCTCTATTTGTGGGAAGAAAAGGACGCAAATTTTGTTTGGGAGCCACGTCGCACGACCGCGCAATTGTCTGTTAAAGCGACGCAGCGCCGAATTGTAAAAACACCTTGGGTCATTTAGCAGCGTATGTGTCCGGGTCTTAAGTGGTTAAAAAACATTTTTTTAGGTGAACCTCCACTTTAACTATCTAACTTGACTAATTACCAATGTTTAAAAATGTCCGTTTTGCCGTGTTTGCGTTTAGAAGCTTTTTTTCTTTTAAATAGTCAAAAATAGAAGAACCGTCAGTAAACAAAAACGCGGTTAAACACAAGTTACCGTGTTTACAAGCTGTTACAGGCATTTGGCGTTTAAAATGCCTCTGAAAATTTGTCCTGAACGTATTGCATTTTTCTGCTTTCCAAAAATTGCTTTTAAACTCAACTGCCTATAAAACGATTCTGTGTACATATACTGATAAAATAACAGAGGAGAGTTCAGGGGCAGCTGAAAAAAAAGAGCCTAACTGCTCCTAAATGTCCGTTTACCAGCAGAGCAATGCATTCAGGACAAGGATGTGTGATGCACTGAATGGAGCACTGCACAGCGGGATTTACTTCTCGGGCAGCTGACCGTTTTCGTGTGAATTCAGCCTCAGTGTTACTGCTACAACCTTAAAAGACAAATTGCTCCAAAATATCTGCAGCTGATACTAGGCCAGGGCATTTTTTGCTATTCAGCACTACACTACTTTAATTGGCAATTGCACGGTCATGCAATACTGTACCCGAATAACATTTGGATCAATTTTTCCCCCACACAAATAGAGCTTTCTTTTGGTTGTATTTGATCACATAGACATGTGCAAGCAAAAAATGGTGAGATTCTCATTTTAGTCAGAATCGTAGAGCTCCATGTCTAGGTGAAGGTGAAGTGCAGTTGTTGATCTCGGTTATCCGATTGAAAATTTTTGAAAAACTAATAAGGAAAGGTTTGGATCCAAGCATTCACACTACTCCAAGGGCATAGAACAGGGGTGTCAAACTCCATTTCATTGTGGGCCGCATTAGCATTATGATTGCCCTCAAAAGGACCGGTTGTAGCTGTAAGATTAGGTGTCCAGCGCATCTCCTCCCCTTACATTAGATGTCAAGAGCTACCCAACCATCAAAAGTTGAGTCCCCCACTCTCCCTTACATCACAGTGCACCCCCCTTACCTTATGCTGCTGCTGGGAAGAAGCTGGATGCATTGCTTGAAAGCAGAAAGTAGGGGTCTGGAGTAGGAACAGAGGAGGGATGGAGTTGCAGGAGAGGTGCGAGGGCCACATGAAATGGTATGGAGGGCCGGATTTGGCCCGCGGGCCTTGTGTTTGACACCTGTGGCATAGAAGAACCTTCCGAATGAAAAAGAGAAGCAATCCTATCTAATGGAGATGGCCGATATTCAGTGTATTGGAAGCAAGACAAAAACAACTCGTACTATAAGAAAAAAAAAAAAAGGCTATAGAAGAACCTTCTGAATGAAGAAAGAAGAGGCAAGCCTAACAAATGAAAAAAAAAGAAAGAAAATGTCTTGTACTGAAATAAAACAATAAAAAAAAAAAACACGCTACCATCCAAGTCCTCATGAACACTGGACAGAAAACACCGCTTTTAAAGGCTTTTGAGGTTTATGTTTTCCAGCATTTAAAAGCACCAGTATTTTAGCCCATGTGTCCATTCACACAGGCATTTAAAAATGTTTTAGAAGAGGAGTGTTTTCAGATTGAATAAAGGAAAAAAAAAGCAGTGTTTGGCCAAAAAAAAGGGGTGGCGTAACTGTGCGTTAAGGTTTGACATGCTTAGGAGCTTCTTTTTTTTTTAATCCTTTGACAGGAATTAAAGAGGCCCTGCAAACCGTTGATTCATATGCAGCGTGCCATTTTAGCACCCTTGTTGTTTTTTTCTGCCATCTGCACTGAGGAGATTTCTCTTCACTTCCTGTCCCATTGTCAATTAGTGTGAGGAAATCTCTGCAAAGTGAAGGAAGCCCTGGTTTGTCACCAGGGATATTGTCTCCATTGGAAGATTCCCCTCTTCTCATGTTTTGATGACAACCCAAAATTTGAGATTTTCTTTCACCTTCAGTAAACACGACAGAGGGTGAATCAATAAAAACCTGGCAGCTATCCTAATCCCTCCCCACCCATTTCAAAACTACAAAAAGAAAAAAAAAAAAAGAGTTTAGTTTTACTTTAAGGAATCTCAGTGAGAAACATTAATTCCATATGCGAACTTCATGTATTTAAGGTATTGGTTCTGGGTCTACTTTAGAATGTTCCTATAAACACTGCCCCAATAACGCAATTTTATAAAATCCTCATGCAACGAGCTGTATGGATGACATCTTCTATTACAGCTGTATCTAATCATAGGGTCGGTCTCGTGTTTTGTTGATTTTTTTTATCTTAGTCTACATACATGAAGTGGCAAGATATCAACCAAAGAAGAGAAATTAATGAATAGTCAGAAAACAGCATTGGCTCTCGATTGCATATTGCAGATGATGAAATGGTTAGTGTTCTGCTTGTCTGGGGGGTTTCTATTAGTAATACAATTGTATATTTTCGATTTTGTATGATTGGGTCAGTGATTGCAGCCAGCATGTGATACAGAATTGTGAGCCAAGTCTTCAGGTAATGATTGGTTTACTATCCTGACTTGAATCATAAGCAATAAATGAGAAAACAAAGTTAAGAAAGTCATACATGTTTAGATTTTCATTCACCAGAAAACGTTCTTGCCATCATTAACTCGTTCACAAGGGCAAAAAAAATCCTAAAGCCTAAACATAAGTTTTCAATTTTGACACATGTTAGTAACAGGCCGTCTAGGGGGGTGCTGGGGTGGCCTGTGTACCCTAGATTTTAGCTGCACACCCTCAGGTCTCAGTGTGCATCCACTGATCAATGAGACAGTCTAATTGGGGCAATTAAGGTAAAGGGGCACTCCTGATATAAGGGGACCTAAAACCTACTTGGGTTTTCTGGATTGTTACGTGCGTGCACACACAGTGTTGACATTATGCCCTGTGACTTTCTACTGTACCCCCAGCTCAAAAAGTCTAGATCCATGCCTGGTTATTTCAATTTTTTTTATAAATGTGTGAAAAGTGTGGCATGCCTTTGTATGCAGCCCCCCTTTCTCAGATACCCCCAACTAAAATCTAGTGGAGCCAATTGCCTTCAGAAGTCACCTAATTAGTAAATATAGTTCACCTGTGTGTAATTTAATCTCAGTATAAATACAGCTGTTCTGTGAATCCCTAAGAGGTTTGTTAGAGAACCTTAGTGAACAAACAGCATCATAAAGGCCAAGAAACACACAAGACAGGTCAGGGATAAAGGTGTTTAGTAGTTTAAAGCAGGGTTAGGTTATAAAATATACCAAACTTTGAACATCTCATGGAGCACATTGCAATCCGAAAATGGAGTATGGCACAACTGCAAACCTACCAAGACCTTGCAATCTACCTAAACTGACAGGCCAGGCAAGGAGAGTATTAATCAGAGAAGCAGCCAAGAGACCCATGGTAACTCCAGAGGAGCTGCAGAGATTCACAGCTCAGGTGGGAGAATCTGTCCACAGGATAACTATCAGACAGTCATGCACTCCACAAATCTGACCTTTGTGGAGGAGTGGCAACAAGAAAGCCATTGTTGAAAGAAAGTCCCATTTGCAGTTTGCGAGACGTCATGTGGGGGACACAGCAAACATGTGGAAGAATGTGCTCTGGTCAGATGAGACCAAAATTGAACTTTTTAGCCTAAAAGCAAAAAAACACTATGTGTGGCAGAAAACTAACACCGCACATCACCCTGAAAACACCATCCCCACCGTGGAACATGATGGTGGCAGCATCATGTTTTGGAAATGCTTTTCTTCAGCTGGGACAGGGAAGCTGGTTAGAGTTTGAGACTGCAAAAGACTTGGGCGGGGGTTCATTTCCCAGCAGGACAACGACCCTAAACCTAAGCCAGATCTACAATGGAATGGTTTAGATAAAAACATATTCATGTGTTAGAATGGCCCAGTGAAAGTCCAAACCTAAATCCAATTGACTGCTGAGACTTAAAAATGGCTGTTCACAGACCCTCTCTATCCAATCTGACAGAGCTTGAGATTTTTTGCAAAGCATAATGGGCAAACATTTTGCTCTCTAGATGTGCAAAGCTGGTAGAGACATCCCCAAAATAACTTGCAGCTGTAATTGCAACAAAAGTGGTTAAAGTAATAACATACATAACATCTCCTGCGCTTGAAGATGAGCCCCATAGTGGTGTTACTCTAAGCCAGGGGTGGCCAAATGGGGACCACATGTGGCCCGCAAAGCCCTCTGATGTGGCCCGCGACCTCCTGCTATGGAATGGTGGCTTGGCAAGCCCAGTTTGCAGGTTGCCAACCCGTCATACCACAGGATCAGTGTTGTGAATGAAGCTGGTGGTAGAGGAAGAAAACTGCCCCCATAAGCCGGTGCTTCTTGTACAGCACCGGCTTTTGCCACAGGCGGAGTCTATGGTAAAGTTCAGCTAACCCGCAGGATAGACATAGGTAAACCGCAGAACATCAGTGTGAAAGCAGTCTTACGCCCTTTTCACCTGATCGTCCCTACCTAAATCGGACCATCAATTCACCTCTACAGAGCGGCAGATGTAAACAGACTTGTCTGTTTACGCACGCCTACCTCCAATCCGATCCTCTAAAAAAGGGAATTAATCCCCTTCCATCTGGGCGGATCAGATCGGAGGCCATATAAAGTAGCCGTGACCCGTCACCGCCTGCTCCGCTCAATGTGACCGGTGGCTGGTTACTTAAGTGGTCCTCGCTCTTCAAAAGGTTGGGCACCCCTGCTCTAAGCTCTTGTCCTGGTAGATTTGGATAAATTCCACCCTGCTGCCTTCATAGAACATGGGATGTCTGGATACACAAATTCGAGAAAAAAAAAAAAACGAGAGCGCACCGGCCTAGTGCATCATCTTTAAAAATTGCTTTATTAAAAAAAAGAAAAAAATAATACTCACAAACATGCACGTGTAAACAGAAAATCAGATATAGAGCAGCTTAACATCAATTGTGTCACATAACAGATGACCATCCCACGAAAAGTATTGGCTGGCGCGTTTCAATGTAGCGTCTTCCTCAGAGCTGATGACCTTTGCCTCCAAATGACCACACTAATGGTGGACAGGAAAACAAAGCACATTCACGTTCTGTTTGTAGGTGGCATGAAAACGCCCACAGTGTCCAATACCCAAAGAGAGGACATCCTTCTAAAGGGTAACCCGACAAAATTATAGCAGGTCTCCTGTCGGAATTAGAGGACCTGGTGTAGTTCTTCAGAGTTCTTCAGAGTTCCTGTCTGGCCGGAGGAAACACATATACTGAGGGGCTACTGCCTGTGGTCTGTCTCTTATAATGTGGACCATGGTTCCTGTGCTAGATGGGAGGAGCCTCTCTGTAAGCTGTCCTTGAAGATGACTGGAGAAAACATACTATATATTTTTTTATGTTTCTCACATGTGACTTTTTACCAGCATTTACTTTGCCAAGGAAAACGCCTTTAGTAAATCAACCTCAATCAATTAGTATTTATCGTTGCTTAATGTTACTAGCAAAGTACCAAAATAGCATTGAGGGTAGATCTGTATTAACGGTTTATGGCAATGCATCAAATTGTATCTAAAATGTGTGCAGTTGTTCATAAAATGATATAATGTTTGGGCAGGCAGCCCCAAACCTAGCTGGTCTAGGGTTCTGCTGCCAGCTATGATATATTGAGTAACAAATACAATCCAAAAAGAGTAAGATTAGATTCTCTTTCTGTAACGGTTTGGTCGTTTTAGAAGCATCCTTGGAGATCATGTAAGTGCTGGGGTCAGGTGACGGGTCAGGGGAGTCCTTTGGCTGGAAGGTGTTCAAAGTTTGTGACAGATTGTGCACACAGGAAGTTTAAAGCCCCTGGCCTCCGTCCAACTTAATGAAACATACTGCTCTAGAGGGGGCTGTCCAGCAGATGAAGTATTTCATTTTCCTGGAAGCAGCTATGCTGATCTGAGGCTTTTGGCTTTCATGACCGATCTGCCAGTTTTCAAAAGTACAAATCAAATTTTCACTCGTATTAAAAAAGGTAATAAAAAAAGCCAGATGGAGTTAACGGTTCTTTATTATTAATGGGGAAAGAGACTTAAAGATATCATGCCATCACTGAGAATTCCTTCTTGACCCCTAAAGAATCCCAGAGACTTGCAATGTAAAGAAATGAAGGTTGTAGACATTGCACATATGCTTTGGGTTCTTTAAAAACATAAAAGTTCTCCTAGAAACAGAAAAACTTATTTTACAGACTAGGGTTGTCCCGATACCACTTTTTTTAGGACCGAGTACAAGTACCGATACTTTTTTTAACCACTTAAGGACCGCCGCATGTACATTTACGTCGGCAGAATGGCACCGACAGGCACATCAACGTATATATACGTTGGTGCCTTGGGGGGGATCGGGGGTCCGATCGGACCCCCCCCCGTACATGCGGCGGTCCGCGCGGCTGCAGGAGCGATCCGACGAGTGGGGGCGGCTATCCGTTTTCATCCGCCCCCTCCGGATCGCTCCCAGCCAATGCGCGCGCCCGCCTGACCTGTCACTTCCTCCTCCTGTGTAAACACAGGAAGGAGGAAGCGACGTGATCTCTCCCTCGGCGTTTGTTTCAAGCACCGCTGAGGAGAGATCACTACAGAACAAGTAAGTCTGCACTAACACTACACTACACACACACATTTAACCCCCGCGATCGCCCCCCCCCCCCTCCCCCCTGTCACAGTGTCACTGAATGCAGTAATCATGTATGATTACTGTATTTAGTGTCAGTGTGACAGACAGTGTGACAGTCAGACAGTCAGTAGTGTCAGGGTAGCCCCCCCCACCCCCCCCAATAAAGTTTTAACCCCCTGATCACTGCCCTAGTTAACCCTTTCACTCCCTATTGCCAGCGTCACTAAGCGATCATTTTTCTGATCGCTGTATTAGTGTCGCTGTTCCCGCTAGGTAGCTAATTTTTTTTTAATGCGATTTTTTTTTTACTAAAGACATGCGGCTAAATAAATTTTGGCCTAAATGTTTGACTAAAATTTAGTTTATTGGTTTTTTATTATAACAAAAAGTAAAAAATATTGATTTTTTTTCAAAAATGTCGCTCTATTTTTGTATATAGCGCAAAAAATAAAAATCGCAGAGGCGATCAAATGCCACCAAAAGAAAGCTCTATTTGTGGGGAAAAAAGGACGCGAATTTTGTTTGGGAGCCACGTCGCACGACCGCGCAATTGTCTGTTAAAGCGACGCAGTGCCGAATCGCAAAAACCCCTTGGGTCATTTGCCAGCGTATTGGTCCGGGTCTTAAGTGGTTAAATGTGTCCCCCAAATGCAGCCATGTCTCGCACATATGCAGCCATGTCCCCCCAGCCATGTCCCCCACATATGCAGCCATGTCCCCCACATATGCAGCCATGTCCTCCACATATGCAGCCATTTCCCCCCAGCCATGTCCCCCACATATGCAGCCATGTCCCTCCAGCCATGTCCCCCACATATGCACCCATGTCCCTCCTGCCATGTCCCCCACATATGCAGCCATGTCCCTCCAGCCATGTCCCCCACATATGCAGCCATGTCCCCCCAGCCATGTCCCCCACATATGCAGCCATGTCCTCCACATATGCAGCCATTTCCCCCCAGCCATGTCCCCCACATATGCAGCCATGTCCCTCCAGCCATGTCCCCCACATATGCACCCATGTCCCTCCTGCCATGTCCCCCACATATGCAGCCATGTCCCTCCAGCCATGTCCCCCACATATGCAGCCATGTCCCCGCAGCCATGTCCCCCATACCTAGCCGCCACCGCAACGAAAGCCGCCGCCGCACGGGGAACATCACAGCTTTCATTTGAATAGCTGTTTTCCCAGCCGCGTATAGACACTCCCCCTTGCTCGGGATTGGACAGATCACGATCACCCATCCAATCCCGAGCAAGGGGGAGTGTCTATACACGGCGGGAACACTACAGCTATTCAAATGAAAGCTGTGATGTTCCCGCACGCTGTTTAACCATGCGGCAGCGGCTTTCGATGCGGCGACGGCTTTCATTGCGGCAGCGGCCGGGTGGGGGGGCAAGTATTCTGTTCAGGCATTGGGCGTATTTGCAGGGGTACAAGTACTCCCGCAAATACTCGGTATTGTTCCCGATACCGATACTGGTATCGGGACAGCCCTATTACAGACCTTTTCGGACTATTTTTATAGTATAGATTAGACACAAAAAAAAAAAAAAATTATGATACTTGACCTACTTATGGTGACCTCTCATATGCAAGTAGTAGGAATAAAAGTTTGTGAATATAGAATTGTGACTGTACTTAAAGAGTCCATGCCATGGTCTCTGAATAGGTGGTGAGAAGTAGATATGTGCATTCCCGTTCGTACGAATGTCATTTTCGTACGAAAATGTTCATTTTCGTACCCGCGGGATAATGTGTACATACAAAAATATTAAAGCACCAAAATACAAAAACGACGGGATAACGGATTAGCCGCATAACGAACGACCGCAATTACGAACGATCCGACGGGAAAAAACGACAAAACGAAAATGGCAAAATAACGAAAATTAAATCTGTATCAAGAGGTTTGCATTGTGTATTTTGTTTGAATCCGTTTTGTGTTCGTTTTCAGTTGTATGTTCATTGTTCAATGACATCTATAACAAAAGAATTTCATTATGTATATTGAATGAATTCCTTTTTCTTTTTTCTGTGTATTCAAAATACTGAAGGCAATTTTTTTTGTTATAGGTGTCATATCAACATACGAAAATAACAAAAGAAACGTGTTCAAATGCAAATCTTTTGTTTATGTTTTTTTTAATGGCCAGAGAGTTAGGCTGGCCATACATGATAGAATTTTCTGTGCAATTTTCTTTAGATTTACCTTCAACTATGTAGTGCAAGGGCCTGCCTGATTGCATACAATTGAAAGTGTTGTTTAGTTTGACCTCATATATGGTTTTTGGTAAATCTAAAAGGAAATTGTACAAGAAAATTGAACATGTATGGCCAGCCTCAGTGACTGAAAGCAGCTTCTCTTTTGTGCTGAGTACTAGAGTAGTGAGTACACTTGTACAGTAAAGCCTAATAAACTTTTCTGTGGATTTTCATCTGAAGGGACATCAGTTGGCCAGACTTCTGAACCCAAAAATGTTTTTCTGATGCAGTTTAAAAACGAACGAATTTTCTGAGAACGATCGGAAAACGATCGTTTTTATGTTTGTTGTTAAAATAGTCTGACCAAGTGTATGGGGCTTAACAATAGTATTGTTAAACCTTAAAAACTGAACACTAAATGTAGTTGCGAGGCACTTGCAGTGTGGCCCAATTCACATGAAAGAGATGGGGTCGCAATTCCTCCCGCTGCAGCTAAAGGGGAAGTAGGAAAACCCAGACTCAAATGCAGCATTTTACTGGCCCTCAACGACTAGCGTGAAAGAGCCCCTTGTGGCCCACTGAGAATTGAGAGTGGTATCCCCTCCATGCACGGTGCAGGGGATTCGGGGTGAAGATGGGTTAGGCGGTCTGCATTTTTGATAATGCTGCACAGAACACTCCAGGAGAGTGGAAATGACTTGTCCTCTGACCTATCCGTCATAAAAAAAGAAAAAACAGATTAACCCTAAAAAAAAATATTCAAGATCAATGAAGATGACAGCTGCACTTGCTTCAGAGTCACAAAGTAATTGACATGGACGCTTGTAAAGCACACACACGTAGACAGAGGATTTTTTATTTTTTTTTGTAAAGTGGCTGTATGGCCACAGTGAGGCTAAAGCACTGCTTTATAAAAAAGCCCTCTGGTGGTGGTTTTCTTTTCTGCATCCCTTTCCCCACACTTTCAGTATAAATCATACTATTTACTAGGGATGTCCCAATAGCGATACTAGTATCGGTATCGATACTGAGCATTAGAGCGAGTACTTGTACTCGCGCAAATGCTCCCGATGCTTCACCGATCCTTTTTTTTTTTACCTGGGCCGAGAGTGGGCGGCTAGCAGGCGGAGGGCAGACTGAAAGGGGCGGAGAGCGGGGTGAGAGGGGGTGGCTAGCAGGCAGAGGGCGGACTGAAAGGGGCGGAGAGCGGGCAGATAGCAGGCGTAGAGCAGACAGAGTGGGAGGAGAGCAAACTGAGTCGGCAGAGAGGGGACGGCTAGCAGGCGGAGAGCGGACTGAGGAGGCAGAGAACAGAGCAGTCCTCCTATATGTAAAACATGCCACTACATACCACTAATGGAGGAGAGCTGCTGCCGCCGTCTAGTTCATCAGGGCTCTGGGAACCTACATAATCGCTTTCATTTGAATAGCTGTGTGTTCCCTGCCGCGCATTGTCATAAATAGCCCCTCACCCTTGTCCGGGGACTTCGATAAACAGATAACTCGTGCCAGGATTGGACAGGTGATCTGTCTATCAAAGTGGCTGGACAAGGGGGAGGGGCTAAGACACGGTGGGAACCACACAGCTATTCAAATGAAAGCGGTTATGTATGTTCCCCGAGTGCTGATGAACTAGACGGGGGGGGGGGGGGGGCTATTTTCTTGCAGTAAATCAGTGTGGATCATGTGCCATAACTCATCCATCAGGGTTCAATGGGCAAATTATTTTCACAGCAGATGCAGTGTCAGTCAGAATCGTTCATGCCCTGCAAGACCAGAGCCTGACTAAGCCGTCATTCGCAGTGCAACTTTCCATACTGGATTGGACTATTTCTTATTTAAATCAATGTTCACATATGTCAACAGGAGGGTTTGAGTGCTAATCCAATTGACTGTAATTCTCTGTTGATTTATGCCAGGAGAAGCACTAATGAATGTGATTGTGGGGAAAAGGCTGGTGCAAACGGAGCAACAAAAATACATTTTTTGGTAAAATACTCCCAATAGGAAATCACGTCTAAAGGGGATGCAGGCCCAGCAGCTTTACTCTGTAGTGCCCTGCAGGTGCTGTGCATTTGGGGACACGGCTGCATTTGGGGACACATTTTAAAAAAAAAGTATCGGTATTCGGTATCGGCGAGTACATGAAAAGAAGTATCAGTACTTGTACTCGGTCCTAAAAAAGTGGTATCGGGACAATCCTACTATTTACCAACCTTGCTCCTTTAATTTGTTTAAAGTGAGAATAAATCCTCAAAGCATGTTCAGCAGCAGATTTAATAATTGACCTAGTACAGTGACGGTGAACCTTGGCACCCCAGATGTTTTGGAACTACATTTCCCATGATGCTCATGCATTCTGCAATGTAGATAAGCATCATGGGAAATGTGGTTTCAAAACATCTGGGGTGCCAAGGTTTGACATCACTGACCTAGTACGTAGCTTCTTTATCCTTCAATCCTTGCCTATGCTCCAATTTACAGGGGTTGTAAAGGTTCGACTTTTATTTTCTAAATATGGTTCCTTTAAGCTAGTGCATTGTTGGTTCACTTATCCTTTGATTTCCCTTCAAAATGTTTTTTTTCTTTGTCTGAATTTCTTACTTTCTGTTTCTCCTCAGTAAGCTTTCCACCATCATCTGAGCGGTAAAAAGTCATTTAGAACAGCTTACTGAACACCTTACTGGAGGAGGAACAGGAAGTGAGAAATTCAGACAAAGAAAACAGAAAAAAACATTTAGAAGGGAAATTGAAGGAAAAGGTAAGTGAACCAGTGCACTAGCTTAAAATAACCCATTAAGAAGAAGAAGAAAAAAAAAAAAAAAAAAGAACCTTTACAACCCCTGTAAGTTGCTGCCATGATCACTGTGCCAGGTTTCCCATTTCAAGGGGGCTTCTTTATTTAGCAGCATCCTTTGGAGCCACCCTTGCCTGTAGGGGCTAGAGAGTGGTTGCCCTACACCAGTGTTTCTCAATTCCAGTCCTCACGCCCCCCCCCCCCCCCAACAGGTCAGGTTTTCAGGATTTCCATTATTTTGCACAGGTGATTTGATCAGTTTCACTGCCTTAGTAATTCCCACAGCCTTTTCATCTGAGGGAAATCCTGAAAACATGACCTGTTGGGGGGGCGTGAGGACTGGAATTGAGAAACACTGCCCTACACTGTGTACATCAATAGAAACTGCCCCATAGCCTAGAATGGCAAGGCATTCCCCCACCTTCTCCAAGCTAACAGACAGGCTGGAGACTGCACCATCAACTCTTTCCTGTGAAGAGCAGAAGTTCAGGGAAGCAGCACAGAAAACAGAAGCCAGCACCATTTCAATATTTAATCTGCAAATACTGGTGTAAGAACTTTAACAATTGGGTTACCGGAGAAATATTTCTTTGTGTTCAGTTATAAAATGCTGAAGGCATTGTCTCTCCAGGGTCCTCCTTTTCCCCCCCAGCTATGCACACGCAGTCACCATTTTGTTTAGCTTCCTTTGATACCTGGCCATGGGTCGGGATGCTTGATCAGAATGTCACCCCCTGTCTTGTTATTATTTTTTTTTAATTATGAGTCATGGAGAGCTGCGTTTGCTTGAGGTCTCTTTCTCCCTTTTCTTCTTATCCATTCTCCATTTCAATCCCATACCTTACCCCATGTTCTTCTTTTTCTTTTATAAAGATGATATCTGAGGGGTCGTGCCTTCTGCTGAGGTCAGAGAGTTGCACATTGAGAACAGTCAGTATTGCTCGAGGTCTTACATGTATGCAGGTCTGTTCTCACCCATACGGTTCACTCCCCTGTGACACGAGTGATGTCTAAGACTGTCAGATTGGGTTTTAGTTGGACCCCCTGGGGAAGAGAGACTTCTTGTATTAAAAACATATGTGCATTGTGGGGCCTGTTTCGTGGGTTTGTTCTTTTCATCACTGGGCTGTATTATTATCGTTACTATTGGGACGTTATTACTTATGTTGAGGTTCACATGTGATGTCGGTCTTACAGATAGAAGTACAAACATCGAGAATGTGTTCCATGTTCTTGCTTTCATTATTTTTATTTACTTTGTATGGGTTTTAAAAAATAAAATAAAATTCTAATAACTATTGATTAAACCAAAGAAAATTATTAGAGTGCAATTCTAGGTATATGGTGATGTCAGCCCTGCTGCACAGTGATAACTAACCATACACTCTCTGTGGCCTATACTCACTTCTTTGTAGCCTATTGGGCTGACATATGGGCTTTCCAAACAGGCTTTACACTAAAGGCAGAGGTTGGGAGACACGAGGCAAGCTGTACAGTGCAGCTCTCAGCAGAACAAGGATGGTGGGCAAGTGAGATCTGTACTGAAAGAGATGGAAAAAGAGCAGAGAGGTATAAGTGCACCTATCCTTTAAGAAGGTCTCCAACTTGATCTGGTAATAGCTCTGCCCTCTTCACCCACTAAACAAAAACAAAGTAAACATCAGCTGTGTTTCTGTTCTTGTTATACATAAGGACTTGAATTTTTTCCAGATTTTCTTTTTATTTGGTCAGTAAAGCATGCATTCCATCTTTTTTCATGCATTACAATGCTTCATGTGTACAAAGCTTTATCGGTTTCCCTTAACAGACGCTAATAGAATAGCTTGTTGCAAAAAGATTTAAAATATATGTAAAGCTAAATCACTCAAACCTCATAACTAACTATGCTCTCAAACTGCCACTCTGTCGCTTGCACCCTTGTGAAGCCATTCCAACACACTGCGCAGGCAGGCATTGTCCACCATGGTCACTGTAGCACTACCCCCGCAGGAGCCGCTGGTTAGATTTGGGATCTACTCACCAATTTATTCACCCCTTTTAAGCGGCTCAAACCCTCCCTTGGCACACCAGACCAATGTAAAAAATATTGTGGTCCCTACTTGGTTGGGCTCACAATAACACACACAAAATATGCAAGGCAAAATAACAATATTCTTACCTTTTTTTCTCGGATTGTAGCTTCCAATGAGTAAACACGCCTCACACAGTTGGTATAGTAAAAAGAGAGGGTAACCTTACTTGACATATGGCAAAAGGAATAAAATGAGGTTTAAACAACAGGTTAATCATACACAAATAGTTATGTAAGAATGACTCTGAAAGGGCCCTTTACAAGAGTCAACAAATGAGAGAGGAAAAAAAACTTGAAATAAAACCGGTAGTATTGTTAAACATATGAACTACTATAGGCAGTCTATGCTCGCGAGCTTCCCCTAGCGGGCAGTTCTGTAAAACGCAATTGAAGAAATGCCAGGCCAGGCCTTGCTCAAACAGCTTCAGAAAGATCCTGCAGGATGAAGTCTATGTTGAGGACGTTGGTACACTTTTTTAAAATTGTAATCCAAAAGGGAACAGGTTAAACTCAGTCAAAGGGGGATGATCAACTCAATTTGATGAATGCAGATGCTGGTGAACCGATCGTCCAGTCAGAGTCAGTCAATCCTGCTAGCGTGACTTTAAGATGCTAGGCGTCTTTATTAACCACTTAAGGACCGGACCAATATGCTGCTAAATGACCCAAGGGGTTTTTACAATTCGGCACTGCGTCGCTTTGACAATTGCGCGGCCGTGGCTCCCAAAACAAAATTTGCGTCCTTTTCTTCCCACAAATAGGAGCTTTCTTTAATCGCAATTAAAAAAAAATAGCTACCTAGCGGGAACAGCGACACTAATACAGCGATCAGAAAAATCACTTAGTGACACTGGCAATAGGGGGTGAAAGTGTTAACTAGGGCGGTGATCAAGGGGTTAAAACGTTATGGGGGGGGGGGTATGGGGGCTACACTGGACCTAACACTAACTGCCTGTCACACTGACACTAAATGCAGTGATCAGTACATATATGATCACTGCATTCAGTGACACTGACAGGGGGTGGGGGTAGGGGGTTGATCGCAAGGGGTTAATGTGCCTTTGTGTACTGGTGTCAGTGTAGTGTTGTGCAGACTCACTGTGTGATGTGATCTCTCCTCAGCGGCGGTTGAAAATATCGCCGAGAGCAGCGATCACATTACTTCCCTCTTCCTGTGTTTACACAGGAGGAGGAAGTGCACTGCAGGGGGAGTGCGCCGATTGGCTGGGAGCGATCCGGAGGGGGCGGACAAAAATGAACAGCCGCCCCCTCGTCCCAGATCGCTCCTGAAGCCACGGTAACCGCCGCATGTAGCGGGGGGGGGGGGGTCCCGAGCGGAAACCCGACCCACGTCTAGGCAGGCACGTACAGGTACGTTAATGTGCCTGTCTGTGCCATTCTGCCGACGTAAATGTACATGCGGCGGTCCTTAAGTGGTTAAAGTAATAACGCGCCAAACAGTCACCGCTCCACAGCACACGATCTCCGGATACAACAGCTCTTCGCTGATATGTTAGTCAGCTGGCGGGTTCCTCCGGTCTTCTGGAAGCACGAGCCGGAGACACTTGGGCCTGTTCCTCTCCAAATGGTGGGTCTCTGGATGGATCCTCTTTCAGGCTTCAGGCATAGCCACAAGAGAGCGAAAACAGCTCCTCCCCGTCTTTAAATAGCCTCTCCCATCAGGCTGTGCAGAGGCGTCATGTGCTCCAGGAGGGCAAGGCATTGTGGGAAGTGTAGTTTGTTCCTAATAATTGTCAATTCGGTCCATTTCTCCTGGTACCTCTAGTCCCACAATGCATTGCTTTTAAAAGGAAAATACACACATATGTCAACGTGACTGGAACTCTGGTGTGAATTTAAAGTTACATTACCATCAGTAGTTCGTGATTAGTATGACCCCGCTACACCACCATCAGGAATCCAGCCCAGAGCAAAGATGTGCAGCCAACACTGCAGTGAGAGCATGCAGGAGACGACTGAAAGACTGGTTTTCAGAGATGCACCAATTCATGACACAAAAACAATCATGTCAATTATTGAAGATTCACAATATTGGTTATAATGAGGGCCAGTTCACACCAGACAGTTCTGTGCACATTTTATCTACACTAAAAAATGCATGCACAGTCTTTTACCATGTATTCCAATGGCTCCAATTCACACCATGCAGTCAGTTTCCAGTCAGTTTCCGGTGCAGAAACTGACCGGAACGGACTGTATTGGTGCAGAAAAAACGCAACTGCATCTGGTGTAAACTGGCCCTAAAGCAAATGCTAAACAAAACATTTCTCAGTGAATCAACTTGCATTTTAAAAATTGTATGGCTTAGGGATAAAATTACCCATGGCAACAATGTGCAATTAGCAAAGAAATGTAAACACCAGGAAAAATAAAAATCAATACTGTTCCCATACTAGGAATCTCAGACAACTGGACCTTACTGTACACCTTATCAGTTCTATTTTCAGTAGGTTTTCTCACGGTCTACATCACCTCATCAGAAGGTAATTTATCTGCAGAGATTACTTTAGAGACATGCTCCATAGAGACATGAGAAGAAGCAAATAAATAAGCCCCTCAACAGCAACATTTAGATTAGATGTAAAAGGTTATTTATATGGTAATCAGAAATTCAGGATGAAAAGTTCAGTCACAATAATGTTGCTTGGTGTGACGGGCCCTTGACATATTTACAGAACTCCCGAGGTACTGCGGTATATAAGGCTTCAGAACCAAGCGATTGTGGCATTTACAAGTTCAGTTCAACAAACCATTCAAGACAAGAAACAGACAAAGGCTTTCCCAACACATCCTAATTCTATCCCATCTACCTACAATATGTACCTGGCTGTGGTAAGGATCACCTGAAACAAGCCAAGCTCATTCTTCTAAAGCACAGGTGTTAAACACAACGCCCGCGGGCCGAATCCGGCCCTCCAGGCCATTTCATGTGGCCCTTGCACCTCTCCTGCAGCTCCAGCCCTCCGCTAGTCCTCCTCCAGACCCTTAATTTCTGCTTTCAAGCAATGCATCCAGCTTCTTTCCAGCAGCAGCACAAGGAAAGGGAAGTACACTAATGTAAGGGAGAGTGGGGAACTCGACTTCTGATGGTGGGGGGGGGGGCTCTTGACATCTAATCTTACAGATACAACAGGTCCTTTTGAGGGAAATTATAATGCTGATGCGGCCCATGATGAAATTGAGTTTGACACTCCTGTTCAAAGTTCTACTCTCATGGCTGGCAATGACACCAAGGTACACCCAACAGATCTCCAAGTTTAAAAAAATAAATAAAAATGTTTTTAATGCACTAGAAATAAATATTGGCATAAAAATGTAGCGCCGCCTTAGTTTCAGTATGGGCAATACGCTAAAGTTAGTGGGGAGTGAGAGAGTTATGTTGCTGTCCTGTGGGCCAGCCAGTGCTCCGGGGGTGTCAATCTCACCCCCAGGTGAGAGATGGCGTCAGAAGGGTTCTAACAGATCTACTTTTCCCCAGCAGCCAATTGGAGTTTTCCTTTGCGGGGCATGCTGGGGAGGATAATATCTGTGGCAGGTTGCCATTTTTCAGGGTTCTTCGCAGGTTCCTGGTTCCAGGTGCGGCACCCACCTTCAGGGTGTGCTTATCCAACAGGCCCCGGGGTCGAAAGTGACTCTGAGTTTCTGACGGATGCTGCCGAGGGGGCCCCAGTGACTTGCTGGGTCCCCTCACCACCAAGAGAGAGATGCTAGGCTGCTGGCTGTGCAGTGGGGAGTCGGCTCAAGGAGAACCCGGAGGCAGGTTGTCTGAGAGACGTGAACGAACCATCGGGGATCTAGTGACCGACACACTGACAGGTACACTTCAACTGCCAATCGGTCACCCAACTGTAATCGACTGGAAGGATTCGCTCTGCTGTTCACATTGTCAGCATAGAGCCTGTGGCAGAGGCCTCATTTGGCATCTTAAATCCAATCAGAGCCAGGTCCACAGCAAGGACCTGTTCCTTCTAGCAACCTTAAAGTAGAACTCCGGCTGCCAGGCTTGTGGCAGAAGTCTGTCCGGAGATTACTGCACCCACCCTGGCTAGAGTGGCGACGAGATATATTGTTACTGAGAGCAGGCTTGCTCTCCTATTCATCCAAGCCTGATACCGCAAGGTTTCCTCTACTTCATCAACCTGTCCTGTCTACCTTCTGTTGATGTTGGTCGTGTTGGACCCAAGAAATAAAGCATTTGGAAAACCTTATCTACTGGCTGGACATTCGCTTACTGCTCTGCTCATTGACTTCACCCCTAGACAAAGCTGAAAGGTAACTTAATACACCAATCACAAATCAACCAGCGACTCCTGAGGGAGTATTGCTACATAAACTATTCCTCCAAAAGCGGTGGGTGGTAGCAATTTTAAAATGAGTAAATAAGCTATAGATAAAGAAAAAAAAAAGGCACACAGGAAAAATTGAAAACTCTGAGGGGGGAGCTAATTTTGCAGTGGGTACACCTACACTACCATTGACTGTTTTGACAAGACTATGATGAAAAAAAGGTGATCCACTTCTATATACTTCTATTGTTCTGTGCTCCTGCAGGCTTCCATCTCTTTCTGCAATCAGCCCCCAAAGTCTTTCATTTGATTCCTGACTTGTTACAGCTCTTTGATGTCATTGTGTACAATGCAGAAGTAGTCCAGCACTGTACAGTAGGATGTTGAGAGTCTGCCCACATCATATGGCGGAGGAGAGCACCAAGTGATCGGGACAACTTAAACACAAACATCTGGATATAGTTAGTGAAGTATGCCTCAATTACACCGCTTAAACTTGGGTAAAGAAAGATTTGAATCTAATTAATGTAATTACGATATAGGCCAGAACATGTTCTACAGGCGTGGCCGTGTGAGCCTCGTAAAAAGTTCCTCATGGTGATGCAACAGAAAGATGTAGAGCTGGTAATTAGTCAAGTTAAATGTTAAGTCGTCGAACAGAATGGTTATAAAACGCCGACAAGGCCAAAGTCCCCGCATTTTTCAAAGCACAGCTATCTAAAAAAAAAAATGAAAGGGAGATATTATACTGTATATGAACAGGAAGGCCAGTACAGGACAACAATAAAGAAAGAATATGGCAGAAACAGTCACAAACCTAAACATGTGGGCTGTCACACATTTGAAAGTCTTAAAAAATGTTTATGCATGTACACAATCAACAATGAACAGTCAATTTCAGGGATTTGCTCCTTATCGGTCTGTTATGTACACAATTGAAAGCATTTTGCTTTATTTTTCAAAGAAGTTAAAAATAAAAATAAATAATCAGCTGTTCTTCTAGTCAGAAATTTTGTGAGCAGATAACTTGTGGTCTTTGTCTCCGGACATTCCCATTTGTGCAGCAACCACTGGACAGAAAGTGATTGAAAAAATACACGGCGGCGTTTACAATACCTCACTCAGGTCAATGTCAAAATATTCACAAGATTGTACTTGGTTCCCACAAGACTGGCATCAATGTACCCTGCCACTTCACCTCTATGCTTTAGAGCAGGGATCTTCAAACTACGGCCCTCCAGCTTTTGTGGAACTACACATCCCATGAGGCATGTTAAAAACTCTGCCATTCACAGACATGCGTAGGCATGATAGGAATTGTAGTTCCTGAACAACTGGAGGGCCATAGTTTGAAGACCCTTGCTTTAAAGGCTGCCAGGGACTAGGTTCTATGATTCACATATGGTGAGAATGTCCCAAAATCCGAAGATTTTGGAATAGGGTCTTCCGCATCATACGAAAGGTCACAAGTTGTGCTATCCCTCAAACACTATAATATATATATATATATATATATATATATATATATATAAAGGGGGTAGCCATCCGGGGCCCTGGGGATCTCTGGGCCCTTTAATAAAAAATAAACCTCTGGGCCCTTTAAAAAAAAATAAAAAACATTTATAAAAAAAGGGGGGGGGGGGTGCCACATGGGGCCCTGGGGACCACGGGGCCCTTTAATACACACACACACACACACATATATATTAACTATTGCCAAAGCATGGACGAGGTCATCGATATCGCCATTATCCATGAAAAGAAAGATTTCATGGATAATGGCACAGGAAAAAATGGTTAGTTCTTTAGTGGACAAGACCACAAAATTTGAAGCTATATGGGAACCCTGGGCTCGGTATCTGGGATTTTCCCTGATACTGGGCAAAGGCAGCAACACCAATCACTGAGCTTTGGAAACTTCATCGGACAGAAAGGCATCCTATCCTCTTTTCTTTACTATTCCTTTATTTTACCTTTTCCTCCTCTAGTCTTTTCCCTTTAACCCCTTTTTTTTTTTAAAGGTATAGTCTCTCCTTAAGTTATCTAGGAGTTCATAGGTTTATACAATAGTTTATCATACCAAGTTTAGGATGTTAGGCTTTGCTTTAGTCTGATGGGAACATGGTTTTGTACCCACTTTAGAGTCTGCAATATTCTTTGGGCTGGGCATCGCAGGAGGACAATATCACCTCTAATCCTTTAGCAAGAAGTTTATAGAAGATACTAGATGGTGGGAGGGGGACCCTCACAGCTCCTTAGACACAGCATGATCCTTTTGGGGTGTCAGAGGAGTGGGGTTCTAATCCTTTTTAGAATAGTCAGGTGTACAGTATGTTTATGAGTTGTCGCAGTTAAAGTCACATATTTATTTTATTATACTACTTTATTAGTTATTGTCGCATTGGTATGTTAAATAATAGACTATGATTACAATCTTGGATTTCACTGTGAATTATATTGTAATGATTTTTCCAATGATGAAAAATAAAAAATAAACTT